>JADDOH010000580.1:0-325881 GCA_016648135.1 Agrypnia vestita
GGAAGTTGATGTAGATATATGAAGAAATCTCTGGAAACTGTAACAACCCCCTCCCCCATGGTTTGAAAAATTTTGGGACCCATGAAGAAATTTTTGGGAAGTTGATGTAGCTAAACGAAGAAATCTCTGGAAACTGTAACAACACCCCCCCCCCCATGGTTTAAAAAATTTTGGGACCCACTTAAATATTTTTCTTTCGTAGAGTTTTATTTTTTTTTAGCCCGCCAAATTTTTATTTGGGAAAAAAATACTTCACTTCATTTAAAAATTTACTTCACTAGTACTACAATTACTTCATTTCATTACTTCACTTTATTAATATTACAATTACTTCATTACTTCACTTCAATTACTTCACTTCATTTACTTCACTTCAATTGCTTCACTTCATTTACTTCACATCATTTACTTCACTTCATTTCGTAGTACTACAATTACTTCACTTCAAGTAGTTTTTACTACAATTGTAGTATACACTTTGTAGTCTTCAAACTGGTGAACGTGTGTATATTGTAGTCTTCATTTTGAAATGTAGTTTTCCCTTCGCTAATACACAATCATCGGGCGTGCAGGGAGCGCAGCTGGTGTGAAGAGAGGTGCGACACGAGACCATCACGACTGTACTGGACCAAGTCGAGTAATATTATTTTTGTTATTAAAGAGTTAAGGTTATTACGGTCGTTAGACATATTTAACTGTAATTTCGGATATTTTATACGCACCGTATGTGTTACCGAGAAGCGAATCTCGACGTTTCGTTGGATACTTATCCAACGTCATCAGGAGGACGACCTTTACCCGCGGAGGTGGAGGTCGGACTGATTAAAGGTGCTGCTTTCTAGGGCGTAAATTGTATGCACTTTGTTGTGGAGTGTTCTCTTCTTCTATAATAGAGGTCGCCAGTGTGCAACATGTACTAGTTACGTCGGCGGATTTTACTGCGACTTCTCTCAAGGCTTGAATCAGTGTCGTTAGTACAGGGCGCCAAATAGTTGATAGTTTGTAACTGTCATCTCTATTGAAATTGGGATGTTTGTATATTTCAATGGACTCCCTCACTAATCTGGGTATAAGGTGCGGTTCTGTTGATAAGATTTTTGCCTTGTCAAATCTGATGAAGTGACAGAGATTCCCTTTGGATGCATGTTCGCAGATTGCCGATGTAATGGAGTTGTTGTTTTTAATTGCTCCAATGTGTTCCTTCAATCGGGTAGCGATATTGCGTTTGGTTTGTCCTATGTAGATTATTTTTGTTGATATTATTTATAATGTTGCTCTTTACTGTGATTATTTTACTCATTTTATATTATTTACAAGCTGTAACCCGTAAACAATGAAAAGTGGAAGGATGTGTCTTATACGATGGCTCAGGGCTACAACCTGTTTGAGATGGCTTAAGTGATCACTCTACACAATGCAACGTTCGCCAATTCCATCGTAAGAACATCCATTTAAATTTAAAAAACCTGTTCTATCTACTGCTGGATAAAAACCTCCCTGAGTGTCTCGTACTTTTTCCTGCACTTTTTTATTCGCTCTATTTTTTGGTGCGGTAACGTTTTTGCTCTCAGTATGAGGAAAATCGAACGTCAGGCCGTCAGGCGTAAGTCCCGTCGGTGTGAAGCAATAGCGCGTATACTGCTTACTACACAACACGCATCGATATATTATAACAGATATTTTTTTTAAATTTAACATTGTGACTTTCACTGATATTAACGTAATTAATGGTTTCTTTTTGTGTTTTAAAATATATCAAATCAATTTATTAATTTATTTATCTCGAATAAAGTGTATTTTTAAATAATCTACGCTACTTTTCTTTAAGTAGGTGTAAGTTTTAATTATTTTCAAGAAACTCAACAAGTTGATCAACAATGATCAGTGTAGATTTGTACTACCAGCCAATGCTTCTGATTTTGTATATATGTTGCGAGGCTGGTATCAAGCGTGTGGATGTTGTAACTTTGATATATTATACCTTATATCTTTGAAACTATCCAATATTTTTTTTAAATTAATGTAAACAATAACCACCATCAATGATTTACATTTTCAAATTTTATGTAATTTATATGTGATTATTTTTAAATATTTGTTCAAAGTTTTAATAAAATATGTATGGCGGCGCACTACCGCCATCAATGAAAATAAATAAAAACATATAATTGACCAAACACATTTCTAAACAAAAAAAGTTGTATGTAGATATACGGTACCCACCTAGTACGGCAAAATTGAATAATAAATTAATGCACATACATTTTCTTTACTCTATTTACTAATTTATAAATAAATAGGTATTAGCTTTTTTTAAATTTGTTTAAATGCTTCGCTTGCATTTAAACAAATGCTCATTGATATTTTTAATTGTGAGATTTACAATTTAAAATAAAAGTATAGACAGTATCGATAAGTGCCGCTCAATTGATATGTTTAATTGTGAGATATCAAATGTAACACATCACACGCGACTGCTGTGAGGCTCGCTCGTTTTTTTTTTAATTGTTCTTTCTTGGATTCTTTGTACTTTTAAACTAAAATAAAAATCAGACTTGCATCGTCCTTCTTTTGAACCCACTGAATGATCAAAGCTAAGGAAATGTCGTATCGTATAAACAGTTGAATATAACTCCAGGAAGATGACCGGCAAACTCGACTTGAAGATGAATTTCCAGGAATAATCCTGGTCGGCCGGGAAGCTGTAATAACGCGCGGGAATCTCTGCAAGTGACTGAAATCAAATTCGCAGGGTGAAGTTACAGATACACATGCTTCTTTACTGGCATGCTAATGAGCATGCCACTAATAAGCATGCCCTAACAACTGTACACACTTGCTCATTACTGGCATGCTTATTAGTGGCATGCTCATAAATAAGCATGCCCAAAGCTAACAATCAAACACACATGCTTATTAGTGGCATGCTCTTGTCATAGAATAGAGACGCTCTTGTTCAAAATGGAAACTTTGCAAACTGAAATAGAAAATTCAAGTGAACCAATAAATCAAAAAAGTTCCCGAGTTTCCATCCGCACATTTTTGATTTTAGTTTGCCTATTAATAAAGTTTCGTAAACATTATTTCTCACTATATTATTTTTACACAACGGTGACCGAGTATTCCACAGACATTCGTGATTCCTATAATAAGTCACGAAAAGTAATGTTTTATCATCTCCCCAACGCGCCATATTTGTTTAATCTGTCGCGGACTGAGAAGATCGCATTGATAATACTAGCCGCGAAGCCCGCGAATGACATAAGCATGCTCATAAATAAGCAAGTCTGTTCACACATGCTCCAAAGATACCCCTTCTCTATGGTGAATGACAGTGGCATGCTTATAAATCAACCGGCGGTTGATTTTTGAGCATGCCACTAGGTGGCATGCTCATTTCTAGCAATGTGCGTACACACATGCCACTAATAAGCATGCCACTGTCAAAGTCGATACTGCGCATGCTCACGTGCCACTAAAGAAGCATGTGTATCAGACGCCTGACTCGTAAATCATTTTGCGAGACGCTCTGCGGTCCACCTATTTAAGACAGACAAATCGTGGATTAAGAGTTTGGCAATAGCTCTTGTGAACCTATGCCATCGATCTTCTCAATAAAATAAATTTAGTTAATCACTTTGAAGGATGCTCGGAAAAATATTTCGAGAAAGTTTAGTCGGCGCGAAACTCTCAATTTCCGGCAGACAGATTTATTTCGGAAAAAAGTGTCAGAAATATTAAAAATAAAATAAAAAAATAAAAAAAATTTAAAAAAATACAGAAATCTATACGGGGTTAATACTAAACGTTAATAACCTCGCAGTAGTATATTCCTGCCTTGATTATAAGTCGAAAATGTTTAAGCTATCATGACTTAATATCAATAGTTATGGAGATATGCGACATCAAAGTTTGCATTTTTTTTCTCAATATTTATGACTTATTTTTTGTAAAACGTTGGACTATCATTATAGTAATTCAAATCGATTACGAACAATTCATTCGTTTCAATACAAATTAAATAAAATGATATTAACCCTGAAAAAATTCCAATTGGAATGTTTTCCAATTGCAATTAGAAGGTTTTTATTGTTTTTTTTGAATTGCATTAAAGGGAATGAATTTTTCATGTTTGATATAAGTTACTGTAATGATAGTCCAACGTTTCACAAAAAATAAGTCAGAAATATTGAAAAAAAAATGCAAACTTTGATGTCGCATATCTCCATAACTATTGATATTAGGTCACGGCTGCTTGAACATTACCGACTCATAATCAAGGCAGGAATATAGTCCTCCGAGGTTATTAATGTTTTCCAAGTAACCCGGTACAGTACTGTCCTGTTATACATAATAAAAAATCACATTTGTAATTTTTACGTTTTACCTACATATTTCTTTGTACCTGTATTACCTGTCATCTGCCAAAATCCTCCGAACTCAAATGTCGTAATATCAGAAAATATTTCAGGTTTGACACTATAACTTATGCCTGGCGGTTAACGGCTCTTGGTCTATATCGAGGGCAGAAAGCCAAAAGGGCGTTAGTGATTATTTTTAACTTTACAGGAGAGCAAAAGAAAGTTCTGTCAAACGGCAAAAGAGATTACTTACATAATCCCTCGTAATATTTTAATGACGACAGTAACATCGAAACCTCTAGGACCTTCCACTACATTCTGGAACACACCAACATACTCAGGAATTAACTACAACATTCGAGAGAACATCTGAAAAGCACTAGGATAACCTAGAAAATACGAAAATACCAGCATTTGGATGTAAATAAAAACTACGCCGGGTCGCAAGTTTAACTGTCGCGTTTTTGACAGTTCATTCGGTGCGAAGTCGGCCACCAGCCGTGAGGCCAGGGTGACCAGTCGTGAGATAAATGAAGTGAAATAATCGAGAATTGAATATTGTACGAGCGGTAAATGCGTGTTACTCAGCGATAATGAATTGCGAAATAGTATAGATTAAAGAATAGCGTTAAGTTTAATCCGTGTTAAATGACTTTGAACATTGAATGATTAATTAATTAGTCATTAATAAATTGCTAATTAATTTCCAATGTTTTCATTTGTCCTCTTCTTAGCCATGACACGTGATAATCTGTGCTATTCTTAAAATAACAATATTGGGATGTCAGATCTTTATCCCAATCTTGACATGTATATATAACATTGCAATGCCGCCAATTTCGGTGTTTTAAGTTTAACATATTTGAAATTAATGAATTTAATCAATCAGAAAGTTCTACACAATTACAAATAATGAGCTTCCTAATTGATTGAATCCATTCATTTCAAACGTAAAACGTCAAAAAAACGGCGTCACAATGTTGTACAATGACTGTCAAGACACAGATATAGCAATTTTGACTTCATAACTAATAAAGGTCTCAAAATGTTGGGATTTGATTTTAGAACTGCACAAAATTTTACAGACCTGCGCACTTAAAAGTCCTCTACACTTTTCTTGTCAGACCTCAGGTTGAATATAACTCGTTTGGTCGCCTCACTATGTTAATCATTCAACGGCAGTTGAAGGAATCCAAAAAAAAATCTTAAGATTTATTAATTACAAATTAAATATACGCTTGGAAGATATCAATTATGAATATCTCCTTAGTTATTTACAACTATTAAACCTGTCTTTGAGACGTACTGTGACAGACCTAATATTTCTTTATAGGATCATAAATAGCACGATTGATTGCCCCATATTGTTAGTCTGATCGACTTATATGCCCCATCGAGGTCATCAAGACACAGTACATTATTTTATTATAGTGGAAATGTCAGAACTAATGCATTAGCAAACTCTGTAATTCCCAGATTACACTCATTAGGGAATGAACATGCAGAGGCGGCTTACATTTTTGCTGATAATATAACTGTGTATAGGACAGAGCTGATACAATTCTTTACATCTCAACGAAATGGAAATGGATAATAAATTTTTCTGTATTATTATTTTACCTTTAAACTATTATTATTTGTATCTTTTATCTAACATATTTTCTGTATGTATGTAGGGGCGTTAAATAAATAAATATTGCTTAGTTCAGAATACGGATGAATATGTACTTATTTTCTAAACATATCTACAATATCTAAGTAAGTAATTAATTTCTTAAATACAAAACAATTGAGGAATTATTGCTTTTGACAACATTTTTCGAAAGTACCCCTAAGGGTAGAGGGGCGGGTCCGATTGATGATTTGCCTCGACCCTCAACCCTTGTCAGCAGGTAGGTTTCCACACAACTGTTACTCCGGGCGACGACAGAGGCCCTTCCCTCCGCCTGGAGGGCTTTGACAAGGCGAAGCAGTTCAAAGGTCCGCCGCGGTTGAGTAATTATTAATGACAGGTGAGAGAGGGATTAAAAATTAAACCACTGCCCCCAGTTCAGTCACTGTAATTTCGATTAAGGCTTTGAGGGGCCAAATATCAGCGTATTACGATGTTAACTTTTAAAAGACTGTGCTAAGAACGGTGGTGTAACACAGCGTTACCTGATTAAAAATCGGCATAGTTTTTAATATGTGATAAAATACACATATATACGATACAGATAACACTTTTTAAAGGTAAAGGTAAACATACATTTTTCCATTATTTTAATAAATTATCATAAAATCATGGCATATCGAATTAACGTGTGCTCCCGCTGACGTATCATTACCAACTGAATTCAACGACGCGGTCGCTAGGCCGCCTGCACTTCGTCTTTGTCTAACACGTGTTACGCGACTCTACCGTACTCTTTCGATATTGTTTTCGCTTTCACCGAAACCCAAGCAACCGCCATCTCCGTCCTACATGAAATTTGTGGTATTGTCGTGCTCTTTCTTGCTCGATTTAACTGCGATGTGCAATATTCTGCTGTCTTTTACACACTGGCTGAAAATACGAGAGTAATGAATAAATATTTTTTAATTAAAAAATCCGTTCATTCGTAACAATTTAATTAAGTCATTTTGGTGTGAAAATGTCTATTCGATGGTTACAAAAAATGTGACGTTCTAGTTTTCGTAAATAATGATATTTCATATTTTCTATGACATGTAGACCTACGTTACATCACCGACACACAGGGGTTAATTGACATCTATGTCAAATTATCAAAACTAGTTATTTAATCATGTTTACACGTTTTAAAAAAATATGTGTAAGACCAAGTAAGTTATAATATTTTTGATTTGTAACATCATTACGCTCGGTTTATGGGAGTAATTTCGTAAATGCTACGGCGAGACGAATGGAAAGGAATGAAAAAATGTTCTGATTTCTTTGACATAGGCGTCGGAAGAAAATGTTAAATTCGATAAATTAGTTTTATGTTTTTTTATTTATTTATCTTGATACACGGCATAGGAAATGGAGCCGCTCTAGGAAGAACCTGTGCCGAGATGAGTGAGAGATGTTGAATTTAGATTTATAACATCTCTGGATAAATATGATTTAAAAAAATAAATGTTCGACAAAAACAATGTTAAGTAAGTAAGTGTTTGGTCCGTCCTATCCAACTTTTCTCAACAGTTGATGTTCTTTTGTTCTCGAATTAAAGTTTCTTGCGATGACAAAATATTTCAACACGTGTGTATTATAAATTTAAATTTATTGTAATTGGTAATAATCATATCCCAAGTATAATAATTTCATTGTGTGTCCATCTGTTTTTCTGTCTGTCTGTCGGTCTGCCTGTCTGCCTGTCTGTAATTTCATGAGAATTCACGACTAAAAAATGAATTTAAACGGCCGGAGAATTGAAACGAAATGGGGGCTTGACCCCGAGCCTGCAAATCCGAACCTGCCGCAACTTAAAGATGTCGCTACCGCCTAGCCGGCATGACCCGTCAGAAATACAGTACATATTGGATACAGCCAGTTATCCTAGCCACTACACCGTATCTTTATTTTAATGTCTATTTTATTTTTAATATCAATTATTCAATTATGTTGTCGCTAGAGTAACATTGTCATCAAAGGACAATATCGCGTTTAGATTTCCGCACAATCCCCAGGGTTTATAATAAAACTATTATCTGCCGCAGGAAAATATAAAAAAAAATTTAAAATATTTTGATAAAAGTCGTTAAATTACTATTTAATGTGTGTCGGCTATAAATAATAAAATACTAATTCTTTAGGAACCGGCACGTAAAAGTACCATCATTTTTGACGGGTTACAGCTGGTTAATTAATAATATGATAGTAAATCAGTTTGTTACGCGCGCAAATACAAGGATCAAATACATACGAGTTCATCAGCAGACAAATATTGACAAAGTTTCGCAAGTATTCTGGAATTCACAAAGGCGGAGTTTCCTAATAATTAACTGTTAATGAAAGATTCATGAGATGGCTTCGTTACTAACCTTACTTCCTACTAACTAGCCACCGTATCTACCCAAACCAATAGTGCTCACTTCGCATCAACATAAAATCAATTTTAAAATTGCGTCACGAGAAAATCGCGTTACGCACAAAATATTATTTTTTATTCAATTAATGTATTTACGAGCTTTGGATGAAAAATCGATGTTTCAGTATAATAACTTACACCGTTGATATTAAGAATACTTTATGTAGGGTATACACTCAAATTTTTCAAGAACACAATACAGGATTTTATCCGCAGCGAATGGACACCCACCGCACTCCCAGAACCGTTTTATGAGCGAAAGCTCCCATATCGGCCCTACTCGTACGTCGCCAGGTTGACAATTTTTTTCACTGTGATGTACTCGTACTGGGTCGGGCGGGTAATAATTGAGCCCTTGCCCGGAATAACGTTGTATCCAACACAAATGTCAATTTTGAGTTATTGATGGAGTTATGTTAGGTATGTTATTATGCATCGTTTAAGGTAAATAATATGTCAAGAAAAAAATATTTAGGCTTCTGGCTGCATTTTAAAGTTATTGGTTTGTGGAATAACGTTGTATAGTGTTTCTCAAAATGGCGTCGCCGAGCGTCAATATCGTGGAGCGTGGTTTAATTCACATGAATAAAGGGAGAAAACGAACATCTAATGTTTTAAATTGGAAAGATATCAAAGCCAATAAGTTGAAGGATGCAGGAAAGGAGTTTTATCCAGAAAAAATATTATCAAACCTGCAATTGAAAACATGTTTGTGGAATAACCTTGCAATTGACCCGCCAGAACATGTTTGTGGAATAACGTTGTATACGATTTGGCAGTTCTGATTGATATTGTGATTTCATATGTGACAATATTATTTTGTCGAACGTTAACCGATTTTACTCAATTGATTTATCCATATTGATATTTGAAATGCTTTTTGATAATAATGCTGGCTTTATAGTGCTCTTTATATCGTAACTTAATATAACACCGATACAAAAAGTTTATTTAATTCCTCATTCTTTTTCGCAGGGTCGAGTTTGTGCCAAAAATGTTTGAATCCGGGATGTTTTCTCCATTTTAACATCAAGATAAATATTTAATCAGTATTCAGGGTACTGAATTACAATGAAAAAAGTAATTATCTCGTCTTGTGTATTAAGAAATTGAATGTCCGACGCCATATTCAGCAAACAGACGGAGATATGTAATAGTATGTACGAGAGACTTATCGTTCCGTAAAAGCTCTTTACCTACTAATGATCTCATCACAATCAGAGCTCAAACCTTCCACAAAGAATTAGAATCATGGACCTCCTATAGCTTTCTACCAACTATTTGTGGAAGGAGGGCAAGATTGGCTACCGTTTGGAAAAAAATCATGCAGTTAGGGAGCCTGGAACTAACTTCAATGTATTCCAATCTACTGCCAATAAGACTGTTAAGCTCAAGGACCTCGATGACATTTGTGAATTCATGTTAGATGAGCACATGCTGCTTTTAAAAGGCATTATCAAGTAAAGCAGAATAAAAAAATCCATTTTGCGGAATAACGTTGTTTGTGAAAATTTCATATACAACGTTTTTCCACTGATTCAGCATGTTTTTTTACAATAGATTCAAATTTAATTGACTTTTCCCCCTATTTTATATTGAGATTAGTTAAGAATTATATGTTTGTTATATTTAAAATATAAAATGTAATAAATTGTAACTGGTTTCGTTTTTTCAGTTTTTCTCGGAATGAGAGTTTTGTTGGATACAACGTTATTCCGGGCAAGGGCTCAATTAATTAGTAATACTTGGAGTGACAGCGATGCAACTTTGCTTTATTTATATGTGCGACTGACAGCAAATGGGTACAATATTACTCCCGAGGAATCTGGACGCCCGTCGTAGCGACGACGCGCCTTAAAAGCCAAAAGATGTCGACACCAACTCATCCGGCAATCGACTGCCGGCTGCGTGACAACACTATTGACTCGGCCAATCGGAGGGCCGTCACCTGTTCACTTTACCATGACGCGTATCTCCACAATTTGTGAATACCCACTACACTATATTCACCAATGGACCGCAACAGTCCATCCACTGTTCTTCCTCCAGAACTCTACGTAATTTCTTTATTTATTATTTATTTATTATTTACGGAAAATGCATAAAATGGACACTTACTGAACTAGAAAATACTAAATACTTAGGACTCAACATAGACAGACACCTCAAATGGACCTTTCAAATAGACAAAGTAACCGACTCGCTGACAAAATTGACCAGCCTATTCCACAAAATACACGAAATCACACCAAAGACCGTAAAAATTCTGATGTACCAGGCATACGTCAAGAGTAGAATAGAATACTTGATACCCTTCTGGGGAACCGGAAACAAAACTAACCTAAACAGACTCCAACGACAGCAAAACAAGATATTAAAAATGGTCTATGATCTGAAATACCGGACACCAACTGAAACTGTATACCGTATAACACAACAATTAAACATCGAAAGCATTACAAAAATCGAAACACTTAAAATCATTCACAAACTAGCAATTGGCGAAATACAAGACGAAGACATAAAATTAGACAAAATACACGAAAAACACCAACACAACACTAGAATGGCTCAAAACTATCACATAACACACGCCAAAACAAAAACAGGACAATCCCGACTAATTTGCAACGGACTAAAACTGTACAATGACTTGCCACAGCAGACCAAACAACTGACCACTGACAAATTCAAAAGAGATGTGACAAAAATATTAAAACTCGGCCAAATATAAAAAAATTCCTTTGTATCTAAATTATATTATTATATTTTTCTTATATTTGAATCATGTAAATGTTACCCATAAACCTTTTAGGCTTCCACTACTTTTTAAATAAAAAAATAATTAAAAAAATACAGAAATCTATACGGGGTTAATACTAAACGTTAATAACCTCGCAGGAGTATATTCCTGCCTTGATTATAAGTCGAAAATGTTTAAGCTATCATGACTTAATATCAATAGTTATGGAGATATGCGACATCAAAGTTTGCATTTTTTTTCTCAATATTTATGACTTATTTTTTGTAAAACGTTGGACTATCATTATAGTAATTCAAATCGATTACGAACAATTCATTCGTTTCAATACAAATTAAATAAAATGATAATAACCCTGAAAAAATTCCAATTGGAATGTTTTCCAATTGCAATTAGAAGGTTTTTATTGTTTTATTTGAATTGCATTAAAGGGAATGAATTTTTCATGTTTGATATAAGTTACTGTAATGATAGTCCAACGTTTCACAAAAAAGTCAGAAATATTGAAAAAAAAATGCAAACTTTGATGTCGCATATCTTCTTAACTATTGATATTAGGTCATAATTGCTCGAACATTTTCGACTCATAATCAAGGCAGGAATATAGTCCCGCGAGTTTATTAATGTTTTCCAAAAATTCCTGTATAATTTTCAAAAAATACAAAGCATAACATTTAAACAGAATGAGGGCAGTAGTGGATTGAGTGGGAAGGAGGGACAGCGGAGGATAGGTAGAAAGGATATCAGGATAAGAATATTTTGAGTTTGTTCAAATCTTTCAGAACGGTGCTGGATTTATGTCACAGAGACATTATTAATCAATTAGTGTATATTATAGATATCTCACAGAGACGAAACTGTATTAATTATGGGAAAGTAGGTATAGAAGTCATTTGGGTGTAACAGGACTTATGACCTGTCTTTTTATGGTTGGCTTAAGTGATCACTTTACACAATTGTAACATTCGCCATTTCCACCCATGATAGAATATACCATGCTTATTCATTTTTTGGAAGTTGTATATATGTTCAAATTGCGTGAAAAGCTTTCATATATGAGTTGTAAGCGCCTTTTCCATGCGGCCTGTACAAAGCCATTTTCATTCCCCTAAATCCCCACAGATGTCGCTAATGAGAAAAATCTACATTGATTTTTTACGGAATTTTTGGGAGCAATATACTTTATTGTGTGTAATGAAATTCATCCGAATACTCAATAAAGTATATTGCTCCCAAAAATTCCGTAAAAAATCAATGTAGATTTTTCTCATTAGCGACATCTGTGGGGATTTAGGGGAATGAAAATGGCTTTGTACAGGCCGCATGGAAAAGGCGCTTACAACTCATATATGAAAGCTTTTCACGCAATTTGAACATATATACAACTTCCAAAAAATGAATAAGCATGGTATATTCTATCATGGGTGGAAATGGCGAATGTTACAATTGTGTAAAGTGATCACTTAAGCCAACCATAAAAAGACAGGTCATAAGTCCTGTTACACCCAAATGACTTCTATACCTACTTTCCCATAATTAATACAGTTTCGTCTCTGTGAGATATCTATAATATACACTAATATCAGGATACTCTCCATATAGGGGAAAGACAAAATAAAAAGTAAGTGGATTTTATCACTGCATGAGATACGGCGTCTTTTACCACGTTTTTCCCTGAACGATGAGTTGATTTAGACTACTTTAGTCCTCTCATAAAATGTCCGAGATACTCCAGCTTTATCTTTTTCCATACGCCGGAGGACTTCATCATTCGTCACTCTATCCACCCAGCAAACTTACAATATTCGTCTATAGATCCACTTCTCAAAAGCCTCGACTTTGCGGACCGGTTCTCGGTTAAGTGTCCATGCCCCCCCCATAATAGCGCTTTAGTAGCCGGCTGTAGTGATGACTGACTTTCAGTATGCGCTCTGTAGTGACTGCCGGCATGGACTGATTTCAGCTCACAGTGGGTGACATAAATATAGATTCTAGAATCAACAAGAACTGCACTCGGTCGAGGGTTTCCGAACGATTTGAATGATTTTAGAAACATCTGAAAACATTTCGAATGCGCGAATAATACGAGAAGATTCGAGAAATATCGTTCGCTATTTAAGTGGCGAAGCAATCGCTCTAGCGTTAATTTTTTTTTGATAGCGAATAAAATAAATAGAGCCGGACGAATAGATAGCGAATTGTGAATCCATGCGTTAGGGTACGAACATGCCGAAGATGCTTCACTGCGATACCTCGCGGTCGCGGTTTCAGCTCGCTACCTCGATGTCGATACTTGCTATTTACATGGATGGCGGTGCGAACATGTCGGTTCAGTCGCACCTCGATGACATTCAATTCGCAGTATTTATCAAGTAAAAAATCGAACGAAAGTGGCACCATGTAGAAAAACAATGAACTAATGGTAGGTAATGTTTATTTTACAGTTTAAAAGATACCTACAGCGATCGTGACATGAACAAAGCGGGATTAATGATAACGACAACTCCATTTGTTTTTACATCGCATGTCAGTTGTCTTGATGGATCCTGAAATGGTATCGCAGAATATCCAATAAAACTGTAGCCAAAACCAGATATGAAATTATTAATAAAGATAAATTATAGAAGACTCGCAGAGACGAAGCTATTTATATGTAAAAAATTAATAGGGCGAATATATTTGTATAGGTTTTATAACCTGTATGAGCTGGCTCAAGTGATAAATTTACACAATGCAACGTCCACTATTTCCACCGTAAACACATCTTTGTTCTAAATCTAAAATCATTCAAATATTTGAAAGACCTACGCTAGAGATATCTACGGTCCTTCTTAGTGTACGAAGATTTTGCAACTGGTAATGATACCTGTATATTTTTAAAATGGAATATTAAGCAATATCCTTTAATATATTTCCATATTATTTAACATAATATACAATATAATACGCCTGAAAATTATTATTTTAAATTTTTTCACTCTCTTTTATAGGCAGGATATATTTTTATATATATTTTCTGAACATTCAAATACCAAGAAGATTAACCAATTCGTGTTTCGAAAGAAATGTTTATTTTTTCCTTTCAAATTTCTTTAGAAACGAATCTTTTGGACACAAAGAAATTTATATCCGATTCGTAGAAGTATTGTTTAGAACGGGAATAAGCATCCATCACTCAAAAATAGACTGAATACGTAAACCTTTACGCCCACGCAATGTTTCTATTTGAACCGACATTAAAATGAGTTATTATCAAAGGGCTAATGAACATTCATTGCCAAATGAATAATTGAATAGTGCCATTTAAGTAAAGCCGATCCCAACCAGCTGTGGAAATCTTTCAGTGCCCCATTCTTCCGAGGAAACAATAACAAGAAAGCGCGCGGCGTTAATGTGGTAGAAGACTTACGTCACAATGGCCGAGGTTTAGGGCTGCCACCCCTTCCTGGCTCGCACTTCAAAACAACAGGGATGCGAACATGTTTCTGTTCGACAAACTGGAACTGATAGCATTTTAGATATTATAGAGACAAATTGTTTAAAAAAATATAATTAATATTGAGGCTAGAAGGAGTCGCGCACTTCTGCCAAGTGACAGTTGTTTGAAATGATACTAAAGAAGATTCCAGAACCAGAGCGTAGTCTACGGCTTTCGAGAGACGTCTCCAAAGTTCCAGGGACATCTGGAAATTACGAGAACTTGCGAGAAAACACTATAAAAGTCCCGAAGGTTCGAAAATTTCCACGTCCTCGGGTATAAATAAACGGATCCCAGCCGCGGAGGGAGATTGTTGTGTTGGCGTTTCCAGCGGCGCGGCCCTGGCGGCGAATCACGAAGCTAAAACAGTGTTGCCATCAGGCGTGTGAATTAAGTGACAGTTAATTAAGTGAAGTACTTACCCGTGTGCGATATTTGAGCGAATACTCTGGAAAAAGTCCTTGCGTAGTGAAATATCCGGAGCGAATAGTAATGCGTGCTGAAATAGGATGGATAGTGAATAAAGTGTTGAAGCGATTACAAAGTGCCCATATACGAGTGATAATTTTGCGAAACAGTTTAATTCAATATTAGCATTACATTTAATAGTGTTAAGAGACTTTGTACGTTTGTTTAAATAAATCCATTATTGCATTCCAGCTTTTTCATTAATTCCTCCTGCAGCCACGACACCTGACAGTATTTTAAATATCTAAATCAGTAACTAACTAACTAACTAACTAACCATCACGCCGTTTCCCTGCAGGGGTAGGCAGAGAGGATTGAACGCCACACTCTTCTATCCTGTCACACCACTTTTGCTTCAGCCACATTCATACATCTTCTCATACACGTTCTACGGTTGTTGTGGCTTTTAACAGGGCCATCCTCAAATACTTGTAGTACCTGATCGTGCCAGGTCTTTCGCGGACGCCCTCTATTCCTGTTGCCTTCAACATTCGCCTCATATATTTTCTTAACCATCCTTTCCTCGTTCATACGTTCCACATGACCAAACCATCTCAGCACTCCTTTCTTTATTCTATCTACCACACTACAGCTAGCATTGCATTCACTTCTAATTTGTTCATTCCTCACTCTATCGACCAAAGATTTTCCACACAAGCGTCTTAGAGACCGCATTTCCACCGCATTCAGTCTACTTTCATTCCTCTTTTGCCAATTCCAGGCTTCACTTCCATACATAAGGGGTGGTCAGTATCCGTGACAAAATTAGAAATAAGGAGATTAGACGTCAAACAAAGGTTACCAACATCGCAGAAAGATTAACAAAGTTTAAATAGCAGTGGGTGGTTGCGCTAGTATCTATATTTTTTATAATATTGTAACGAGGCTAAAAAACGAATCAACCACTTCTGTCAATGTGACAGTTGTTTGAAATTGGCACAATACTACCGAAGGATCTGGAATCACCTCCGACTTTCGAGAGACATCTCCAAAAGTCTGGAAAACGCGGGAAACTTCTCGAAATTTCGATAACAGCGTTGAACAGTATAAATAAGACACGCAGGAGTAACCGGGAAGTTATTTTCCGTGCGCGTCTGACATCTATAACAGAAGCGAAGGTAGCCACGGGCGGCGGTCAGTCCAGCGAAGTCCAGGTAGCGGCGAGAATCCAGTGATGCCAAGCGAGCGGAAATTTGACAGCAATTCTAGAAAGTTCTTACGTAGCGAGATAAACCGAAACGAATAGTAATAAGTGCGGAAATTGATGGAATATTCTAGGGAACAGTGAATAAAGTGTTAAAGCTAATATAAAATGTCTATTTACGAGTGATAAATTTGCGAAACAGTTTATATATTCAAACTCAGAGATATTCAAACTCTCCGCCCGTTATACCTCCGATGCGCTGACCAACCAGGGCCGGACTTCAATTCAAATTTGACCGCCGCCACTGCACCGCACCCTATATACATCTCTTAATGAACGATCTACGCCCGCTCCTGTTCAAGCCGCAATTTTGTTTAGACCTTGCGCGCTGCTTTCTCGTATTTATTTTTTTTTTTTTTTGGGAAAATTAACAGCAAATCAACATCTTAACAAATATAAAATAATGGTTTATAAAATTACGCCAATTACAAATTTTCCACTGAATATAGTAATTTAATTTAATTTAACTTAATTTAATTTAATTTGACAGCGAGTGGAGAGGGTGGACGGGAATGTGGGACGGGAATAGAAGGGAAGATATATTGTACGAATTAGTTTGGGTACGGTTATGTAGATATTGTTTGTTTTATGTTTCTTATCGTTGAGTAGAAAATGTCAATGTGGTGATAGTTTGTGTTAAATAAATTTGCGGATCTGTACATAAAGGAGTTTTGTTTTGAGTTGGTCTTACATAAGGGGAGATGAATCCAAGCCCTCCTATATAGATAAGCCAAGAACTCCAAGCAGATATATCAAATATATGTGAATGGGGAAGACGAAATAAACTTTTGTTTAATGTTTCCAAGTGTTCGGTTACATCCTTCACTAGGGCCCAAAAAACTCTATTTTTTCGCTACAAAATGAACGATCAAAATCTGACAAGAACATCAAATGTTAAAGATCTAGGTGTTAGATTTGTAAGCAACCTAACATTTCACGATCACATAGAGACGATCAGTGGTGATGCTTTGAGAATGTTAGGATTTGTTCTGCGTACTGCCAGGGTTTTCGAGAATACCCGCGTACTCAGAACTCTTTACAACTCCTTGGTGCGGAGTAGACTCGAGAGTGGCTCGATGATCTGGGGGCCACATGAGGGCAAGTACTCTCTTATGGTGGAGAAAGTCCAAAATAAGTTTCTGAGATATCTCTACATGAGAGAGTGCGGGCATTATCCTTGGCTTTACCCAACCGAGTTTCTCCAGGGTATGCTTGGCTACAATAGTTTAGAGACTAGAAGGAATGTGTATTTGATTACACATTTTTATCGATTGTTGCGCGGTATGATCGATAATCCTGAAATTATGCAGAGCATTGGTTTTATGTTCCTGATAATTACACTAGACATCGTCAGCATAGATTGTTTCACATTCCAATATACAGGACCAACCTGCCGATGGTTATGCCTGTTGGAAGAGCCACAGCTATGCTGAACAAAATTGCTTTGGGTATTGATATATTCCATGTGTCTGAGGGGGTTTTCCGAAGCGGGATTCTCCTACACCTTTGACCAGATTTTATGCTATTTTTAATTTATTAAATACTTTCATTTTTGATATATACTTCCTAATATGTATGCCTTAAACATTTTGTTTGTCATGTACATATTATCGTGAAATAAATTGAATTGAATTGAATTGAATTGAATGAAAAGTAGGTGAGTATCTATTATTGTGAGTTGGGATGTGGTAAGATATTCGTTGAAGAAGTTCCGGACTGTCAACTAGATTGTGTGTTATTTTGAATAACATCACCGCGTCAGCTATGTTTCTTCGACAAGTTAGAGTTTGCATGTTAAAAAATTTCGCAGTCTTCATTACTTAAATGAGATCTAAATGAACGGAGGTCTAGGTATCTGTTTTGGATGCTCATTCATTCGTGAGAATGAATTATTTTCAGGGTGGAGACGGCAATCCGCATCTTCCTACAGTCCATTACAGAGGAGTGCCGAGTTTCTGGCAAATCGAAAGATACGATGATAAGTTTTTGCATTGTCTCTTCTGTGTGCGGCCTTTTCGCACTTATACTGGACAACTACCTTACCTTGGAAGTCTCCGTATAGCTGTAAACTATTCTAGTGTACCATTTTACTGCTGCCGCCGATCCAGAGGGCAGTCCACGTAGCGAGACATCACAGTGGCAGATGGTCACCAAAAATTCTAAAATGTAGACCCTGGAACAATAAAAGAAGAGTAGGGAGACCTCAAAAAAGGTGGACAGATGACGTTGTCCAGCTTGTGGGTCGAAGATGGCAACAAATAGTCCAAGATAGAAAACATTGGAACATTTTAAAAGAACAATTGTGACTGATAGAAGAAGAGAAGAAAGCATTAACTGTGTGGTCCCTAGAGTCTTATTATAGTCCTCTGTTTGATTCGGTATTATAAAGGCATAAAGGTAAAAGACTTGTGAATACTCCCATAAGACCCCACCCTTCTCTTCCCGTCACTCAAATTCTTGATCTTTTTTGGTAGGTACTGCATTGAACACACACACACATGTGAAAAATTTTTTGAGAAGGTGATAGTGTGTGGATAATACTGTGGTGTTTGGTATGTAGTGGTTTTTATATGCTAGTGTCGTGGTTGTCCTGACGAAGATACGGGTACATTTCGAAACCGGTAGATTAAAAATCTCAGTAAATGGTTATATTTATAGTGACAGAACTAACAATTTGTTTGAGATAAATTTACTATCACGACAGTAAAAAAATTTACGTTAAAAAAATTACGCAAAAATAAAGAAAAAAATTTTACTATACAATTATTTATATCCAAGATATCACTATTGGATATGATCAAGTAACACTATTATGAAATAACAATATCACTTTTAGAATATGATGAAATAACTTTTATTTTTTCCCATACATTAGCGACCCACATTTATTTATATTCGATTCGAAAGGACAAATGGTGAAGAATTTTCTTCGAATTTCCTCGCGCGTGGCAACCCTGCGGCCGGGTCATTAATCATTCCTCTCGGAACGTTCTGGAAGAAGCTGGATCACAATGGCCCCGCCTCTCACCTCCAGGGACACAATGCAAACTTTCTTTTGATATTTATTAATATCCTGGACACCGGGTGACGCGGGTCAGGGCGGGGGGCCTGGACGGATGAACGGACCTGGACCAACAATGCGGTAATTTTGCATTTCACTCACCGTAAATCTTTCACGTTTCGCACAACCTCCAAATATTATTTTTCAAAAATCTATTGAAAATATGTAATATGCACATGCACCCACGTAAAAAAGGTCACCAAGTTAAAGAAGTGAGAACGACGGGCAATCGACCCTAGATAATCTCACGTAGTGGGCACGGGAGGCTGGATAGAAGCGAGTGTATTTGATTACACATTTTTATCGATTGTTGCGCGGTATGATCGATAATCCTGAAATTATGCAGAGCATTGGTTTGTATGTTCCTGATAATTACACTAGACATCGTCAGCATAGATTGTTTCACATTCCAATATACAGGACCAACCTGCCGATGGTTATGCCTGTTGGAAGAGCCACAGCTATGCTGAACAAAATTGCTTTGGGTATTGATATATTCCATGTGTCTGAGGGGGTTTTCCGAAGCGGGATTCTCCTACATCTTTGACCAGATTTTATGTTATTTTTAATTTATTAAATACTTTCATTTTTGATATATACTTCCTAATATGTATGCCTTAAACATTTTGTTTGTCATGTACATATTATCGTGAAATAAATTGAATTGAATTGAATTGAATTGAATTGAATTGAGCACTTGAATGCTGAATCATTCGCAACCTATAGTTCACAATGGAATCATCCATAAAAAAATCCACGTCAGGGGAAAAGTTCCAGATGCAATGGTACGCCAGATTATTATTCCGCACTTTGTCTGACGCAATTTGACCTCCATCCTAGAATTCTACGGGAAAATGTTCTATTCGGACTTTAAATCGGCGGCGCAATCTAAATCTTTATTTTTTTAAGCAGTTTAGATAAGCTATGAACTTTAAAAAATATGTACCTTCATTCCAATTTGTGCCTTTTGTTAATATATTCTATCATGTCATCACGTATTGCTATATTAGATATAAATTTCAATTCTGACGTGTGTGTTCACGTTACGATTGCCAACAGATAACCTCAAAATTTGACATGCCAGTAACGGATGACAAGGCACTTCAGAAGGGTAAGTTATATCTCTTTTTCCTACTTGTAATATTGTTAATTCTACCTATTACATAAACCAATATAGGAATAATGATTTTAACTAAATTTTAAAGTTGAAATACTTAACTGTTATTATGTTTACATTCCATAATCTCTTTTTTTAACTTGAATAGCCAATTCAGAAGATTATCAGTATTTTTTATTAAATCATATTTGATTAGCTGCTTTTATTTATGTTTTGATATGTATTTTCTTATCGATAAATCATATTTTCTAGTTTTTAGTTAACAATTGCTATTCTTTGAAATGGATACAACCACAGCTTTTGCGATATTATCATTGTTTTCTGTAATATATGATATTGTTAATTGAAATTTCTTTCTCTAATTGACCTTTCCCACCTGCAGAGAATTGTATAAATGAAAGCTAGAAAGATATGATACAACGCATTAAGGGAGTATAAGAACCGCTTGAGGTTCGTGTTGTCTAGTTGAGCCAGTCGGTGATAGGAATTTATTTCCGAGAGGAAAAACACCTAGCAAATGGACGACGACGAACTCACAAAACTCACCTATGGGTGAAGAAGCGGACGAACTGACACCCACCCACAGACATGGCACGAATGCCGCGTAGACGAAGTCAAGGTACAGCAGGGTACACGAGCTCCCGATGTAGGCCACCGCGCTCTCAGCATACCTGCACACATACAGCCAGACTTCAAGAAACTTTGTTCGCTAATCATATAAAAAGCAGCAAACGCCCTGTACGGGCATTTCAGTCTTCCATCGACCCCCGGCGTTAGCCGGAGGCCATAGTCCTTCGAGTATCTATCATTTTCTTTGTAATCGTACTTATGTATAACTTGTAACTGTTTTATCGAGACGGTAAAATCATCGAGCATTCTACGATTTTGGAGAATCCCGTCACATGACGGGTGGTGACCCTTAAAAGCAGTTTCTCCAAATCCGTCACGCACATCATCTTCATCCAAAAACCCCCAAACATGTAACAGATTGGGAAAACTGCAACAATTAATTGTATAAAGGCAGCAATATGGTACTTTTAATAATTTGCTACTTGTAATTTATATTGTTTAATGTATGTTCTTTTTAATTTTATGATATATTTTTTTATGTAAAAGCCTATACGCATTGCTGCTCGTTACCTACTCTACATTTTTAATTTTTATACTCATGATTTGGTGCTATTCCTGAAACTTTTAATGTATGTGCTTTTTGAAATTTATTTTATACTCTTTATGTAAAAGCCTAATGGGCGTAAACAAATAAATAAATAAATAAAATAAATAAATATCCAAAAAAAATTATAAATGTTCGAGTGTTTTGTTTGTAACATTGTGGAAATTCATTATTAATATTTAAAAAAATGAGGGTAAACACAACACTGTTTTATTCCACTATATTTGTTTTGAATTGTTAGAACGTTTTCGGGATTTCTCCCATTGTCAATAACAACACGTTTACAACTAAATTAAAAATAATTCGAGACAGAATTTCTAGGGATTGGGTGGGGGTATATAATGTAATGGTGGCGGCGGTCGGGGGCGGGGTTAGAATGGATAGGAGTGGTATCTGGATGTTAATTATATTTCTATTATTTATTTAATACAAATATAATAACATCGTGGAATAAAACAGTGTTGTGTTTACCCTCATTTTTTAAAATATCAAAAAAATATAATGCAGTCAACGAGGATGAGTAATTAATAATGTATTGAATTCAAGATTTTATAGGAAACGTAAATTTGGAAGGGATAGATATATAAAATCTAGTTTTCAATACATTTTAAGTAAGTAATCAACGGGTCTGCCTTCAATACATTTATTTGGATATTACTACCTTTGATTTTACTCCCCACAATTGAAAATTTTATTTTTAATGCATACTCGACAATACTACATTTATTTCACATATCAAATCTATATTAGAATTGCTCCAAAAATGATGCGTGCAATGTGAAACCGGCCCTCGTAGCCCAGTGGGCATGAAACTGGTTTTAGACAACGTCAGTTCCGGGTTTGATTCCCGGTGAAGACACAATACATCTACATGCGTAGCTTGTTGGTTTGTGGTTAGGACTCTCGCCTCGTGATCCAAAGGTCGCGAGTTTGCACCTCACTCCAGACCAGCAAGTTAGTCCTATTTCCATAGCACAAGCGCTTAGCTTAGTTTGAAAATGTTGAGAATATTGATACGACACGTATTCCGTGTTCGCATCTCTTTTCTTTAAAAAAAATATTATGTAATTTACTCAAGCTTGGGTGATTTTGTGATCTCACAGCGGTGGCAAAAATTTTGTTGAAAAAGCTCAGGAACTAATCTCAATAACAAAAGATCAGAAGCGATTTTTTTTCAAAAGCTCAATAGCAAATGTTCATTGAAAAATTACAATTTTTTTTATTAATAATTGTTTAATAACCAAATTAATTAATCAATTAGAAAGACATACAGAAAAATCTAATTCACGAAAAAATATTAGGTTACTACTGGGATTCGAACCCAGGTCACCTCCTTTCCGGGGCCGGTGCTCTGACCACTAAGCTATAGCAACCCTCTATGTTTCCGTGAATATATCGACCTTATATGTAGTTCTTATTTTTATTAATTGATTAATTTTTATTTTTTTTTTTATTTTTTTTTTTTTTTGTCCATAGAGCAATCCACTTTTTTGATACGGTAGTTGAAATTACTTTGCAATGCCACCGCTAGATGGACGCCATGATTTATTTCACAGAACTTTGTTCTGAAAAATTACAACTTCACAAATATGAATGTGTTCTTGAATATATAATAATTGTTTCTTTAAAAGGCTCAATTTATTTAAATAAATTGTAAAGCAATTGTTTTAAATTCAGTATAAAGGTTTGATGGTAAAAGTGAGGTATCGAAAGCTTAGTAGCATAATTTCAGTAGCAAGAATATAATCACCAATAACAATTTTTACTTCCTTTCTTTTAACTCGTGGCGTCTGCTTGCTTGCTTGCTTGCTTGCTTGGCGAAAAAACTTTGGATCGATTTTTAACCCTTTTTCCGTGATCCAATCGAGCTGAAACTTATGCGATAAAAATGATCTAACAAATTTTCGTTTAAAATTTTTTAATAAATATAGTATATTTTTGGAAATTTCAAAATTTTAATTGTTTCTTCAAATTGGAATAAATACAAATGAGTAATTAGCCCGACGCGTGTATAGGCACGAAACCTGATTCAATGACAAAGGAAGTATAATAAAAACTTATTTTTAAGGGTTAGTTTTTTTAAGCAAATTTTCAGCAGACCAAAACACGGGAGTAACGATTTTCAGTAATCAGGATCAACACACTTGTGATGAAGATAATGCTTTACACAATCAAAAGCACAAACTGCCAGACGTAAAATACATACACATTAGCGAAGGGAAAAACTTCATTTCAAAATGAAGGCTACAACACACACACGTTCACCAGTTTGAAGACTACAAAGTGTACACTACAATTGTAGTAAAAACTACTTGAAGTGAAGCAATTGTAGTACTACAAAATGAAGTGAAGTAAATGAAGTGAAGTAATGAAGTAATTGTAGTATTAATGAAGTGAAGTAATGAAATGAAGTAATAGTGAAGTAAATTTATAAATGAAATGAAGTATTTTTCCCAAATAAAGATTTGGCGAGCTAGCGACAAAAATATTTAAATAAATGACGATATTTTCTCCAAAGTAAGATTTCTTCGTTCGATTCCAAAAAATTTTCAAACCATGGGGGGGGGGGTTGTTACAGTTTCCAGAGATTTCTCCGTTTAGCTACATCAACTTCCCAAAAATTTCACGTAAAAAATACACTATTTAAAATGTGTTTCTCATACTTTCGATAATTTTGAAGTGTATGTACTTTGTAGTGTTCGCTTTGAAATGAAGTGTACTATTTGAAGTTTATACTTTCAATAACTTTGGTGTTTGTAGTTTGTAGTGTGCACTACACATCAAAATGTGCGAAGTGTGCACTTCAATGTAGTGTAGTACTACATTGTAGTAGTGAGTACAGAGCGGACCCATCACTAATACACATACATATTTACAAATGTACAAAACTGTAAATACAGTGCATTAAATTTTAGAAATGAAAAAGAGCTTACACTGAAAAACACAAGTGCACCTGGCAACACCCTCAACGAGCGTCGAGTGTCTACTTCTGTATTGAAAATCATTTTTATTTTAATGCGAAGGTAGGTAAGCGACTTAATATTAAAAATAATTGAAAGTCACTTCACCTTAGAGGGCGCCCATTCGGCCATCTTGATTCACAAAGACAAGAACCCTAGCAGGGATTTAGCGACGACCCCTTCTTTATAAGGGTTGATTTGAACAGTCCTGGAAATAATATTTAAACCACAGTTTGGCGTGTGGGAGAGAGAAAGGTGTGAGCCAGCTGCACGGCGTCCGTTTTACCTTTATAAATAAAAAAATAAATATTAATTCTTCTTCAAACACAGCAAAATAATTTTGTGGTGTACAATTGTATCATGACGACCGACGGGGCCACGGGCTCTGAAACATGTTGATATTTTCAATAAAAAAGTGGTGAAAAAAGTTTATTTCTATTAATTATAATTAATAAATAAATATAACTTTATTCCAGTGTGTGGGAAGGTTCATGCAGTCCCACATATTCCACATAAGATTAGGTATGTTCATTAAATTATCATATAAAAAAAGAGAAAAAAAGATAACCATATAAAAGAGAAGAGAAACAATTATAAGTATTAAAAAAGAAGAGAAAACAAGTATAGGTGTCAATATTCACAAAAGAAATAAGAAATTTCAAATGGAATTTTTCCCAATTGCAACTGAAATTTTATCATTTTATTTGACTTGTATTAAAAGAAACGAATTAAGTTCGATATAAGTTAATTGTAATGATATCTAACGTTTTACAAAAAAAAGTCAGAAATATAGAAAAAAATATATTTTTAAAAAATGCAAATTTTGATGTCCCAAATATCCAATACTATTGATATTAGGACTTGGTTACTTGAAAATTTTCGACTCTTAATTAAAGTAGATATCTTCTTTTAAAGTGTTCTGGACTAGCTCTGTTACACTCTGTGTATTAAAATGTGCTGTATGTTTCCTTATATAAATGAAATAAAAAATAGTATTATTTGATATTAATCACGTTCTTTTATCCACAGAAGTCTAGCAGAGCAGTTATCTAACTGGCTGTTGCCTAGATTGGGAGGTATTGCTATTCCAGGGTCCCGGGACCCCTAATTGCCCCACTGGCTTCTCTTGTTCTGGCCAGTCTCCTGTGTCAGACCCGCGGGGTTTCGGCCAATTGGCGTCGCCACCCTCAATTTGGACTATAATGACGTAATAATAGGATCTCTAATTCTAAACATCACAGGACAGTCCTTGGTCGTTATATTTGTGATTTTTCCAAAATTGTAATATTAAGGGTGACAACGTCATTACTTATATAACACTTAATAACTTAATATATGGAACGTCAAAATTCTCGCACATAAAATCCCTTCTGCGAGAATTGCACTGGCTTCGTTTTCCTGAGAGAGTAGAGTTCAAACTGTGCTGGTTGATACAAGGCAACTCACAACGTGGTGCCTCTGTATCTTCAAGAGCTCTGTATTTCAGACAACATAAATGGAAGACGTCAAACATTCAGGCCAGCGTCTACTTCAGCGGTAGGAAGGGTTGTGGAACCGGCAAGTCAGTTCCAGAAAACTTGGTTCAACGAACGGGCATTTGCGGTGGCGGGCCCCAAAGCGTGGAACTCTTTGCCCTCCCTAATAAGAAACACGGATTCAGAGACTTTATTTAAGAAAATACTTAAAACGCACCTGTTTACAAAATCTTTCCCAGAACATTTTTAATATCCATTGTTTTCTTTTAGTATTTTATGTTTTAAGCTGTTTTTTTTTCCATTTTTTTTATTCTATGCTTTTAGTATGTAAGAGTTTTTAGTGTGTAAAGCGCTTTTAAGGTGAAATTTTCACAAAAAATGGCGTTATATAAATAATCCAATATTGTTATTTCACTTCCTTGTATGATTTTTAAAAAATTATGCATTATGTGAGTTAACCAATGTAAAGCTAGACAAAAAACTCACGAAATACACTCATAGAAATTATGTAAACTAGGCCTACGTGACAAAGTGTATGGACTTCAAAGTTCGTTTCCCTAGATTTTATTTTACAATAGATTCTTGCTTCAAATTCAAGTTTAGGGCAGGATCGAAGATAAACGGCCGTCGAATAATGTTATTTGCTAGAAACGATGTGACTGTATGAGTTATTTTTAGGAGTATTTAACGCGTATTCACCCAGAAAATAATTCATTATCTTTTACCCGTGAAGTCCTTAAAATATCATATTTTATTATATTACTGGCAGAATATTTAAGTCATTAATTCCTAAGTATGTATCTGTAACGATGTTGCACAGCTGTTT
This sequence comes from Agrypnia vestita, assembly GCA_016648135.1. Classification (NCBI taxonomy): domain Eukaryota; kingdom Metazoa; phylum Arthropoda; class Insecta; order Trichoptera; family Phryganeidae; genus Agrypnia; species Agrypnia vestita. The sequence continues at coordinate 26,956 of JADDOH010000580.1, forward strand.
TATTAAATTGAGGTTGTGTTTTCTAAACAGAGATGCGAACACGGAATACGCGTCGCATCAATATTTTTACTATTTTTAAAGAAAGCTAAACGCTTAGACTATGAAAATAGAACTAACTTGCTGATGTCCTAGAATGGGGCTCGCACCACCAGATCACTATTTCAGAAGGCGTCTTGTAGTTCACATTGTAAGCTGTTTTCAATATTTTTTTAACTACACCTAATTTATAATACACACAAGTATACTTTTCACGGAGGGGAAACTTATTTTACCATAACTACTAGTCTATATATTATGGATGTCTCCCTAATAGTCTAAGCTATATTTTTATGTGGTAAAGTAGGATGGAGGTCTTTTGGGGCGTACTCTTAATCAAGATATATTATAGTTGTCTCATATAGATTAAATTATATTTTTTAATGTAAAGTAGGGATGGAAGTCTTTGGGCGTTCTTAGGGCTTACGACCTATCGTACGGCTGGCGCAAGTGATCACATTACACAATGTAACTTTCACCATTTCCACCCATGATAGACTACCACATCTATCGAATTTTTGAAAGTTGTTTATAAGTTTAAGTTACACAACTTATTTCGTATGTGAGTTGTATTTTTACTAACGCCACCTGCAGTTTAAAGCTTTTTGATTCCTATAAACCAATGCAGATGTCACTATTGATAATGAGGCATCTATATTTTTTATTGGAATTTAAAGCAATATCCTCTGTATGTGTATATGAAATTCTTCGGAATTATACTAGAATATGCATGAAAATTATTTCAATTTTTAACTACTGTTTGGACAAGTTTTTTTTTATATTCAGAATATTTTGAGAATGTCCAAATTTTTCAAGAACACAATACTCGATTTTATCCCCAGGGGAACATCACAAGTAAAGATATATTATAGATATCTCATAGAAATTAAGCTATATTTTTATATGGGAAAGTAGGTATGGAAGTCTTTTTGTGGCGTTAACAGGGCTTACGACATATCATACGGCTGGTTTAAGTGATCACTTTACGCAATTCGTGTTCAGATGTCGTATTCGACGGTCCGATTCAGTGCGAAATCGGCTGCGAGCCGCGAGACGACGCTCAGGGTAGCCAGTCGTGAGTTGCAAAGCGACAAATATCAAGCGAAATAATCCAGTGAAGTACATTATTGGCGAAATACATAAATGCGATAATATGTGCGAGAAATAAACAGAATGTTCTAGTGAAAGTTTAATACGTGTTACCCAACGATAAAAAAGTGTTACTTAAAACAGTGTAATTTAAAGAATAGCGTTAAGTTTAGTTCTTTTTAAGTGACTTTGTACATTGAGTAATTAATTAATCATTAATTATTAAATATTTAGTTATTTATTTATGTGTTAAATAAAACAGAATATACGAAATGTATATTTTACTGAGAAGCAAATCTCGACATTTCGCTGAAATCTTATTCGGCGTCATCAGGAGAGCATCCTATCACGGCGGATTTGTACGCCGAACTGATATTTCATCCGAGGTCGTAAATGTCTGTACTATGTTGCGGAGTGTTCGCTTCTTCTACGATAGAGGTCGCCAGTATGCAATATGTACTAATTACATATTTGGGCTTTTCTGGGCGATGTTTCCGAAAGTTGGAATCAAAGTAGTGAGAACAGGGCGCCAAACACTTAACTAACTAACTAACTAACTAACCATCACGCCGTTTCCCTGCAGGGGTAGGCAGAGAGGATTGAACGCCACACTCTTCTATCCTGGCACACCACTTTTGCTTCGGCCACATTCATACATCTTCTCATACACGTTCTACGATTGTTGCGGCTTTTAACAGGGCCATCCTCAAATACTTGTAGTACCTGATCGTGCCAGGTCTTTCGCGGATGCCCTCTATTCCTGTTGCCTTCAACATTCGCCTCATATATTTTCTTAACCATCCTTTCCTCGTTCATACGTTCCACATGACCAAACCATCTCAGCACTCCTTTCTTTATTCCTCACTCTATCGACCAAAGATTTTCCACACAAGCGTTTTAGTGACCGCATTTCAACCGCATTCAGTCTACTTTCATTCCTCTTTTGCCAATTCCAGGCTTCACTTCCATACATAAGGGTTGGCACTAGAACGCCATTATGTACCGCTAGTCTTGCTTCTTTTGACAGATTCTTATTGGCCATAATTGCATTTAGTGCACCATTAACTTTGTTTCCCGCAGTTACTCTCCTTTCGATATCATTCTCAGCCTTGCCGTCTCTACTTAACATACTTCCCAAATACACAAACTCGTTCACTTGTTCTAAGCATTCGTTGTTTATAATTACATCACACTTAGTCACTCTTTCGTCTCTCTCGAATACCATCACTTTCGATTTGCTGACATTCATCAGAAGTTCACTCTGCATGCATACATCGGACATCCTGGATACCAAGCACTGCAGATCAGCTTCACTGTTAGCCACTAATACTGCATCGTCTGCGTATAGCAGACAGGATATGGTGAGTCCGTCCATTTTCGCTCCAACTTCTAAATCCTTCAGTTCTTTCATACAATTATCCATATACAGGTTGAAAAGCCATGGTGACATTACGCATCCCTGTTTGACACCTTTTGTAATATCAAACCATGATGTGAATGTCCCATTAATTCTCACGCAAGCACTACTTCCTTCGTACTTGCCAAACATGCCATGATGCCAAACACTTGATAGTTTGTAACTGTCGTCTCTATTGAAATTAGGATGTTTGTATATTTCAATGGACTCTCTCACTAATCTAGGAATATGCGGTTCTGTTGATAAGATTTTTGTCTCATCAAATCTGATGAAATGACTGAGATTCCCTTTGGACGCATGATCGCTGATGGCCGATTTATTGGAGTTATTATTTTTTATTGCCTCAAAATGTTCCCTCAAAGTGTATCGATATTGTGTTTGGTTTGTCCAGAGGTGTATACAGAGTTCCACGCGATTCTGGAGCGTTCTACATGGGACAAACATTTATTTTTTTATTTAGCATTCTACATAGGATAAATTTTGATATTTTATTTTATTTTATTTTCATTTATTGGTTTTCTTACAGCCATATAATTAATCAATCTTAAAAAAAAAAACAATAATTGATGTACAGAGTTTTGGGCCAATTACAAGAAAACACATATATACAATCGATAAAAAATAAGAAAAAACATGTCCAATAGTGAGTTTGTGTGAGTGTGTGTATTTGTGTGTTTATTTATTTATTTATTTATTTTGTTCTGGGAAAAGTTAACAGCAAAACAATCTTAAAAATTTTCCACTGAATTTAAAAATTTACTTTAACATACATTAATAGCGAATGGAGAGGGTGGAGGGGAATGTGGGACGGGAGTAGAAGGGAAGATATAATGTACAAATTAGTTTGGGTGCGGTAGTGTAGATATTGTTTGTTTTATGTTTCTTATTGTTGCGTTGAAAATGTCAATGTGGTGATAGTTTGTGTTAAATGAATTTGTGGATCTGTACATAAAGGAGTTTTGTTTTGAGTTGGTCTTACAAAAGGGGAGATGAAAAGTAGGTAAATGTCTGTTATTGCGAGTTGGGATGTGGTAAGATATTGCGTATCTCCATAACTATTGATATTAGGTCAAGGTTGCTCGAACATAAAAATATACAAACCGAATCCTTCTACTACAGGTTTAACGATTAAATAAATTTTACACTAATTTGATAGTTAAGAAGGTTACCGTTTTATTTTTGAAATACTTTTTGAATAAATAAATAAATAAATGAGCACTCGCCAGGGAAATCACACGTAGGGGTCGCAGCTCTCCGTGCCGCAAATGCATCACGCAACGATTTTTAAAAATGTTTTCGCGATTCTAATATGAAAATATCTCTCTCGCGAGTACCCCGCGATTCGCCTCCATTGAAGAGGGTAGCGAAAATATTTTTGCAAAGGGATTTAATATTGAAATAGCTGTTGCAGATGCCTTTGCATGTCCCTCGGATCCTGGAGGCAGTGTTTTTGAGAGGTGGTGGATATCTCCAATGCGAAGAGCGCAAAGATTACATTTTCCTATTAAATTCTGAATACCGCCGTGCAACATGCTTTCGAAAACAAAATGACGATACGATAACGTATTTATTTTAACTCAGCGTATTCCTTTAAGAAACAACAAAATTCTTTAAATTCTGCTTAAGGGAGTATTTTGCATAAGTGCATACAAGACGGAAGTGCATCTAATGCTTCTACCTTGTACTTATCTTTTATATTGCCCCAAAGCGCACTAAAAAAAAGTAACCCACAAAAACCAAGTTTTTACTATACATCCTTTCTTTGTAAAATATAACAATAATTAAAGACGAATTAAAACATATAACATAACACTAAACTTACAGACATTTAATATATTTCTAAAATGTCAGATGTTTTGAGACGTCAAGATTTTGATAGATTCAATTATCATCAATATCGTACCTTATGAATTTCCAGCGTCAAATGATTTAGTCAGAATCAGATTTGAGTAATGTAGAATTCTTCAAAACTAAGCAGAAATCTAAAATAAATGAATTATTATTTGATTTTTTCTCAAAAAACCCAATTTTGCAGTTATCTGCGAACCAATTGTTTTGTAAATTTTCGAAATTCGTAGTGATGTACCTATTATACCGACGGAGTAATTCAAATTTAGAAAATATTCCTCGACGTTATCGGGCTGCCGTGCCGTTACTAATCAGGCTTTTCTAATGATTCAAATTTGAAAAAACCAATAAAATTTCTTAAAATCCGAAATTATACTATAATTATTTCTTTTTTTTAACGAAAATTTGATAGATTTTCTTGATCGTCACCACGAGTCTGCTTGCCAAGTTTCAGCTCGATTAGATCACGGGAAAAGGGTCAAAAATCGATCCAAAGTTTTTGTTGACGGCAAGCAAGCAGACGCCACGAGTTAATATAAAGGGAGTAATGATTCAGAGCCTGGAGTATTCCATCATTAAAAAATTGTACCGATTGATATCTTTACTCAAAGAGAAAATAAAAGACTACTTTATAGCTCTATAAATACACTGCCAGTCCGAGGAATTTTGTGGTTTTGCATAATTTTAGAATAATATAGTAGTAGTCATTATTAATATTATTAATATTTAAAGCATTAACTTTTGTGAACATTAAATTAAAATAATCATAAATTTGACGCAAAAACAGGGGTGAAAATATTAAATACTAATAATAAAGGTTTAAAATTGAATAATTTAGAATTTTTTTACATTAGGAAGGCGGTGAATAATAGAGCACCCCTAATTAATAACCAAATTAATTTTCCATACAGCCCTTTGTTTAATTTAATGTTCAGAAAAGATGGGGTAACACCCACTTTAGGCCCCGCCCCCTCTCACTCTCTTTCGGTAGATCCCTGATGGTTCAATAGGCTAATCGGTGCATGTTTGTCCCTGACAAGACTAACACGCATGTGATCAATTATTGGTGGAAGTGTAACAAAACTATGGTTGAGGTGTGAATGTAGTGGTGTAGTGTTGGTCCTGACGAAGAGACGGGTACGTCTCGAAACCGGTAGCCCTAAAATCTGGTAGTGGTTTTTACAAAGTTAACTAACAATCTGTTAGTAGTAGTCAATTCAAAGCTCCCCTCATACATAAGCATAATACGCGTTTCACCTTTAATGAGGGATTAATCATACCGAGAATTAGCGAAGGGAAAAACTTCATTTCAAAATGAAGACTACAACACACACACGTTCACCAGTTTGAAGACTACAAAGTGTACACTACAATTGTAGTACTACGAAATGAAGTGAAGTAAATGAAGTGAAGTAATGAAGTAATTGTAGTATTAATGAAGTGAAGTAATGAAATGAAGTAATTGTAGTATTAATGAAGTGAAGTAATGAAATGAAGTAATTGTAATAATAATGAAGTGAAGTAATGAAATGAAGTAATGTGAAGTAAATTTTCAAATGAAGTGAAGTATTTTTTTCCCAAATAAAAATTTGGCGAGCTAAAAAAAAAAAAGGTCAACGACAAAAATATTTAAATAAATGACGATATTTTCTCCAAAGTAACATTTGGCGACCTAAAAAAAAAAAAGGTCGCCAGCCAGATTTCTTCGTTCGATTCCAAAAAATTTTCAAACCATGGGGGGGGGGGTTGTTACAGTTTCCAAAGATTTCTCCGTTTAGCTACATCAACTTCCCAAAAATTTCTTCATACCTCCCAAAAATTTTCAAGCCATGGGGAGGGGGGGTTGTTACAGATTCCAGAAATTTCTTCATATATCTACATCAACTTTCCAAAAATTTCACGTAAAAAATACACTATTTAAAATGTGTTTCTCATACTTTCGATAACTTTGAAGTATATGTACTTTGTAGTGTTCGCTTTGAAATGAAGTGTACTGTTTGAAGTTTATACTTTCAATAACTTTGGTGTTTGTAGTTTGTATTGTGCACTACACATCAAAATGTGCGAAGTGTGCACTTCAATGTAGTGTAGTACTACATTGTAGTAGTGAGTACAGAGCGGACCCATCACTACCGAGAATACGTAACAAATATGGCAGTAGAACGCTCGAATATACAGTTCCTAGAATTTTTAATTTACTTCCGCCAGAACTTAAATGCGAATATTCCTGTAATAAGGGCAAAATAAGAGAGTGGCTACTCGGTCAGAAGTTTATGTATGATTGAGAGTATGTTTAATTTACTATACTCATGTATTTTTTTTTTTGTATCACATATTAAGTTAGGTAAATGTATAAAATTATGCTTAAAGATGAGTTGTACCAATTGTAAATATTAATTTTAATAATCAACTAATTTTAAAACTATTATATTTCTAGATGAGCAAATTGATCGCTACCAAACAGCCACAAAATGTGGCTTGGTAGGGTCTTAAAAATGTCATATTATATTGTTAGTATTTGTATGTTTCTCCTTTGTATTTGTTACTAGCTGTGCCCGCGCGGCTTCGCACGCGTACTTTTTTAGTACACTGTTTGGATCGTCATAGAACTTTCGCGAACCTTCCAGAACATTCTCAAAACTTTGATCTGGAATAACAAAAATACGCATATTGAAAGTAAGATAAAAATATACATGACATGCGTGCGACCTATTATGACGTACGCTGTAGAGACGCGGGCTGACACTGTCCGCACCAAAGGACTCCTCAGAACAACTAAAATGAAGATGCTGAGACCTATTATACTGGAAAAACTCTACGTGACGTGTCCGAAATGAAGACATAAGGAAAACAGAGTTAGATAGTTAGTTAAATTTGCATAAACCACTACCAGATTTTAGGTCTACCGGTTTCGAGACGTACACGTCTCTTCGTCAGGACCAACACTGCACTACTGTGTTCAATTCAATTCAATTCAATTCAATTCAATTCAATTTATTTCATGATAATATGTACATGACAAACAAAATGTTTAAGGCATACATATTAGGAAGTATATATCAAAAATGAAAATATTTAATAAATTAAAAATAACATAAAATCTGGTCAAAGGTGTAGGAGAATCCCGCTTCGGAAAACCCCCTCAGACACATGGAATATATCAATACCCAAAGCAATTTTGTTCAGCATAGCTGTGGCTCTTCCAACAGGCCTAACCATCGGCAGGTTGGTCCTGTATATTGGAATGTGAAACAATCTATGCTGACGATGTCTAGTGTAATTATCAGGAACATACAAACCAATGCTCTGCATAATTTCAGGATTATCGATCATACCGCGCAACAATCGATAAAAATGTGTAATCAAATACACATTCCTTCTAGTCTCTAAACTATTGTAGCCAAGCATACCCTGGAGAAACTCGGTTGGGTAAAGCCAAGGATAATGCCCGTACTCTCTCATGTAGAGATATCTCAGAAACTTCTTTTGGACTTTCTCCACCATAAGAGAGTACTTGCCCTCATGTGGCCCCCAGATCATCGAGCCACTCTCGAGTCTACTCTGCACCAAGGAGTTGTAAAGAGTTCTGAGTACGCGAGTTCACAACGTTTATACACCACAACCATAGCATTGTTAACTTTTCACCAATATTTATCACAAGCGTGTTAATCTTGTCAAGGACAAGCATGCACTAACTAGCCTACAGAACAATCAAGAATCTACGAGGGAGAGAGAGTGGGAGGGGATGGGGTCTAAAATGGGACCAAATTACTGTTACGTCTTACCACAAAGTTAATGCTTCAAATATTAAAAATATTAATAATACACAAGGATAACTTGCAAAATAGAGGACATAGCACTATGGAGTAGATCCGGAAGGAGATTCTGGCGATGATCACGCAGCCAGAATGGGCAGTGACAGACTCGTGCATACATCAGCGAGTGAAATCCCCTCTGGACGACGCCTACCGGGAAGACCACCGAAAAGGTGTAGGGATAGCTGGACCTCGTCATCCCAGGTGGCGTAGTTTTCTGTAGCACATCAACATTTGATTACACACTTTTATCGATTGTTGCGCGGTATGATCGACAATACTGAAATTATGCAGAGCATTGGTTTGTATGTTCCTGATAATTACCTTAGACATCGTCAGCATAGATTGTTTCACATTCCAATATACAGGACCAACCTGCCGATGGTTATGCCTGTTGGAAAAGCTACAGCTATGCTGAACAAGATCGCTTTGGATATTGATATATTCCATGTGTCTGAGGGGGTTTTCCGAAGCAGGATTCTCCTACACCTTTGACCAGATTATACAGGTCACTTCTAATTGTTTAATAATTGTTTAATAATAAATTAGTATTTTAATACACAATATGTATATGTATGTATGTATATGTATATGTGTATGTATGTATACATATGTGTTTATGTATATGTATATGTGTATATGTATATTTTTAGATTTAAGTTAATAATATGTATGCATTGAACAGAATGTTTGTAATGTACATATTATGTAATAAATAAAAATTGAAATTGAAATTGAAATTGAACAGATCTACTAAAAGAAAAGAAGAAAAAGGTATGATGGCCAACGTCAGTTGAACGGATAGGGTACAAAAAGAAGAAAAGTGTACACACGTAACTATAACGCTTCTCCATTCTATCCTCTTCAGCAGAGAGCCCTTTAACCCTCACCCCTGCAAATATTTCCCCTAAAGCATAAAGATAGCTTGATTGAAAAATGATTTCAGAAATAATTATAGATTATTTTTTATGGCGAAAAACAGGGTCGTGGTCTTATATTGTTTGACTTATCTCGTGGTTTTGTGGGGAATATGCTCCCGCTCATACGGCCGTATATTCGGTATTATCTTAGAGAATCCGTATCGATTCTCGATTAACTCGCCATACAGCCACTGTATCGGCTAAGCACACTTTATCTCGCAGTAATAAATAATAAACCGCCTCCGTAAACAGCCGCGGCGGTTATTTACAGCTTTCCAGACCGGCTTTTATATTTTATATTAAAAATTACAGACAAATTTATCAATTTGCTCATCTACAACGCAATGGTCTGGAAATGATGATTTTAACTCTTCAAAATTTTCAAAATCCCTTCGTGGCTCCATTTTATAAATAAAATAATTTTAAAAATTTAATATATTCAAGAACACATTCATATTTGTGAAGTTGTAATTTTTCAGAACAAAGTTCTGTGAAATATTTAATAACCAAATTAATTAATCAATTAGAAAGATATACAGAAAAATCTAATTCACGAAAAAATATTAGGTTACTACTGGGATTCGAACCCAGGTCACCTCCTTTTCCGGGGCCGGTGCTCTGACCACTAAGCTATAGCAACCCTCTATGTTTCCGTGAATATATCGACCTTATATGTAGTTCTTATTTTTATTATTGTCGATATATTCACGGAAACATAGAGGGTTGCTATAGCTTAGTGGTCAGAGCACCGGCCCCGGAAAGGAGGTGACCTGGGTTCGAATCCCAGTAGTAACCTAATATTTTTTCGTGAATTAGATTTTTCTGTATGTCTTTCTAATTGATTAATTAATTTGGTTATTAAAAATTTAATTTTAGTTAAAATTCAACACATTTCGGGAGCGACCCCTTTTCAAGACTCGTAAATATTATGAAATACTTTTTATTATTATATATGGTGACGGAATGGCAAACAGAATGAATTGCGCACTGTCACAACACTATCGCGGGATCTAAAACGGTCTTTATTTGTATACAACCTTCGGGAAATATCTATAAACGACTATAACAGCCTATACACTACGAGAACCTTTTCATAGGCACAAGAATATTCTAGAAAGTTCGAAAATACCAGCATTTGGATATAAATACCGGGAACGAATCGCCCCGGCACGGATTAATCATATTTTGACAGTTCTTTCGGTACGAAGTCGGCTGCGAGGCGACGACCAGGGTGGCCAATCGTGAGATGATCGAAGCGATAAATAAAACGAAATAATCGAGCGAGGTATCTAAATGACGAAATAAACCAGTGCGACATTTATGTGCGAGAATTGATTATTCTACGAGCGATAAATACGTGTTACCCAGCGATAATAAATTGCGAAATAGTGTAGATTAAATAATAGCGTTGATTTTAATACGTGTTAAGTGACTTTGTGTATTGAATAATCTTCTTCTTCTTTCTCTTAGCCCATTTCATTCGAAGTCGGCTCTCCTTATTCCTTTTTTCCACGATTCCCTTTTCTGGGCAATCGCTTCGTCCAATTGGGCATTTTTCAGGTGTGTATTGAATAATAAATTAATAATTAATAATAATTGAATAATAAATTAACAATTAACCAATAAATCGCTTATTATTTTCCAGTGTTTTCATTTGCCTCCCGCAGTCACGAACCGTGACAAAATTATGAAATACTTATAGGTACTGTTATAAAATACTAAATTTAATGTTCAAGTAATGACAGATTAGTTGAAATGGGAGGGGATTAGAAGGGGCGTGGTTTCAAAATAAGTAGGTTTAAAGCAACTGTAACAGAAACAAGTTTTTCTTAATACTTATAATTTTTAATATTTCTTGGTTATCCAAGTAAAAACCCCCTGTAAAGCTATGCAAAATTTTAATTTTTTGCAAAGAGTGATTAGATTCTATTAGATGATTCACAAATTTTGAACAATTATTATTGTTGTTATTTATTTTTAACAAATACAGCAGAATAATCCAGAAACTCAAATTTCAAGGAAACTCGAGCCAGAAGAGGCCAAATAGCCGCAATAAAATTTAATAAACTAAAGAACTTACCATCACGCCGTTTCCCCGTGGGGGTAGGCAGAGAGGATAGAGCGCCATACTCTTCTGTCCTGACACACAACTTTCGCTTCGTCTACATTCATACATCTTCGCATGCAAACTCGACGGTTGTTCAGGCTTCTAACAGGACCATCTGGTTAATCTGGTCAAGCCACGTCTTCCGTGGTCGTCCTCTCTTTCTCTAAAGAAAGAGAAAGAGAAAGAAATTTAATAAACTCTGAAGAGAAAGAAATTTAATAAACTCTGAAGATTTCTTGATCCTTCCCACAAAGTGCACTTTGATCCTACTGCACCCCTAATGATCCTGGAACCCGTTCTGGACACCAGGATAACAATTTGATGCACCCTTACCCGGCCGGAGCCCGACGTGGGGAGAGAGGGGGCTGTGTGCTTGCGGTGGATAATGGTCAGCGATAATGGAGAAGGGTGGTTTTAACATTACCAAGTATGGGGATGGTATCCGAAGCTGCTTCTGCAGATCTGATAAGTAATGAGACTTAAACATAACCAGCATTGTACAATGGTCATTTTCTTAACACTTGAAGACCCCATGGCAAGAAGTTGTTAACCAACATTCGAGTCATTTTGAGATAATTAGACATTTGCATTTCGCCTTTGAAAGGTATGTTTCATTGCTAATTCAAGATTAATTTTTATTGATTAATGTCACTAAAATATCAAAAAAGTATTTACAAAGTAAATAAAACACATTTATGTACAAAAAATAAAAATATAGATTTTTCCTAAGAAAACGTAGTTAAAAACCATTTTTCGCCTCTGGAAATCATTTTTAATAGAATAACACCTTTTTGAAATTGGTAAAACACGACCATCAAACAGCCCTTCGAAATCTATCCATTTTTACCATCCATTATCCAAAATTACAAAAATACCCGCCATGTTAATTAATAATACAAAACATGGTATGTACCATTTAAAATTATTGAAAAATAATATATAAGTACATATTATAATAGTCTTCAAATAAAAACAAATATTTACGACAGTACTGCCAGAGAAAAATTTATATTAAAAATAAATATTCCAATCAAATTAAAAGGTGTGTTTATTTCATAATGATGGCATGAACATGTTATTATTGAAGATAACATGTCCTTAACTGATTGGATTTTTATGAAAAAGTGTAGTTAATATCTTCATCCCTATGATTTGAATATGTTCTAATTATTTTTAAGTTCTGAACTTATTTCCAATGGAAAGAACGTACAATATTAGGTCCTTACATATGAAATTGGCGTTTTGCCATACTGGCAAATTTGATCTTAAATATCTTCTCTTTGGTTAGGAATTCCAAATCCAAATTTAAACAGCTATTTACTCATGTATTTGTGTTTTGAAAATTATAATTCATTTGTTTTTTCCTCAATTGTTTTTTTCTTTGCGTCACTCAGTTTACAAAATGAAAAACTTGAAATATCGCGTTATTTACGAGTACGAGTTCCACCGTGGCACCAGTGCTGCAGAAACGGCTCGAAGGATTAATGATGTGTATGGCAACGGTGCCGCAAAAAAAAACACAGTGCGTTTTTGGTTCCAACGTTTTCGTTCTGGAAATTTCGACCTGCAGAACAAACCCCGTGGACGGCCGGAGACCAAAGTTGATAATGAAGAATTGAAGGCTATTGTGGAAGCGGATCCATCGCAAACCACATCCGAGTTAGCTGCAGGCTGCGGTGTTAGTGATAAAACTGTTTTAATCCACTTGAAGCAAATTGGTAAGGTGAAAAAGCTTGAAAGGTGGGTACCTCACGAATTGAGTGAAGCAAATCAACAAACGCGCGTTGACTGCTGCGTTGCATTACTCAACCGGCACAATAATGAAGGGATTTTAAATCGAATCATTACATGTGATGAAAAGTGGATCCTGTACGATAATCGGAAGCGCTCATCGCAATGGCTGAACTCTGCCGAACCAGCCAAACCATGCCCCAAGCGAAAATTGACTCCAAAAAAGTTACTTGTGAGCGTTTGGTGGACTAGTGCTGGTGTCGTTCACTACAACTTTCTTAAATCTGGCCAGACGATTACGGCAGATGTCTATTGTCAGCATCTGCAAACCATGATGGAAAAGCTAGCTGCTAAACAACCGAGGCTGGTTAATCGCTCTAGGCCACTGCTGCTTCATGATAACGCTAGACCACACACTGCACAACAGACGGCTACCAAATTAGAGGAGCTTCAATTGGAATGTCTAAGACATCCACCGTACTCTCCGGACCTTGCCCCAACAGATTACCATTTTTTTCGAAATTTGGATAACTTCTTGCAAAGGAAAAAATTCAACTCCGATGGGGCAGTCCAAACCGCCTTCAAAGATTTTTTGATTCCCGTCCGAATGGTTTTCTTAGTAAAGGGATCGATGAACTACCTATAAGATGGCAAAAGTGCATAGATAGCAATGGTACATACTTTGATTAAATAAATATATTATAATAAAAAAAAATCGACTCTATGTTCCTCCCATACTAAACGCCAATTTCATATGTAAGGACCTAATATTTATTTTTGACAGCTTATTAACACTTTTTGACAAAAATGTTAGTTAACAACTTCTTGCCATGGGGTCTTCACCTTATACCCAGTTATCATTGAGAAAAATCTATTTCAGTATTATGGTTGATGCATAAATGATATATTAGAAAACGTAGACAGTATAAAATACCGAGGTGTAATTATAGATTCAAAACTAACATTTACAAAAAATACTGAAATATTATGAAGAAAATCGCAAAAAGTGTGTTTACTTGGAATAAAAATAAGATATATAACTTAAAATATAAGTTTATTAATATACAATACTATGATTATTATTCCAGTATATTATTTATAAGCAACAAAGGAATGCTTACAGGCTCCAGTACACGATTTTCGTATTTGCTCTCGATTTTGCTAAATTTAACGTAAACTTATTAAATCATTTTGCAAAACCCATAGCTAAACAGGTTTTTAATCAATTTTATTATGACAGATCCATTTACTTTTGAAGTATTTAAAAAAATGTATGAACAAATATATTGTTATAACATCAAAAAAATTATAACCCCGAAACACTACTTTAGTTTTCATGCAATAGAGTTATCTTTGGTACACTAATCTCGTATATTTTCAAATAATGACCATATATTTTATTTATAAAATGATTTAAAAATATCGGAAAAGAAGTGGTGCTATTCAGATATTAATATTTTTCGACAACTTGTTAAATATATCGTTTTGAAAAAGACAAAAATTAAACGTTCTTTTTCCTACATTGCAGTATCCATTAAACCATTAAAACATTGATTATTTTAATTAAATTTTACATGCCTACTAAGAAAATTTCACTGTCATTTATATAAAAATACTCAAAAAATTATACCTCATACTCAAGAAGTCGAATTAATTTAATCGAAACTCTTCGATATTGAATTATATTGAAGAGTTTTTATTGGCATTTACGTCACGACTTCGTACATATTGCTTGACAGGTGAAAACCGTTGTTTCCCAGGCTTTATTCTAACTCACTTTTTTCTCTTCTTGTCCTTGGGTTGTAGGTCCTTCTGTCATATATAAAGCAGTGCGTGTAATATTGGAATGCAATAGAAGAACAAAAATCACGAAAATGTTGAATGAACGAAAATTAAAATAAATTAACAAAATATTACATTTTGGTAAATATATTTATAATGAGACATGAATCATTGCCCAAATACTTTAATAACAAAATAAAACTAAATAAGGATTTTCATTCATATAAAACAAGAAGTGATGACAATAGCTAAGTGAAAGGAGCAATCGAATGAATAAAAAAAATGCAGGTTTTCGGGAGTAAAACAAAATTTGGGAATTTCGTTTGTTTACAAAATATCTCCTAACCTAACCTAACCTTTACTAATCCTATTTAAGAAATATTTCTACAAAACTGAGAAATAGTGTGAATTTGAGTGTTAAATTAAATTCGTGTTAATTAATCTTTGTCAATTTATTAAAAATATAAAATAAGTAATTAATTAAAGAATCGCCAGTTAATTTCCAATATTTTCATTTATTTCCTAACGCCACATTCCGCGACAGTACGTATGAATGTGGACAAGTCAAATGTGGCATTCTTTCCTCAGCGTTTACAACTTTATGATTAGTTTAATATATGCATAACTTAAATTTCTGACGGTAGTTAAATAATAATAAATTTGAATATCTTTATAGGCCCTTTGGAGAAATTTTTAAATTTTGGAATATCCAGAGCCAGAAGTACTTGCGTAATTTAATAATATGAATTAAACATGAGTCCACTCCAGGCGTCCCTTGGCCCTTCGGGACAAGAGCAGGCTGTGTAGCCCACCACAACACTAGTCTTCAATGTCGTCAGCCCATCGTCAAACAAGATCTTTGTTCATCAGGGCTAAATTGAGGATGTGACGATAAGAAGTGACTCATCATGTCCTTGGTTATCATGATGGTTATGATGATAACATTTTTTTGTATAATCTTAAAATTATTAATATTTTATTGTATAACCTTAAAATTCTAGATACTGAATTGAAATGGGGCATATTAAGCTTCTACATCCTGTCTCGCGTAAGGGATATAAAATGAACAATTTTAAATGTTTGGAAATTAAGAGAATTTTGAAGTCGAGTAATAATTTCCTAAACAATATTAACTTCATTAACTCTTCTCTCAATATTCCCGTTACAACCACGCCTACACCAGTAACTTCGGCTCATTTTTCAGTGACCTAACCGAACCTGATCTAACCTAGCCTAACCTAACCTTACCTAACTATAATTCATATTCGAACATAACTATTTATATTTGAACAGAATCAAAATCAAATCATGTAAAAAATTTATATTTAAAAGTAGTCAGGTACTTCATTTGTCGAGAGATTCTGTTTCTTTCGAAACTTAAGTAGAGAAAAATATATAAAATATTATCAACTGTCTCACAGACATGTGGTCGGTCTTGGGTGGAATCGTGAACGTTAAAAGAAGACTTCCATGTACACTTTCCCATACATAATATTATAAACAGCTAAATCTCTGTGAGAAATCTTAATTAATGATTATCATTCATATATTGGGATGGACTAGGCAGAGACATCTACGAATTAAAAATTAACATTATATTATTCAAGCGCATTCTAGTGTATATGTCAAATAATAAAAAATGAATAATTTTAATATCCCACTTTATAAATATAGAGGTACCATTACCAGTTTCGAAATCTATGTTTACATTGTCATGGAAAGGACCATAGATGTCTTCAGAATAGTCCATTCTAATAAATAAAAGAAACTTATTTAAAACACGTATACTACTTTCAAAAAATTGTGCAATGTGTGAAATGGTCACTTAAACCAGGCTCGTACATGTCATAAACCCTGGGTCACCCTGTTAAGACTTCTATACACGTTTCCATATAAATAGCTTCGTCTCTGTGAGACCGTTATAATTAATTTATGTAATTATTATCTACCTGTGGTCAAAATCCAGTAATTGTATTCTGAGAACAAATTTACATATAAAAATATTGTTAATATAACTTTAATTAATTTCAAGTGTTTAATTTGCCTCCTACACCCACGATTCTATGACGAGACTAAAAAAACAAACCCATAAAATCCAAGTTTTTATTATACTCCCTTTGTCATTTACTAGTTGAAAAGGGTTTGGCGCTTACTTCAAGCGTTGGGCTTGAGTTATTACTACGATTGGGAGTAATAAAAAATTTCGAAAAACCCGAAATTATACTATAATTATTATTTTTTTTAACGAAAATTTGTTAGATCATTTTTATCGTTGCCACGAGTCTGCGTGCAAAGTTTCAGCTTGATTGGATGACGGAAAAAGGGTTAAAAATCGATCCAAAGTTTTTTCGACAGACAAGCAAGCAGTTAAAAGAAAAGGAGTAAAAAAAAATAGTCAAATATTTTACGCTTGATTTGTCAGTTGTCGCAACAGGGTTGCCTGTGAGCTATGAATATATTCTGAACCCATGTATAAAACATTAGCAGACGAAGTATCTTACAATTGTCCAATTTCCACCGAGCCGTACAAACAAGTTTAATATTACCGAGACCCCTTCCCAGAAGCCCAAAATGTTTCATGATATAATCATTATTCTCTTTATCTGTGTATTTAATACTTCTCAGAAATTCATCTTTCATATCTTCTTTGACCAGTGCACGCTCGTCTATAACAGCCTTTATATTAGACAATTATTATTATTATTTTTATTACTATTATTATTAAATAAACTCCACAATTACACATATAGAAATAAAAACAATTGTTTTTTAGTTCTACATTTTTAATTTTCTGAGACGCGTTTCGCCTTATGAGGGCATTATCGATCTAAATAATTTACATTCAACAACTTCTATTATATCAAAAGTATTAGAAAGAGATGCTATATAATTTTAAGAATTCAATTAAGGTTTTTTCTGTATGATTCTAAGAAACAATTCTGTTCAAACACTAATGACAAGTAATATTTACATAAAGATGAGGATAGATTTACAACTGAATATAAATGTGATATACTTGGTAATAAACTATGTTACTTATCATTAGTGTTTGAAGAGATTTTTTTCATAGAATCATACAGAAAAAATTAATTATTTCTTAAAATTATACAGCATCTCTTTCTAATACTTTTATAGTTGTTGAATGTAAAATATTTAGATGGATAATGCCCTCATAAGGCGAAACGCGTCTCAGAAAATTAAAAAGGTAAAACTAAAAAACTATTGTTTTTATTTCCATATATGTGAAACTCTGAAAACTGATTTTGAATGCATAAATTTCAATTTTAATTGATTGGTTTAGGTTGTTACGCGAGCTTTAAAAACATATAAATTACCATATTTTAATCTTTGAAGTTCTGAAACTAATCGGCCATTTAACCTTCACATTTAACTTCATAAAATTTAAGATTTATTAAACTTTTTTAATCAAATTCAAATTGGCATTTTGCCAAAGCAGAAAAACTTCGATATAACGGAATAATTTTACTATAGAATGTTTCGCAAATAAGGAATAATATTCACAGTCAATTTGCACTGATAAAGATATATTATAATATATTTACGATAAATTTAGGCGAAGCTACGTGTATGAGAAACGTATATGGAAGTCTTTTTTATACGATAGCCCATGGTTTACAACCTGCAAAAAATGGCTTAAGTTGTAAACACAATGCAATGTTCACCAATTCTATCGTAAGAACATCTACACATTATGAAATTTTTGAAAATTGTATATATTTTTCCAAATTGGAATCATTCACATATTTGAGGGGACTATGTTAGAGATATCTGTAGTATTTTCTCATTTCAAGCATATTCTAGTGTATTTTTTGTATATATATAACAACCATTAACATATCGTAAGCACTATAAACGTCCAAAAAACATACATACTTTCCCATACAAACAGCTTCGTCTCTGTGTGTTATTTTGTTCTTAAAAAAAGATTATAAAGGGGATGATTTCCCACCCGACTGGGAGAATTCTTCCGTGTTCAGTGTCTGTGCTCGCGTATATGAATGTGTAAAGTGTGAGTAGCTTGTTAGTGCAGTGGTCATCTGATCATCGCCTAGTGATCTGGTGGTTGGTGGTTCGAGCCCCATTCCAGGATACCGGCAAGGTAGTCCTATTTTCATAGTACAGCCTTTTAGCTTACTTTGAGAAATGTATGAATATTGATGCAACACGTATTCCTCGAATCTATATTTTTAAAAAAATAATGTGTTCAGAAAAGCTAATAAATGCATAAAATTGAGATTAACCTAGAGTGCTAGTAATACTAATTGTTCGATTTTGCGATATATTTAAACAATCTTTAGTGATTGGGTTGCGAACAAGAATATTCCCTGTACAGACTACAATGATCGTCGACAGAATGGTCTTCGCTATGGCTTACGAGAGGCAGCACTTGCCCTTGATTGGGCGAAATGATTGTGGCGTTATGACTACGAGGCTTGAAGGCAGCAGGAACAGAGGGCGTCCGCGAAAGACCTGGCATAATCGAATAAATTGGAGAATTTCCCTGTAAAAACTTCAGTAATCAAGAGCGAGTATGAGAAGATGTATGAATGTGATCGGATGTGCCAAGATAGAAGAGTGTGACGTTTCATACTTTCTGCCTATCCTGCGAGAGAAATAGCGCAATGGTCAGTAAGTTTAAATTGAGGTTATAAGTAAAATAACTCTTACAAAATTGAATGCTTCAAGTTGATCAAAAGGCCAAAGACGGATCGAGGCAGCTGTATGGGTTCTCCGCTGCCGCTGCGTTTTGTACCTTTTGATTGGTTGGCTCGAACAAATTAAGGCTTAGGTCCAACTTAGACTCCGGTCTTGATCAGATAAGACATAAAGCTGTTGTAACTAGAAACTGGTAATCCTCGAAACCGAGGACCCGAGGATCAATTTTCGGATAATTGCTAATTATTATTTTATATGCTTGTTTGGGAATCATATCCCTGAATGGACTGTAATCGTAAGATTTTGGCTCAGGAACAGGTGAGACAAGAATTGAAATGGGATCTGGCTTACCTGGATATCCTCAAACAGGACACCAATATGTCACATTTATTGACCCATAAAGGAATAAGAGCTTCTTGCACTTCTTCAGTCTGTTTAATTATTTTCTTAAGTATGCACGACGTAAGAAAAAATCAAATGTATACACCCGCGTTTGTAAGATTCGTAATGGTGGTTGACGGCTGGTAGTAAAAATTGTTTTCTTGTCCGTCACTATCTTCAGCGTCACTTTTCCTATACTGCCACCATCTTTTTCTTCATACAATGGTCACCGCTCAAGCCGCTCACTTCTTTGCCGACTCGTCCCAACGGCTTGAGTCGGCTTGCCGGAGTCTTTTGGATTCAA
Source organism: Agrypnia vestita (assembly GCA_016648135.1). Classification (NCBI taxonomy): domain Eukaryota; kingdom Metazoa; phylum Arthropoda; class Insecta; order Trichoptera; family Phryganeidae; genus Agrypnia; species Agrypnia vestita. The sequence continues at coordinate 47,063 of JADDOH010000580.1, forward strand.
AATAATGCCAGAAGCAAAGAAGCACCATTCTCTAGATGCTGCCCTTACAGTCGTTACTCGTAATAGGTTCAGTCAAAAGAAATTAAATATTCGTTCGCTCAAACTATTACTAAGCCATTCGTCCGGGCGAACTGCGATCCAGCTCGCTGTGCAGTTAACTATTTAAGCATTCCACACCCAAACCTCCGGTAATGGGCTAAACCCTGCAATGGCGAGGCTCTAAGACGGCTTAATTAATATGGGAGGGATGGTCCGAAGCCTGACCACTGGATAGGGAATGTTGAATATGGAAATCAAGCTTCGATCTCCGTCCGCTTTCAATTTAGGGGTTGTTGCTAACAAAATACTACAATTATTTATGGGATCTTGTATTGATGGATTAACAACACAGAAACCTATCTACAATTTGTAAAATTTTTAGGAAATACGCAAACGATGTTTTAAAATTATAAAAAATTAACCTATAAAAACCTTTTTATTTTACTCCCTTTCTTTGTAAATTAAGTTTACCATCATGTAATAATTGATTGACTGAAAATGAAACACGTCTAGACAAATAGCTATGTCAAAATCTCTAAAAATATCTCTTTATTATTTTATCTTCCCAAAAAACCGAAGTGTGCTGTCATCTATTAACCAATTGTCATAAATTTTCGAAATTCGTAGTGAAGTACCTATTATACCGATGGAGTAACTCAAATTGTAAATATTCCGTGACGTTATCGGGCCGCCGGCGCCGTTGGTAGTAATCAAACTTTTGTAATGATTCCAATTTGAAAAAACCATTACAATTTCTAAAAATCCAAAATTATGCTATAATTATTATTATTTTTTAACTAAAATTTGATAGATCTTTTTGATGGTCACCACGTCTGCTTACAAAGTTTCAGCTTGATTGGATCACGGAAAGAGGTTAAGAATCGATCCAAAGTTTTTTCGTCAAGAAAACAAGCAAGCAGACGCCACGAGTTAAAAGAAAGGAAGAAAAAATATTAATAAATACGTGATCAGAAGGTTGCGCATTCAAGTCACGTCGAGGTCACCAGTTTGGCGGGTTAGATGTATTCTGAGAAGAAGAAAATGCTCACCCGACCAAAGACATATCTTTCGTGTCGACACGTGACGTGTATTGTGTGAGCGCGTGTAGTGTGTGAGATGTATCAGCAGAGGCAGGATAAGTAGATGAATACAGGGAGTAATTTATACTCACGATTAACAGTGTTAATTTATTTACAGAGGTGACTTTGAGTAGAGATAGATTGAATGTGATGGCTACGGCTGTCAGCGAAAGATTGGTCACACTAGCGACCGAAGTCTAATTACCTGCATCGGCCTCTGATTGGTGAATGGCGGCTCTATGCGTACGGCTAGAGATGCAAGGGATCTCGACCGCCACAGTGCCTTTCGGCGATATATCTTCACATTTTAATTATGTGAATGGCTAATTGAAACTCGATCATTTCGCTGGACATCTATCGCCCCGAAACTCCACGACCGATCACACCGGCCGTCGTCCGCGGCTCACTTCGCACCGATCGAAATCTCAAAACAATCACCCTCGCGCAGTTGCCTGTCTCGCTTTAAAATTGACACTGTTTCTTAATTCGCACTAATTACTGTTTTAATTATTTTTCAATCTATGTCCCGATTAGTCGAGTTAAAAATATCAATGTGGTTGTAATCTTAGTTGAATGAGTTTATGGTTAATTAGATGAAAAAGTATTGTTCAGAGTTCCAAAGAGGGAGATGAACAGTGAACAGTAGGTGTTTTGATTTGGAATATTTAACGAAGTAGATACGTTAGTTAATTTTTTTGAGAATGCTACTGATTAAAATTTTAAATAAACAAATAGCAAATATAAAAATTGCTATAACGATAAAACAATAAAAAATAAATATTTAATTTCTTCTAAAAAGGACTGGAGCGTCATCCAACAATTTAGAAAAGTATGTTTTATCGCTGGTCAATCAATACACGCACTGAATCGATTCCCTGGTTTCTGTGAAATCGCTGAACTGTCACAAGAAACAATGTTATGTTATTTATGTATTTCTTTTATGCGATAAAGGCGTATCTAATGGTGTCGGTCTGTGAATGGTTTTATTATACGAGCCATGCAGGGCAGCACGGTCTTGCATTGTAGCTAAAAAAATGTCAACCTGGAGACGGATGACAAGGACCGATATGGGAGCTTTTGCTCATAAAACGGTCCTGGGTAAGCGGTGGGCACCATTCACTGTGGTTACGTTACACCTTAAATAGGGAGTGTCATTTCGTGAACGTTTGGATACGATCGACTGAACTCTAAACCTTTCTATTAATTTCTAATGTACTGTTAAACATCCACAGTGCATGAAAATGTTCGATTACGTAACATACTTACTTACTTACCATCACGCCGTTTCCCCGGGGGGGTAGGCAGAGAGGATAGAGCGCCATACTCTTCTGTCCTGACATACAACTTTCGCTTCGTCTACATTCATACATCTTCGCATGCAAGCTCGACGGTTGTTCAGACTTCTAACAGGACCATCTTCCAGTATCTGGTTAATCTGGTCATGCCACGTCTTCCGTGGTCGCCCTCTTTTTCTGGCGCCGTCAACACTTGCATCATATATCTTTCTTACCATTCTTTCCTCATTCATTCGCTCAACATGCCCAAACCACCTGAGCGACCCTATTTTATTCTCTGTATTATGCTACGATCAGCTTTACATTCATTCCTAATATCTTCATTCTTTACTCTATCATACATGGATTTACCACACATACGTCTAAGGGACCTCATCTCCACTGCATTCAATCTACTTTCGTTCCTCTTCTGCCAGCTCCAGGCTTCACTTCCATACATTAGTGTCGGTACCAGAACTCCATTATGTACCGCCAGTTTTGCCTCGGTAGACATATTTCTATTAGAAATTATTGCATTCAAAGCACCGTTCACCCTATTCCCGGCAGTCACTCTCCTCTCTATATCTTTCTCAACATTCCGATTACGTAACATTATCAAAATATTTTTGTTTTCTAAAGATGATTGGCAAATTCCGAATAAGTATTGCTATTTCAACATGCTCCTTAATTCTTACATCAAAATTTTTACAAGTTTTACTTTATAAAATGGTTGCATTTGATACTCACTCAATTTCCAAAGAGAAAACTTCTCCCCTAACTCGAGCCTGACATGTCCGCGTGGCAGAAACCCCTTGTCGCATGCGTCACTTCACAAGATATCCTAAAACACCCAACGTCTTGTCACTCTGAAAGGAAGATTAATGGAGACAATTTTGTCTAAACACGACGCGAGTGGGACCAGCCATTTCAAGAAGAGAAATAGGCTTTCCCGCGCGTGGAAAAAATGTGAAAATAAACAGGAAGTTGACTTTTTAAGTTCAGACCTCCTGTCCCTCCTGGGCCCCTCCGACGCAACTGTCTCGGGCCAGCGCTGCGCAAGCGAAGAGGCGCGGTACTCGTTTTATTACCCGCAACCGAGATCCGACTGAAGACCGGAACTTAAGTACCATTCGGTTGTAATTGCGAATTCGATGGCTTCATTTGGAGGCTTTTTATTTTATTTTTTAAGACACTTTTCCGCTCAAAGGCAGATCTGTACAAGCTCGACCATATTTCAAAATTTTAAATAAGACATATTCAAGAACACATTCTTATTGTGAAGTATATACAGAAAAATCAAATTCACGAAAAAATATATGGCTGCTACCGGGATTCGAAAGAAAAAGAAGAGATCCGTGGTTCGAATCCCGGTAGCAGACAAATATTTTTTCGTGAATTTGATTTTTCTGTATGTCTTTCTAATTGATTAATTAATTTGGTTTTAAATTTCACAGAACTTTGTTCTGAAAAAATTGCAGCTTCACATTAAGAATATGTTCTTGAATATAGTATATGCATCAAATGTGTCCAAAAATAAAAATAAATTAAACGGTTAATTCTGGCGTCCATCTAGCGGTAGGATTGCAAAGTAATGTGGACCTTCTGTATTTAAAAAAAGCGGATTACTCTAAAAATGGATAATAAATGTTGATCAATTAATAAAATGAGACTAACAGATAAGGTCGATGTATCCACGGAAATATACAAGGCTTCTGTAGCGTAATTGAATAACGCGCCTGCGTCGGAAAGGAGGAGATACGTAGTTCGATTCCCGGTAGCAGTCAAATATTTTTTCGTGGATTTGATTTTTCTGTACGTCTTTCCAATTGATTAATTAATTTGGTTTTAAATAAGATCTTCGATATGATTTTGTGGTGACAATATTAATATAATCATAGATGTCTCTCGGAGTTGACCTGTGCTTAGAATGCCAGAGGAACGAATACGGAGAAGAATCTTTTGGCAATCCTGGAAGGAAGACGGCGACTAGGTCGCCCCAGATTAAGCTGGGAGAGGCAACAAAAAAATGTGTACGAAAACAGAATGGGTGTGGACCGTTTGACTCATGCAGAAGTAGCAGAAGTAGTAGAAGTCAGGGGAATATAGAAGCACTTTGCCGAGTTTTGGGCTTGAGCAAGATGGTGATGAATATTGATATAACCAATAAGAGTACACTTTGTTTTCACCACTTAGTTGTTGAAAATACCAACATATTTCGGGGCCAATAGTCCCTTCATCAGAGTACCACGTATATTAAAAAATTAATAATCAAGACTCCGAGTGTAGACAATAACAAAATAAAAATATAATATATTAGAGATAAATGAATCATTTAAGTACTTATATGAAATTAATTTTAAAAGGTGAAAGGACTTGGTTATTTATAATATTTAATTTACTATTTATATTCTTTCTTATTTCCAAAATTTCTAATTTGTCCAGCTGTGAAATCCTGTATAATTTGTATGCAAAATTTGTAAAACTTAATTAATATCAAAAAAGGGATCTATTTCCAAAAGACGATTAGAAAATTTAGAATAATTATTGCTACTTAAATATCTTAAGTGCTCCTTAAATTTAAATTTGTTTTCGTATTAGTTACTCATCTCCTGTATATTTATTTTGTTATTGTCTACACTTCAATTTTTTTTTTTAGTATTCATTGTATCCTGATGAAAGGATCATTGGCCCCGAAATTTGTAGGTATGTATTTTCAACAGAAAAGTGGTGAAAACCATTAGGGGACGGTCAAATAGACTGAGCGATTTGCGTCTTGATTGGATACAATAGAGATCAATGTATTCGAATGTTCAGCATTGATTTTACATAAAAGAAATCAGGCAAGATATTGACTAATAGGAGGCTAAGAAATACAATTAAAAAATTACAACCTTCTGCCAAAAACCTTAAAAAAATTAAACCAATTATAAGTTCGATATGAACACAAAATAAAAGATCAGCGATTTTTATCTTCAATATATACAGATAGTTGTGTCAACCGACCCTAGGCTAGACGCAGTGCTAACTGCCCGCTGGCTAATGGAAGAGAGAGAGCGTGCTTTTTAAAGGAGATCACGAGAGATCCCCGTGCCTCTTATCTGGAAGCAGCGGACATCGAAGAGGGTATCTCCACAGTTCATCTCTACTTACTTGACAGCTGTTCCATGCTTCCATGCTCTTCCATTTTCCCAGAAGTAGAACATCCCATGCAAAGAACTTTCATCCACCGGGCATTCTAACATTATTGATACATTTAACGTCAACATCGCCTCATTGAAAAGGCGTATATGAATCTGTATCATTTAGTTAAAAGTTATCACCTGGTTCACTCTGACCAATCATCTACAACTGACACCTTGAACTCTCACTTCACACATCTTCCTCAACCGTAATCTCAGCCACGTCACCCTTTTTTCCTCTCAATCCCCCTTCAATCTGCTCTTTTTTAGTCTATTTTGTATATTTCTTTATTCTGACTTAGTTTTTTGATTACTTTGATTTGTATCTAAATAAATAAATAAAAAATTAAAAACCTCTTGAAATTCCCACGAGCTTCTCGTTCTATTTTGTTCTTAATATTCTTAACAACTTATTACAATTTAATATCCGTGAAATGAACTGGTGTGACTACTCCGCCCATAAGCACGATCCGCAGCCCTTTTATACGAGTAAAACGTTTATTTTTATGAGTGAATTGTATTGTATACATGAAATTTATGTTCTAATATAGACTTATATTAGGTCCTTACATATGAAATTGAGGTTTTGCCGTACTGGCAAATTTGATCTCAAATATCTTCTCTTTGGCTAGGAATTCCAAATCCAAATTTATACAGCTATTTACTCATGTATTTGTGTTTTGAAAATTATAATTCATTTGTTTTTTCCTCAATTGTTTTTTTCTTTGCGTCACTCAGTTTACAAAATGAAAAACTTGAAATATCGCGTTATTTACGAGTACGAGTTCCACCGTGGCACCAGTGCTGCAGAAACGGCTCGAAGGATTAATGATGTGTATGGCGACGGTGCCGCAAAAGAAAACACAGTGCGTTTTTGGTTCCAACGTTTTCGTTCTGGAAATTTCGACCTGCAGAACAAGCCCCGTGGACGGCCGGAGACCAAAGTTGATAATGAAGAATTGAAGGCTATTGTGGAAGCGGATCCATCGCAAACCACATCCGAGTTAGCTGCAGGCTGCGGTGTTAGTGATAAAACTGTTTTAATCCACTTGAAGCAAATTGGTAAGGTGAAAAAGCTTGAAAGGTGGGTACCTCACGAATTGAGTGAAGCAAATCAACAAACGCGCGTTGACTGCTGCGTTGCATTACTCAACCGGCACAATAATGAAGGGATTTTAAATCGAATCATTACCTGTGTTGAAAAGTGGATCCTGTACGATAATCGGAAGCGCTCATCGCAATGGCTGAACCCTGCCGAACCAGCCAAACCATGCCCCAAGCGAAAATTGACTCCAAAAAAGTTACTTGTGAGCGTTTGGTGGACTAGTGCTGGTGTCGTTCACTACAGCTTTCTTAAATCTGGCCAGACGATTACGGCAGATGTCTATTGTCAGCAACTGCAAACCATGATGGAAAAGCTAGCTGCTAAACAACCGAGGCTGGTTAATCGCTCTAGGCCACTGCTGCTTCATGATAACGCTAGACCACACACTGCACAACAGACGGCTACCAAATTAGAGGAGCTTCAATTGGAATGTCTAAGACATCCACCGTACTCTCCGGACCTTGCCCCAACAGATTACCATTTTTTTCGAAATTTGGATAACTTCTTGCAAAGGAAAAAATTCAACTCCGATGGGGCAGTCCAAACCGCCTTCAAAGATTTTATTGATTCCCGTCCGAATGGTTTTTTAGTAAAGGGTTCGATGAACTACCTATGAGATGGCAAAAGTGCATAGATAGCAATGGTACATACTTTGATAAAATAAATATATTATAATAAAAAAAATCGGCTTTATGTTCCTCCCATACTAAACGCCAATTTCATATGTAAGGACCTAATATATACAAAAAACATACTATGCGTACATTTAAATATTAATTAAAACTTCGTTCTACCTAGGACACTAAAAACAACTTTTTTTGGCCGCGTCCTGTCGATTGATGCTTATATTTTCTTAATTATTATAAATAATATTCAGTTTATTACTTTTATGTAAGAACAAAGGTTCTATATAAGTAATTGCTCTAAAAAAATGCAGTCTAGAATATACATTCTGACATAAATGAACAATAAAAACCCACATTTTTGTAAAAAAAACGCCGAAATATGCATGTAATTGAATGTTTCGGCGTTAACCTTGTGGAAATCCATTATGAACAAATAATGAAATAAAACAATCAACATATAAGTGGAAATATGCATTATCATATCATGCGAATAATGATCAAGTCTCAGTCTTAGTAGATGTTTAAGTTATCTCAAACATTTTTATGTTTCCTTAAACATGTTTAGGTTTTCTTTAATAACTTCCATGGTTAAAGCGATAACGTTTGTAATAAAAAATCATACTTTAATATTAATAGCACAACTTCAAAAAAGCAAACTAAATTGAAATAGAAACGCCGGATCACTGCCGCGCCACTTGTAGAACCGCCACCTGAGGTAGAGCGAGCCAAGTTCTAAGAACGGGCATTTGCGGTGGCAGGCCCAAAAGCATCCGTAATAAGCAGATTACATCAGAAACTTTATTTAAAAATACCGAAAACGTATCTCTTCATAAAATTGTATCTATTCGCATGGAAATTTTTTCAAATTCTAGTGTAGGTCTAAAGCGTTTGTGTAATAAGGAAAGTGAAGGCCCTTGAGGTAAAAATTTCAAGAAAATAAAAATACACCTTTACATTATCCAATTACAAAAACCCGATTACAAATTTAAACAAACACAAAATATAGACGGCACTCGGAATACAGATGATAGAAAAGTTAACATATGAGAGGTGTAAAAAAAACCCAGCCATATAAATAAATTTATTTTCTTCTCCTTCCTTTCGTGCCCAATCCATTGAACGGACTTTGGGTGTCATGTCGGTTATGCGAAATTTGCTTACTGCGGTCCGGAACAGCTCTATAGTAGACTGGCCAAACCACCGTCTCAGATTTTCCCCTACGATGTTCGTGTGAAGCGGTTTTGTGTGGACGCCTCCGCGGGCTGCCTGCACTCATATGAGTTTAAGTATAAAAAATGTTTTAGCATAAAAAAATGCTGAATTAAGTCGCGAAAGTGTAGGGCCGACTTGGGAGCTATTGCTTTGGCCTTGGGTGTGTGGTGGGTCCCTCTTCACAGCCATGATGTTCACATTCTTCCAGGGCCTCGACTTCCGGCAATCTTTCCGTGCATTATGAGATGCAAGATCCCGTACTTCTCTGGATGTCTCATCACATGTCCGAGATATTGAAGTTTTCAGATTTTTATTGTTTTAATTACTTCTTTTTCTTTTTTCATTCGTAACTCTGCCTTTCCAGCTTATTTTGAGTATTTTTCTGTAGATCCACATCTCGAATGCCTCAAGTCGTCTTATCAATTATTCGGTAAGCGTCCGTGCTTCCATTTCATAAAAATAACACCGAAAACACGTAGCATGTGACCATTCGCATTCGTAATCCAGGGGTTAATTTTTTATGCGGATAAAGGTTAAAACTTAAAAAAAACCTGGAATGGGGCTCGAACCACCGACCACCAAATCACTAGGCGAGCATCATGACTACTGCATGAACAAGCTACTTAATTTTGGAAAGGTTTTTTTAAAATTTATTTATTTATCATTTTTCTTCTTTTTACATATCAGACCCACAAAACATCAAATGGACATTTGTCTGTTGGTACATCAATATATATATATATATATATATATATATATAAACATAATATCAACATCGAGTACAAAGCGCATCACGAGGAGCCAGACAAATGCCATTAAAGCCAACAACGGCCGGGAATACCCAATATCCAATACAAAATTCCTAAAAACCATTAAATTTTATTTTGAATTGCCAGACCTTACTTGGTAGTAAGCTTCCAATACGAACAGACGTGCTCGCACTGCCTCTCGTGACGGAAATTTATTAACAAGGCACCCTGAAGATGCCTGTTGTAATTCAGGCGAAACGTCAGTTTGATCGACGACTGATCGAGACGAATGATTCTTCTGAGGACCAGATTTTGACGCAGGTTACCTCCAAAGAAATTAATATTAACATATATATATATATGCTAGTTCTTACTACTTTGGGGGAAACCCGCGTCAAATTCTGGTCGTCAGGACCAGTTGTCTGCCGACGTTTCGAACAGATCTCACTGTTCATCTTCAGGGCGCCTTGTCGATGAGCTGCTTCTCCAAAAAGCGTACAACCGTTTGGGTCCGGAGCTCACCCGAAAACACCGAAGCAATTAGAAAATCCAACCTTTTCAACATTGTATAATGACGATAATAAAGTAACTATACGGATTACTAGAAGCCGAGCAAAACTCATTAACGGCGTCGCTGGAGAAACCCACTCCTCCACAAACACTTGACGCAGAATTTTTCAAACTTTCACTTGACGGTGAGCTCCGGACCCAAACGGTTGTACGCTTTTTGGAGAAGCAGCTCATCGACAAGGCGCCCTGAAGATGAACAGTGAGATCTGTTCGAAACGTCGGCAGACAACTGGTCCTGACGACCAGAATTTGACGCGGGTTACCCCCAAAGTAGTTAGAACTAACATATATATATATATATATATATATATATATATATATATATAACTAACACATATTGTACCCCGTGAAAGCCTTCGATTTAACACATATAATATATAATATCTATTATATATATATATTGAAATAGAGCTATATATTTCCTATAAAATCTCGAATTCAGTACATCTAAATTAATAAATGATTAAATACATTTTTATGCATTTTTTATGTGTAAAAAAAAACAAAAACTGTAAGCACGTACTATAATTACCATAATAACCCATTATGAATTTTGATCACAATTATGTTATTAATAAAACATCAGCAAATAGAAAATAAACAAGAGCGCCCGGAGCATATGACATTTTGTTAATATTACCTAGGCCTATTTTATTTCTTTATTTAATTTTATATTATATACACCCTGATCTGGGCTTTTACATCACAACTACCTTAGTACATAGGAATAAAATGACAAAAAATGATATAGTATTAATAATATACTCGTAAATACAAAAATACACAATAAAATACACTAAGTATATATGTATAAAGTAGTAAGAAAGAAAGAAAGTAGTAAGAAATAAAAGAAAATACAGTATGTTAACAGTAGATACAAAAGAAGAAAGTGATTAAAAAATTGAATATATAAATATAACAATTAAAGAGTTAAGGTTGTTATTACGGTCGTTAGACATATTTAACTGTATCTGGTTGCAGATATTTTATGCGAACCGTATGTTTTTCCGTGAAACGATTCTCGACGTTTCGTTGAATTCTTATTCAATGTCATCAGGAGGACAACCTTTACCCGCGGAGGTAGAGGTGCATATAATTTTCGCCCTCGTAAGCAGTAATCAGTCCGCCCTCTACCTCCGCGGGTAAAGTCATCCTCCTGATGACGTTGAATAAGAATTCAACAAAACGTCGAGAATCTTTTCTGGGAAAAACATATGGTTTATATAAAATATCCGCAACCAGTTACAGTTAAATAAATACAATGATATTATTATTTTGAGAATAGAGGAATAGGGGAATTTTCATAAAACCATTTTCAAATGACTTGAAATCGTCACTTATCAGAGTTGCTATTGGATAACTATTACGTGGAAAACCGTCAAAAACCCTGCGCGCGCATTTAGTTCATATTAAAGAAGTACATATATATATAACAAAAATTAAATAAATCTTAAATAAGCTTGACATACTTAGTAACTGCTAATTAGTTATGTCAATGTTTTGGCAGTCCAAATTATTTTCTAAAAATTTTTTTGATTAAGTACTGTTTCATATAATATTCTAAGAAAAAAAAACATTCTTAGAATCTATACATAAATTAAAATTAGAATATACCCCTGTGATGATATTGGCTTATTTAAATCAATATTGCTGAGAAGCTTATACTGGAATGGTTATCTACTAAAGTTTAAATAAAGAGAAGCTTCGCATCCCGTTAAATATTCTGTAATTATATGTTTGCCGAGTAAGTAGGTGCGGAAGAGCCTTTATTTTTCCTGAAACGTAGAGGTGTGCCGCGCGTGTGACGCGTGCTTTACCTTTATTTGGACTGAATCGGACGAATCGCAAGACGCGGCCGTTAGCAGCGAATCTGGCCAATGAAACGCGTCCTGAGATGGTAGACTTTGACTTTTACACGCAAGTTGGAATCAAAGATGGCGGGAGATAGAGACTATTTTTAGCGATACAAATTGGAGAGCGGCACTTGAGTTTTCAGCCTTGAGGTCGGCCGAAGGCCTTGTCGAAGGGAGTCCGAAATAAGGAAGATAATTTAACAGGACCGAGGAAAAAGCCGGAAGTTTATAATAATTCAAAGGAGATTTGGAACAGTGAACAGATAAGCATTTCCAATATTAATTATTTCTATTGCCTTTTATGTGTATTCTATTTAGGACTTTATATTACTAAACGCGCATCAGATCTAATATAAAATAAATCGTAATTTTGCGGCTGGTGATTTTTCATAATACTTATATAATTTGGGACTTGAGATTCGGGGCAGTTGTGTGTATTCAATGTCGCGATTGCTTGTCTGATCTTGATTCAATTTGTGCGAGAGTTTCTTCACAGTCCGGTCTTCAGCTAAGGAACACATTTATATTATTTATTAATTATTTTTTACTATCGAAATGTATTATTTTGGGAATATTTGAGATCGCGAATTATGTGTAATTAATATCACGGTTGTCAGTGTAATATAAATTCAAATCGTACGTGAAGTTTCCTCCAAATAATATATATAAAAATGCATCTGGATTTTATATTTATTTTATTGTAATATGAATGTTTGGTTTATTGGACTCGTTACATGTTTGTATTGCGTATCATTAGGCAATCGTTTTAAACACGATTTGTTCCTATGAAGTTCCTATAAAAACGTATTTCGAATTGTATATATTGTATAGAAATAATTAATTTAGATTTAGTCGCATTTATTAATTCTAGAAAGAGTTTTCGTATTGTCGCTAGGCTTCATTATGAGACGAGAATAGTTCAAATGGGGTCGCGTTTAATATTTATTATTCCGGATTTAAAAAGAGATTTGGAGCAGTATGAAAAATAAATAAAATTAAAATATTATTAATTATTTGGAATAGCGTTTTACTTGATAAAATTGCAGAGGATGTTTACGAGTGTCGGATTTTAATGTTTGTGCAATATGGTTTGCGCTAAAATTTATTCTGCTTCGAACAGCCATATTCTGGATGGCTATTCATTTTCGAATAGCCATCCAGAAAAATATAAAATTTGTTTGGATTAAGAATGGACGCATATATACACGAAAAAATGTCGGCGAGCCATTTCTTTGTATCAAATCGGAGACGGACCTGTCAAAATTGTAATGTCATTTGCCGATCCGCGATGTATACAAACTTTCTCTTTTCTATGGTCTTTACTAGAAGCATTAACCATAAACAACCAATGTATAAAATAAACCATGATTTATTAAAACTTGCTGAATGGGCATATCATAGACACCTATTCCAATATTTCATAAAAATAAAATTTTGTTTCCATATCAAAATAAATCTAAAAACCATACATACACATATTTACACTAACGCATTTAAAAACATTATATATCAACTGAAAAGATACTCACTCGACAATAAGATCATTCTAAGTAATCATAACACATTCTTAAACTTCTTTTTACTCTTGTTTTTAACACATACTTTTTATAAAATATAAACCTACCTTGATAGTAATATAGTTCATAATAAACGATATCATTTCACTTACATAGCAAAATATTCTTTCAAAAAACTAAATTTAAGCAATATCTTAAATCAATTCTATTTCTGTAAAATGAATTTACCCTATATACCCTCATCTTGTAACAATTATGTACAGTGCAAATATGTAGGTATTTACTACCAACTATTAATAAAACCTTTTCACTTTAATAGCTTACAGATCGATATACTTTACATCAGATTGACAAAGATGAATATTAATAATCTCGCGGTAGATATAGAGGCATTCGATCTTTCGCAAACTATAATAGTCCCCTTACCCAAATCATGCACACAATATGATTCGGATATATTTACTTGTACAGAATGTTGGTGTAACAAAAAAATCGTCCAAACTTACTATAGAAAGATATGGAATGGCTAATATAATTGATCTGGTAAACCAAATAGATTCCTTTGAACCAATTAACACTAAAACTGTGGACCAACCAGAAAACTGTAAAGTATATTTTTGTAGAGGAAGTAGCACTCTTAAGATTCTAAATATGAACATACGAAGCATTAATCATAATTTTGACGAACTTCTTGTACTACTGCATCGTCTAAATATAGACTTTCAAATTATTATTCTTACGGAATGCTGGTTGAAAGATAAAGACACAATACAGACGATTCCAGGATACATCGGGCACAAAACCTCCAAACATTATAACCAAAATGACGGTGTTGTAACATACATTAAAGCAAATATAAATTTCGAAGTAACTGAACCGGATATAAGTGACGCCAATTGTTTAAAAATTAATTTGTGTAACGGTACCTACATATATGGGATTTATCGACCACCGTCCTTCCAAAGTGCGCATGAATTCACAAATTCTCTTTATGAAGAGCTACTCACAATGGCCAAAAATCCAACAATGATCATTGCAGGTGACATAAACATTAACATAACTGCAAGTACTCCCACCTCAAACGCATCTGAATACCTATCCATGTTAGCTGAACAAGTTTTCGTTCCTGCCATCAACAACCCAACAACAGGTAACGCATGTTTAGACCACATTATGGTTAAAAGCAAATTCTTGGCGAATGGAATTGTATGTGAAACTACTATCACGGATCACTTTCCAGTAATGATTGACATTGGAACACAAAAAATAAATACAAAAACTTATACAAAACCCCGACACAAACTAAATTTTGAAATGCTAAAACAGGACTTGGAAAAAGAAACCTGGTTACCAGTATACGAGACTAATGATGCTAATACATCATATTCAAAATTTCTGTATATTCTACAAAGCCACATAAAAAAAAATCAAGAACATATTTCTAATAAATCGAGGAAAAAAATTAAGAAATCTTGGATAACTGAAAGTTTAGTTAACTGCATAAATAAGAGAGATGTGTTACACAAACAGTCTAAACTTAACCCTCTAAATGTCGGCTTACAAAACTTTTACAAAAAGTATAGAAATATTTGTAATAGAGCGGTCAAATCCGCTAAACACTTATATTACAAAAATATTATAAAAGCAAATCAACATGATGCAAAGAAAACATGGGAAACTATAAGAGAAATGACTTCTACACAAAATACTAGAAGCAAGGATATATGTGATATGCTGATTCCAAACAAAAATCATGCTACTGAGGATAAGGCTATTACTGAAGTGCTAGATAATGTAAACGGGCATTTTGCTTCGCTTGGTAAAAAATTAGCACAAAATATTTTGTCTCGTCTAAAAACTACCGAAGAAAACCTCAAAACAAATTTAAATTCAGCAAGTCCATATTCATTTTTCTTTGCTCCAACCTCCAGTCATGAAATTGCTGCAATTATTAGTAATCTAAAGTCTCACAGTGCCCCTGGAAATGATGAGATAACAGCAAAAGTGGTGAAGTATAATAAAGACCAATTAAGTAAGCCTCTTTGTTATATATTCAATCAAAGTCTCTCAACGGGTATCTTTCCAAATGCACTAAAACTGGCTACAATCTGTCCAATATTCAAGGGTGGTGATCCCCGTAATCCGAGCCACTATAGACCTATATCGCTCCTAAGTATTTTTTCTAAAATCTTAGAGAAGATAGTTAAAGTACGTCTTTTGAAATACCTGGATATTCACAAAATAATCTCCAACAATCAATACGGGTTTCAACCAAAACTCTCAACAGAAGATGCAATATGTCAACTAACGGAATTCTTAGTTACACAATTAGATAAAGACAAACGTTGTATTGGGATCTTTTTGGACCTAGCCAAAGCCTTCGATACGGTGTTTTATCCACTGCTGCTGCACAAGTTATTAGCTTTGGGAATAAGGGGAACGGCTTTGGCGTGGTTTGAAGATTATCTAAATAACAGGGTTCAGGTGGTAAAATCGGGCGATCACTGCAGCAACCTCCACAAAACATCATACGGAGTACCGCAAGGAAGTGTTTTGGGACCCACGCTCTTCCTCATATATGTCAATGAAATGTGTAACTCCAATTTAGAAAACGGTAAAATAATTTCTTTTGCAGATGACACAGTGCTTCTTTTTCAAGATGATTCCTGGGAAAATGTTTTAAAAAAGGCACAAAGCGGATTGAATCGAATAACAGCATGGCTTGACAAAAATCTACTAACAGTAAATGCTTCAAAGACAAAATACATGTGCTTCTCCATCAGTAAAAGAACAGTAATAAAACAGCCCAAAAATCTACAGATTCACACATGTCAATCAAAAGATAAACCCTGTGATTGTACTAATCTGCAGACAACGGAAGATATACGATATCTAGGTGTGTACATAGACCAGCATCTAAACTGGAGAAAACATATTTTGAATCTTACAATCCGAATAAGAAAGCTTGTTTATTTTTTCAAAGAAATTAGAGATGTACTCGACGCATCGACAAGAAGAATAGTATACTATGCACTGTGTCACTCACTCATTAATTATGCAACTGTCAGTTGGGGTGGTGCAGCTTGTACTATATTAGATTCATTAAGCAAAGCCCAGAAAATGGTATTGAGAGTTCTTCATAAAAAGCCATTTCGTTTTCCTTCAGAAGAACTTTTCAGAGAATGTCACGTCCTGGACATCAATCAAACATATTTACTCAACACTTTAAAATATTTTTTCCGACATAAACAAGATCACCAACAAATAACTCACTCACATTCAACAAGGGCACAGGTGAACTGCAACTATCTTGTACCAAAATTCAAAAAAACTTTTTCACAAAGATTTCACCTCTTCCAAGCACCAAAAACATTCAATACTCTTAACACTAAACTTAAAACATGTAGCCATAGTCTCGCGTATTTTTCTTCTAAAGTGAAACTCTGGCTGCATGAAAAGGGAAGGAAGCATGCCCAAAACCTATTAAAAGCCATCATATAAACTAAATTTAAAATATACTATTCCTACAAGAACATTTACTGTCACTTACTGTCTTACTGTTACTGTCATCTTTTTAAATACTTTTAATTGTTTTATTTTATTAATATCCTATTCAGATCATTTTTTTCACTTACTGTCTTACTGTTACTGTCATCTTTTTAAATACTTTTAATTGTTTTATTTTATTTTATTTTATTAATATCCTATTCAGATCATTTTTTTCACTTACTGTCTTACTGTTACTGTCATCTTTTTAAATACTTTTAATTGTTTTATTTTATTTTATTTTATTAATATCCTATTCAGATCTTTTTTTTCACTTACTGTCTTACTGTTACTGTCATCTTTTTAAATACTTTTAATTGTTTTATTTTATTTTATTTTATTAATATCCTATTCAGATCATTTTTTTTCCTTTGTCTATAATATAATTAATTAACACCATTATTAAATTGTAAACATTTAATTATTACTATTACTTAATTTTAATTGGCAATAAGATTTATTCACAAATGTTATATAAATAATAAATATTCTTGAACATTATACTACTGGAAGAGCACTGTCTGCTATAATACAGTAAATTACTAGTGTAGCAGGCAGGGCGTCAAATCAATTTAGTGTTTACGTGCTGCCAAGACACTCAACAACAATGAAAAAAGCTTCATTAAATTTTGTAAACACTGTAAACATTGGTAACATTGAACATTGAATAAACATTTGAATTTGAATTTGAATTTGAACGCAAGATATTATTTACAGGTCAGCCTGGCATATGAATAAAAATTGTTATACTACCGCCATCTAGCGAACTCAAACATGACTGTAATAATAATTATCTTTCGATATATTGCTACGCCTTTTTAATAATACATGGTTGCATTTTATAGTGATTGTCAGACGTACGTATTTAGGGGGCAGGGTTTGTTCAGGGGTAGTTAATCTTCGGTCTTCCGTAATCGCGATAGTTATTCATATGACATTGTTTAGGTTAGATTCTAGTTTGAAGAAAACACCACAGATGCGATATTCTAATTTGATTACGTCCCACACGGGACGGCATTACGTGACCTTGACCGGACTGGCGCGGCATCCTTAGTAAATAGATCCGTTATGTTAATTACGAGTACGGATTAGTTACGTGCGTTTGTTATTTCCATAGTTAGGTAAGAATTCGTTCTATATTAGTCTAGTCGCGTTAATAAGAATACGAATCTCACCACATATCAAAAGAATTTTGGATAGCTACGGACACAACGGAGGGGGAATTTTTCTAACCACTAGATAGATCACGACTGGCCAATTTTGAAAATATAAATTCTTAACAGAAAAAAAAAATAATATAAACTTTCATGTAAATATACTTCGGAAGTTCTAAGTTCGACTTTAGTTTTCATCTAGTAGCTTAAAGCATAAAGCGTGTGCTTAAAAGTCACAAAAGTCGTAATAAAGCTCAATTCGGTAGCTTAAAGTCTCAAGCTTTGGGCTTTCGTAAACTTATATATTATTAAACTTTATAGTTAGGTATTTAGCTTTAGGTAGTCAGACGGGTTACGTTACACCCCCTCCCGCCGTTCAGAAACGGAATTTTGCATTCGTTTGCATTCACGCTACACTTCCCAAATCAAAAGCAATTGAGTTCCATATTGATGCAAAAACTTTCCTTTACATACACCTACTCCTACCTGGCAGGAGTCGCATTGATTTCCAGTCACATCCGGCGACCGCGTTGAAAATTACTAGAAAAATCCTGGAAAAGTTCCTCTTTTGAAATCTGAAATACCATGTGGTATATGCAGCAGCAGATATTTTTTAATTGGTATTTTAGAGTTTCGCATAAATACGTTGTTTTCGTGTTACTTAATGTAATTTTTTAGAAATTCAAACTCTGGAATAAAAAATATTAATTAAAAAACAATTTTTCGATGTTTATAGCGTTAACATCGTAGTTGGACATAATTGTTAATTTTGATTAAACAACTTTGTATTAAGTGGCCCCAGTACACGTTTTTCGTATTTGCTCTCGATTTCCTAATTTTAACTTATTAAATCGTGCAAAACGCATAGCTAAACAGGGTTTTAATCAATTTTATTATGATAGATCCATTTACTCTTGAAGCATTTCCTTAACAAAAATATGAACAAATATATTATTATAACATCAAAAAAGTTATAACCCCGAAACACTATTTTAGTTTTCATGTAATAGAGTTATCTTTGGTACACTAATCTCGTATATTTTCAAATAAAGACCAAATATTTTATTTACAAATTGATTGTAAAAAGTTTGAAAAAGAAGTGGTGCTATTCAGATATTAATATTTTTAGACAAGTTGTTAAATATGTCGTTTTAAAAAAGACAAAAATTAAACGTTCTGTTTCCTATATTGCAAAATCCATAAAACCATTAAAACATCGATTATTTTAATTAAATTTTACACGCGTACTAAGAAAATTTCACCGTCAAATATAAAAATATTCAAAAACTTATACTCAAGAATTCTAACTAATTAAATCGTATAGTATATTTTAGTCTGTTAAAAGATCATTTTTCTTTCTAATCTGGCTTCGGTTGGACTCGGGCGCGCTCGGCTCCGCTCGGGCAATATAGGAAACAAAACGTTTAATTTTTGTCATTTTTAAAATGACATATTTAACAACTTGTTCAAAAATATTAATGTCTGAATAGCACCGCTTCTTTTTTAAGCTTTTTACAATCAATTTGTAAATAAAATATATGGTCTTTATTTGAAAATATAGAGATTAAGTGTACAAGACAAAGATAACTCTGTTGCATGAAAACTAAAATAGTGTTTCGGGGTTATAATTTTTATAATTTTTTTGATGTTATAACAATATATTTGTTCATATTTTTTTAAGTAAATGCTTCAAGTGTAAATGGATCTATCATAATAAAATTGATTAAAAGCCTGTTTAGCTATGGGCTTTGCAAAATGATTTAATAAGTTTACGTTAAATTTAGCAAATCGAGAGCTAATACGAAAATCGTGTACTGGGGCCTCTTAACCACTTAACTTTTCATCATCAGGATGGACGCAAACTGTTTGCGTCCGTTCTGATGAAGATACAGTGTTATCGAAACCGGTAGACGTGGAAGTACTAGTTAAGTGGTTAATACAAAGTTGTTTAATTGAAATGAATATATTATGTATATTTTGAGAACACAAATACTGGATTTTCTTTTCAGTGAGATAATTATCATTTAAGATAAATTGAGAATTATTAAAGCAGAGACAGCAATATACAAAAAACAAAAAATGTTTTAAACGTAGTCATCGATGATAACTTATATCCCTTCTATGATAGATGCTATATATCTATCCTTTCCAATATCATGTTTCCTTAAAATTTACAGGCTATGATTCCTATAAAATCTCGAATTCACTACTTTATAAATTAGTAATCCTCGATGACAGCGTTCAATTTTTTGTTTGTTTTTACACCCCACAGATATAGAAGTCTCGCAAAGATTAAGTTT
This sequence comes from Agrypnia vestita, assembly GCA_016648135.1. Classification (NCBI taxonomy): domain Eukaryota; kingdom Metazoa; phylum Arthropoda; class Insecta; order Trichoptera; family Phryganeidae; genus Agrypnia; species Agrypnia vestita. Next base: position 67,266 of record JADDOH010000580.1, read on the forward strand.
TTTATATGGGAAACGTATATGGAAGACCTTATAGGGTGCCCCAGTGCTTATAACCTGTATAAGCTGGCTTAAGGGATCGGTACACAATGCATTGTTCACCAATTCCACCGTAAGAACATCCACACATTATCAAGATTTTAAACGTTCTATGTTTGTTCTAAATCAATTTCTTTCATACATACGAATGAACTCCTAGAGACATCTATAGTCCTTCCCATGACATAGATTTCGCAGCTGGTAATCATCTCTCCATATTTTCATATCATACACATATCCCATGTAAATAGCTTTAACACGTCTTGAGAATTCCATAGATATGACGCGAGCCCTCTGCATTGTTGTACATTCTCAACAATATCTCGAAGATGACTCTCTCTCGTTAGAGAGCGTTGCTATTTTAAGCAGCAAGCCCGGTGTATGAAAGAATTATTTTCCTGCATGTTGTAGATAGCCTATCTTTAGTAGGTACGGAGTTCTGCATTGCCCGAGATTTGGATATATTATTTCATATTATTATTACTCTAATATCACATTAGGACTTTACACGAGGGTCAATAAAAAAAAGCTGATTCGCTGGTCTGTTTAATAAAAAAATGTTTTTTCCTTTATATTTCACTGAAATATGATGAAAATAATTTGATGCTCGCATAAAAGCAATACACTAGCATAAAGAAGACATCAACGCTTTTATTTGGAAATAATCATTTTTGTTTAAAAATAAGAACATGTTTTTTTTAACAGTTGAATAGAAATTTGAATGCATCGTACTTAATGGTAGAAAGTATGTTTAAAACCATTTATATAATACTCCTTTATTGCTAGCAGGGTCTGGAAATAGACGAAATCACTACAGTGCAGAAATATATGTTTGTATCACCCATACCGGCGTCACTTCGAGTCTTATGCGCATGCCCGAGAATTACCGCCAATTTGTATCCAATCAGCACCGTCACATGGGATAAATGAGAGTCGAGACGCTTGCGCACAACAGGTCAAGTGACAGCAATGATAAAGATGTAGCATTTTCTGCCCCGCTTAGTCCGTGCCACCTCCACTTATGTTTAAAACTGAAAAAAAACTGTTTCGCTCACACAATCTTTCTTCTTTATAATTAAAGAGTTACTTCGCCTGAGAGATTAAAAATAAGGTAGAAATTGGGTGATTAGTATATTTTTTTAGAGATATCTAGGTACCTACGTATTAAAATGCTATTTTATTGAATTTTTTTTCCAAAAAAAACCCCAAATTATTGCGTTAGGTCTACTTATTTCTATAATCGGGGCTGATGGTGAACGAATTGAAAAGGCGTAAAATTACGGAATACTATACCAGAAAATATAAACCAGAAGATTCTGAATAAGCGTGAAAACCTAATAACATTTCAAAAGCCTCGAAATCAGAAATCTGTCTCTTTAGATATACAGTACAGATAAAGGATCTTAAGTTTAAATAAGAATGTAATATTTTTCATATAAAATATTTATGTTATATGTTCGACAAGGGTGAGTATTCAATTAAGAATCCTAGACGGGACCTGCGGCTCCGCGAAGGCGCACAATACGACTAATGCACTAGTTTGTTAATTAAACCACTGCAAAGTGTGACGTCGCTTTAAATATACGACATTCAAACCACCATGTTAGTAAAGATCGGCATACACGTACGGACACGTTATACTTTCGACAACATAAAAAAACAGTAATAAAACGTACAATATTGCTATTTATCTATCTTGACAGTAATGTATAACATTGTAATGCTGCCAATTTTGAAATTTTAATTTTGATAGGTCAGATTAATCAATCAATCACAGTGCTCTTATATGTGCGAATTATGGCGTCTCATCCAATAAATACATAACCACCAATCTAGGTCATACACACACATAAACTTGGCGAGTCTACCGCGTAAAAAAAACTGAGGCACAGCAGTTTACACGAGGCAGCGAGACAGGGCAATGCCCAGAGCATCGTAAGCACACAGACACAGCTAGACTTCGAGAGAGTTCTTTGTTTGGGCATGTTAGGCTCGGTTGCGCCAGCAGAAGTAAATTTGGTTCGAGTAACATTGACCCGAGTAACTTTTTTTACCCTCAGCTCAGAGTAAACTCGATTTCGGGTTGCACAAACAGCTTTTTTACCGCTGTCAAACCAATCATAAGGCTAATAGGGTGCCAAGCGGAATAAACCTCAAATACCGCATTTGTCTATGGAATTTGATTTATTTCAGTTTTTCACCACTGGCAATACGTACTTTTGCGGTTCAAAACCAGTTCAAACAAACCACTTTATTCTATAAAACAAACCAAACAAACGTCAAACCATCGCTAAAATAACGCGAAATTAAAAGATTCATTTTAATATTTACAAATTTCAATACGAAAATGACAGCGACAAAATTCAAATGACAAGTACCTATATGGATAAATGTCACATTTTCAAATCAGCTGTGAGAGGACGGCCATTTTTTTTACCAACGTTTTTACCTTTACCCATCTATCTTGGAGAGTAAAAAAAAGTTACTCAGATGTATGTACTTCGGCGAGTTAAATATTTTTACCATAGATGGCGCAACCCGTTTTAGTAAAAAACGTTACTCATGTAACTTTTTTACTAAAACTTTACCTTTACTTTGGATGGCGCAACCGGGCCTTAGTCTCTCTACTATCCCCGGCGTAGGTCGGAGGTCTTGTTCTTTATCATTGTCTTTATTATTGTGTTTACGCTTAACTTGTAATTGTTTTATCAGTAAATAAATTAATCAAACATTCCACGCACGACTTTGGAGTATTCCCGTTACATAATGGGTGGTGACCATAAAGCAACCTATTCTTCGTTCATCGAACACCACAAATTGGTGACTACCGACGCTCAGCTTTCACTTCTAAAAGCTTTATAATTTATTGAATTCATCAATTTTAAACTTGGCTAACGTTAAAATTGCCGGCATTACAGTTTTATACAATAACTGACAAGATTCAGAAATAGCAATATTGCTTAGTTTAGGATATGGCCATTTATACACTCTGAATCCCAAGCAATACATTTTGGAATAATCGCGAACAAGAAACATGACCTGGTCCGCTAATATTTTAATTCCCTAGTGATTGAACCTTCTGTACCTGATAAGAGAGTGCCGATAAATGAAAGAACGGCGGCAGATATGTAATACTTGAAAGCTATTGTGATAAAACCAAAAATATAAATAATACTAATTTGTTGCCCAGGTATAATAATTTCAATGAAATCAATGCTATAATATCGACAATTTCTTATCTCTGTGCTATCTTTATGAGTATTTACGATTATATTTATCTCATGCGCATTTACTTCTGCTTATATGGTTGTGATTATATCTTACAAGTATGTGATTATAATATCATCTTTATAGTCTTCATATTTTTTTTGTAAATTAATCTTAATATGCATCAATTTATATAGAGACAAAGTGATTTATTATTCGACTTAGCACCTTTTGTGACTTTTTTATTATGAGTTAGAATGCATTTATTATGAAATTTTTTTTAAAAATAAATTCTTTAATATATTAATTCAAATATCATCAAACATTAAATAAATGATAAAATGAATTGTGTTCCCAATCTAGAAACATTAAATTCGTATTATAAATTTAAAAATAAATCATAGTGATATTACATCTCTGTGAACAAGAGACATACTTTTGTGAACCAAACAAACTTGTAATTCATGCATGCTTGCAATTCTATTGAATAAAAGTTAATTATAATTGTACATGATGTTATTGCTATATTACTACATATTTTAATAGATTTACTTATTTTATACCACAGAAATTGTGTATTCTCCTCCAAGATTGTTTTTGGGTGCTGTATAATTGCTAAGAAATTATCTTTAAAATTATCTTTAAAAAATATATAAATATAATTGTGATAACTCTGGGTAGCGGCTGCGCCGGTTGTGATGTTCTTATTATTGTGTCTTGACTTCGGGATTCTTCCAATAAAAGACGTTGTCAGTTACTACAGTCAGTTAGTTGTTTTATTGGTGGCAAGAATACGTTATACAAAGGTTACAATGAATAATAGCGGTTTGTCTCGATATAATGGTATAAAAAGCCTAGAGACGACATGCGCGCGACCTTATAAGGCATTTGCTCTCTGTTTCATGCTCCGTCTCTTTCGTGCTTCGCGACATACGTCCCTCAGATCTATTACATTAATTATAACAAAGTGTTAGTTAAATTAGTATAAATCACTAACAGATTTTTAGCCTACAATATATAATTATGTAATTAATTACATAATTATAATATACAATTATGTCAATTCTAACGTTTATATATTTTTTCAGGCTGTTCTAGATATCTGATCTATTTGACGTATGTTTTTGACCATTTTGGAATGAAATTTCGCTGTTAAAATTTTGTTTAATAACTGGAATAAACTTGTAAGTCTCACCCTACACGTTATTAAAACATTTTATTTTTTATTTAACATAAATGATATTAAATGCCCGCTTTATCTGAATGATGATGTGTGTGGGCCCACTGTCTAGATAAATTGTGAGCATAAAATATCGAGACGAACTGAGGTGTTTTTACAAACAACCTCCCCCTCCCCCCGATCCGCCTTCTCGCCCACGCATCCTCTAGTGGCGGTAAAGTTTTAATTAGAAATATGTGCCCGTAAGTAATTCGCCTTTTAATTGGCTTGCTCGATGTACACAACCACCAATCTACCCAAGTCATGTGAGTGTTGTACCGACAACATTCTACGAGTTTTCCTGAATCTTTAATCATTTTTTCGTTATTGATTTTAAGGTATTCACTGATTTGCTCTTTGTAACTTGCGAGTGCAAAGTTTCTGGATGTGTGATAAATCTATTGCTACATGTTGAATGCTACCGCATACAAAAGGTATAGTCACAATTCAACACAGGTAACGAATGATGAGCTTCACATTCTAACCAAAAGTACTACGATATTTTATCGACGCTTTTACACATAAAAATTATTGTAAATTTATTACTAACTTATTGTGGTGAAAATATATCCGTGAAAAGTCATTTATCATCATCTTACCATTACCATAACGTATTAATAGCAATTAAATTTGAATCATAGGGATTCTAAATAACGATGTAGTGCTAAATAAAAAAGGAATTGATGCATCTACTTATGTACTCGCATCAATACTTCTTTGAAATACATAAAATAAAAACACTTACTGTGTTGTATATCTTTCCGTGGAACATAGCTGGACAGAATGTGTTTCAACTCAACACATACAACTCAAAGAAGTATTTCCATCAATAAAAGCTCTCAATAAATGGATAAAAAATTAAAAAAGAACATTAAATACAGTACCAATGTACCGAAGTCCGAAACAGTAAGCACATAATTCAATTACCATAAAATACAATGTGAATTTGATCACACTGAAATTATGTAAAAAACATCAGCATATACAAAAAAAAACAGCGCCCGGAGAATACGAAATTTTCACAACAGCATTCTATTTATAACAACGTACGAAGCATATGAAATGTAAATTAAATTGATTTCGTCTAGAATAAGAATTGCTATGGATTTAAAATCACTCAGAAAACTGCCATCTTAGCTTTTAATTGGCCAATCAGGACTTATGGTGTGAAAATACTCCGTTGAATGATTCGCGATTTCTCTCTTAGCGCATCTAAAAACGCATCAAAAAATGGCGTCCAACATGGCTACTTTCTAATATTAATTTAATAAAATTTATTTTGACTCCCCATTTATTACTATGCTTAAATTTCATATTTTGAGTAAATGGCGAATTAATAAACATAGTCACTTAAAATGTTAGAAAATCGTAACATGACAGATAACTAACTAACTAACTAATCATCATGCTGTTTACCCCTAGGCAGAGAGGATAGAATGCCAAATTCTTATATCTTGGTACAGAACTTTTGCTTCAGCTACATTCGTACATCTTCTCTTACAAGTTCTATGGTTGTTGAAGTTTTTAAGGGGGCCATCCTCAAATACTTGTAGTATCTGATCGTGCCAGGTCTTTCGAGGACGCCCCCTATTTCTGTTACCTTCAACACTCGCCTCATATATTTTCTTAACCATCCTTTCTTCGTTCATACGTTCCACATGACTGAACCATCTCAGCACTCCTTTCTTTATTCTATCTACCACACTATAGCCAGTATTACATTCGCTTATAATTTCACTCTCTTCACTCTATCGACAAAAGATTTTTCACAGAAGCGTCTTAGTGACCGCATTTCCACCGCAATCAGTCTACTTCAATTCCTTCTTTGCCAATTGACAGATACTTTCAATTAATGGAGTTTTAAATAATAATAAAACTATGACACCAATTTTTAAATATTAAAATTATTATTACAACAAAATTTTAATGTCACCAATTATAATAGATGGTAAATGTGTGAAAACTTTATCCGTTTCGGTTTTTTATATGTTCTGTCCACGAGCGCACTCATTATTTTAATGGTACGTGTCACAAAAATTCATTTCCCGAGAGCATAAAAAGCATTTAAAAAAGAGCTGCCAGTACATAAAATTCGTAAAATAAAATGTAAGTAATTATTCAAAAAGAGGAATTATTCCGTCTAATAAATAGTTCAAAGCTTATGGATCTTAAACGCGTTTTTAATAATATAAAAAAAAGTACTTATGGAACCCACAAATAATAATAAAACAATTGAGCTAACGTAAAGTAACGAAAAAGGCAGATTATCAGGAAGATTAATTAAGATAAAAATATCGCCTATTTCATTTAATGTACCGTCAGAAAACGCCCGTTTACAAAAATTATATTATTTAAACAAAACCAATAAAAAATTGTACTCTTAATAGAATGTAATAGAAAAAACTGTACTACTAATATAATTTAAATAAAGAGCACGCACAAATAGCAAATATAACTAGCTATGCCCGCGCGGCTTCGCACGCGTAGATTTTTAGTACACTGTTTGGATCGTCATAGAACATTCGCGAACCTTCTAGAACATTCTCCTTCCAGAACTTTCGAGAAATTTATCGAATGTACAAGAACCTTATAGAACTTTCGGGAATTTTCTAGAACCTTCTCCTTCCAGAACTTTCTAGAGCAGGTTTTTCCGGAACCTTCTAGACTCACCAACACAGTCGGCGCGCCTATTTCGAAACAATCTAAAACCTTCCCATGACAAAAAAATGTGCTAGAAAGCACATTTTCGGTACCCACTCCCACCCACGCTCAGCCACCCCCACCAAACTCGCATATTTTCGATGTGACACTAAGGGCTATCCACCTCCATAACCACCGGTGGGTGGTTGTGGAGAAAACTTGGCGGATAGGGAAACACAGTTTCTTTTTATATATGTATATTGATTTGTGTGAATTTGAGCCGGTATCTGCTCAATGATAATTTATATTTTTGTTATGTGTATATAAATTATTTGGTATTGTTCATTGTTTTTATTTATAAATTTTTCACTATGTATTTTCACTTCACTTCTGTCTATTGAATTTCCATTATAAATTTTATTATTATTATTACGTTTTATTATATAATAAATATTATAAAAAACACTATAAAGACCTGTATTTAAATAAAATAATAAATAGCGACGATCTTCACATAAAGTAGGGCTTCTACCAAAAATGCATATTTGACTTTTTTTGTACCAGTACATAGAAAATAACCTTATTCGCCATACAAAATTTAAAAAAATCTGCTTTTTTCAGACTAAAACACTGACGTAGATACTTGTTCTATCAGATAAATGAAAATTCTTTATTTAACAGTTTATTTTTTCTTGAATACGAAAATCCATAATTTTTAAGGTTTGATTTTTAACTATTAAGTAATTAAGAATCTTTAATACGGTGAACTTTTATAGTATTTTAAATAACAGTGAAAATTTAATTTAATTTTTTAAGACACATATCGTTATTGATCCTGATAGATGTTACCAGTGCAGCGTAACATTAGAGCACAAAATATAAATATTTTAAACATATCGTGATACAATTTTTACTTTAAGAAATTTATGAATAAAGGTAGAAGTATCTCAAATCAAAAAATACAATAAATAAATGAGTTGTAGATCAAGACGTTGTACGAGACAAACTGTAATAATAAATGTCCACTAAAAATTTAACGTTTATCGATTAAAATTTAATAATAATTTGTAGATTTACCGTGGCTAAAGTGGTGAAGCAGTCCACAGATATGACATTAGAAAGTTCCGTTGCTAGCCTTTTTCTTTAAATATACTGATTTACCATTTTTGTTTTATATTATATGTTAATAATATTGAAATATGCGCCGAGTTTAATTTTTTTAAAATTAATTTTTAATAAAGTACCAACACAAAATTGTACATTAACGAAAAACCTGGACAGAACAAACTTCACTATAAATTTTTGCCTATATTGTTGATTTTTTTACCAGATGGCGTTCAATACGGTAAAAATAAATATAACGGAGTCAATGATGCACACCGCCCTCTGGTATCCATTTTGCGGTACAATAAACTGTACCGTTCATTAATCACAATGAATCTCGATTCTTGTTACATTTTAATGGATTGCCAATTTGATCTCGCAAAACGAGATACCTAGAATCAAATGGGACCTTTATTATCATTTCCGATCTCGCCCTTCAGCGAAGTGAGAGCCTTCACAATCCCTCTTAATACAATTCTACTTCCTCTCTATTGGAAGGAATTGTAGCAATTAATCTAGTATGTTTAAATGGAAAAATACATGTGTGTGTGTGGGGGTACGTCTCTCTCGGCTTCCGATCAGTGGTGTGTACTGCAAATACAATTTGTCTCGGCGTGAGGGAGCCTCTTCACATTAGTGATCGACAACTCGGTAGATTGGAGATATGAACATTTCATCTTTGTTCAAAATTTATTATATATTTTATTATTAATATAAATTATAATTAGACGATTTCTAAGATAGATTTGTATTTGAAGAGGTTGTCGCTCCACCCCAGTTTTTGCTCATTCAATCTATTCCTGTTGCTCTTGTGTTCATAAATGTTTTCGGTGATTGCCTTTCGGTTATCCTCACTTCCCCAATCACCGAAGTCTTGCTATTTTAATAACCCCCGACATGCTTACCTCATTAAACAATGTCTTCCGAAGAGACATTTTGTTTTCACCAAGAAAATAGACAGTATCTCAAAAATACCTTTTCAATTATTTTATTTATTTTTACATTATAAATACATATTATAAGTAGAAACAAAATAAATTAAAAAAACAATACAAAAAAGCAAGTCAAATACATGCTGGTTTGTGTGGACAATCAATAACAATACTTTAAATAATAACTAAAACACGTAAAAAATATACATATACTATAAATAATAGACAAACACATTGATTTTTTTCTTTCCTCCAAGCATAAATTTTTTCAGTTGTTTATTTTTTTCATTTTCACATTATTTAGTTTCATTATATCGCTAGAAAGGCCATTACAATGATCAATAACTGTGTGTATACAGGAATCCTTACCATTCTCTTCTTGTTATCGGTATATCTCATCTTATATAATTATATATACTACTAATACCTATAGTATCTTAACTGCATGAATACTTTTACTATAACTTCCTTAATTTTTCTGTATTCTTACTTATATAATATCTTACTTATCATTTATTTTATGTAATGCTTTATTAGAGCTTGTGTTATTACTGGATATTACCTCACTTTTATTTTTTTAAAAGCCCCAAAGAGCTTTAATAATAAATAAATCAACTAAAATAAAAATAAAATAATCTTTCGCTCTTGTTCACCGAAAGTGTATGTATGTAACTATTTTAACAAATGGGTATATTTGTTTTTAATAACCAATTATTTATTTTGTGTAGCATCTTTACCTATTCGACATGTATCAGATCTTATGTTTAGAATAGTGTCAATTTTATACAAGTTATTTTTTAAGGGCTTTGTTCGTGATTCTTTGTAACTTCTACATTTAAACCTCAAAATAACAGGCTGTTGTTGGTATTCCAAAACAGGGAATAAACACAATTATCGTGTACATCATACAACTCCTGGATTCATTCAACTTCACTTAAATCCCTTGATGTTCAGTAGAGAGAAGTTACAAAGTGCGTCTCAACTACTCCTTTGAACTTATCTTTGCTTAAACAATAATAATATTACCAAAACCGCTTTTACGGCTCTGTTTAGTGAAAATTCACCTCTGGGATACATTATGTATCACTATGTGTTGTATGACACTCAAAACTATGACTCTCACTATGACTATAAAAAACTCTACTATTTTTTATGTAGTAGAGTTTTATCAGAGTCTCTAGGGCTGAATTAATCCCTGAAACATATTATTTTATAAAAAAATGTTACATTCAAAATCTTACCTATAAGATTATGTTAAGACGATTTATTAATCCGTTTCGGGTAAGTATGCAGCAATATAATAATTTTATATTTCAATTAAATTAAGTGCAATTCGTTGATACAAGGATTTCAAAAGTGCTTCATCATTTTGACAAATTTCATCTGTTTCCAGAATATCGAATAAAATTTCATTAACTTGAGTGATGACGCGGAACTTGAATATCCAGCAAATGTACCACCCCACTGAAGAGCGGCTGCAGGTTTTCCTGGTATCGTCTGTATGCTTAGAGGGGTATCTAAAAAGACAAATAATTTCATAAATGTTTTCAAAGGGTGTAAGGGAAGTTTATGAGATCGTCCGCCACCACCATGGTTAGATTTTGTCAAAATTTGGTCTCACATTTAGAGCGCTTGATCTTGCATACATCTTTTAGGGAAAAGAGATTCATAAGGACAATCAATTGATTATGTCATACATATAGATCATTAAATAAATAAATAAATAAATATTTGGAGAAAAATGAGAGTGGGTGTAACTGCTTGTGTGTATGATATATGCCAGATGATAAATGCGTATTAGAAGGGTTGCGGATTGCTTTCGTCCTTTATGTTACTCGTTTTGATATTTGAATGCGTTCCTATAAAAAGAGACTGTACATCAGGTAACAAAGTGATTTTATTGTTTTAAAGTGGTCTATATAACAATATGCAACATGGGCGGTACTTAATTTTTCATGATTTCAACTCAATCTTGCCGAAATTCGACATCAAAATGCGGAAAGTGTGGAAACGTGGAAAAATATCTATATTTTTATCTGTATTATACTTTGGTAGTAAAGAATATTACGGATGCCGACAGTTCGACAATTTAACTAATATTGCCTAACTACATGAGAAAACAAATAAACATAATATTTAATGTTCATAATTGGCACATGTATATGAGAAAAAAATAAACTGAAATTTTGGATATTTATTTCACTGTTAAAAGAGTTTTTTCTCTTTTCTTTAAAATTTTGTTTTTACATTTGTACTCTTTTTAAAGGGACACCATCATTTATATTTTTCTCTATTTTATAAATTTTTACTGTGTTTTGGTATTTAAATATTTTTTGTTGTTTTATTTAATTGTATTTTATTTTTACTCTGTTATTGTATTAACACTCCAATTTCTAATTCTATAATAGTTAATTTTAATATTTTACTTAATTTATTTTATAATGTTAAAGTATTTTTATTTTTATTGTTTTTATTTAAAGTAACGTTATTATTTTACTATTGTTTTATTATTTTGATTGCTATTTTAAAGTATTTTTTTAGTTTACATCAAAGAGAGTAAAGTGTGTATAAAAGCAAAGGCAGCAATATACAAAAACTTAAAAAACTGTTTTGAATGCGCTCATCGAAGATTACTGATTTAAAATGTACTGAATTCTAGATTTTATCTATGTATGCCTTCCAAAATCATGTTTCTTATACATTTATGGAATACGTTTCCTGTAAAATCTCGAATTCACTACATTGTAAATCAGTTATCCTCGATAACTGCATTAATTTTTTTGGTTATTTGCCTTTGCCTTTATACCCCAAATATAATTATATTTAAATTCTTTATTATTTTAAAGGTTTTTTCTTTTGCGTACGAATCAAAACATGTCGTTAGTAGTCCTGTGACCCAGCTTTTATATAGATCAACACTTCAAACGCTGCATAAGTGCATAGCGCTTTAGAAATGTTACAGTGGACAGTCACTGAAACAATGCTACTGCAATCTGCAATGCAACAATACAATGAACTGGAGGGCGTAATATCTTGTGCGAGTATATAAACCAACCCATTGTTCCGAGTGGAATATAATTACATACAGAGCGGGTTCAATACATGTATGAATTCAGACGTTACGAAGTTGCAAATTTGAATAGAAAATTCGGCTTTGGTGAGGAGGTATTCATGTCTAGAATAAGTTTCTAGAGCGTCGTGAACTAGACGGTTTCCAAGGATTCCTAAAGCTGGTTTAGTAGTTGAATAACATTGCTGTTAACAATTGTTTTTTTTTATAACTTCTTGTTTCTAATATTTGTTTTTGTTTACGCTTATAATATTTTAAATGTTGTTTTCATTTTCAATAACTACGTCATCTAAATCGTAGATTTTCGGTTATCTACAATTTACAACATTGAAAATCACAACAATGGCAATTATTACAAAAACAAAAATAATTTTATCCCCGTTCACCTTACTAAGTGCATATCTGTGTCAAAGCAGATTTTGTGAAAATTTAATTGTAGGATGAACACGGCAGACCAATGTACATATTACATTTTAAAAATATGTTTGTTTTAAGTATATTAAGATATGAAAGAATGAGGAATATAATGAGCCTAGTTCATTTTTAAGTGAGAAAACAAAACATTGTGAGAGTTTTAAATATTTTGTAACAGTCTGGAATATCTGGTGCCAAGATTTATAAGGATTTGAAGCCATTGCACAACACTGGTAAGAAGCCGGAATGCTGAATTTAGTTTTCCTTTTGTTACAGTAAATGTTAACATTTTGTTTTTTGTAACACGACAATAATTTACTATTTTTTATGTTTACCAATGCGGAATCGTCGTCACTTCGACATATTTCAATGAAACCTTTTTATACATGATGAAATAATCAAATAAAAATCATCGAGTTGAACGTATACAAGTATGAATGAGTAGAATGAGTAGAAATAAAGGCTGCTTAACTCAACTGTTCGAAAAACAACTAAGCATCAGGAAACTATATACAATATGTATTTTAGAATTATTAAAACAGTCCTCCTACGGAAGCAACTGGAGACCGGGGAAATCGACAAGTGGACGAAACGGTGAGTTCATGTTCCTGTTTCCAGGTTTTATACTTAGTTATGTTTCATTGAGCAATAAGAACATTCTTACATACTTATATACGTTATATTCAATAACTTTAAAAAATTGAATTATTTCATCATGTGTGAAAAATGTTATAAAATTATTTGTGAAAAAATCATAAAGGTAAGTGCGTTCATAAATCCGTGTCGTTGAGTGTTGCCGTTCGCTGGCGCCGGGCGGTGGAAGGGCGGGAGATGGGAAACGGGGCAAATGTTACGGCAAATTGAATTGGTAATTTTACCCATTCTCAATAATTCCATTTGGTGGGACCCTTTGTGAGCGGTAAAGCCGGAATGTCACTAGACCATTGAAATTTTCCGGAACCTCCGGGCATTCCACTTCCGCCGTCGGCTCACCTGCGTTGCAGGCTTCAACGCACTGCATCCCTTTCGCGAAGGGTGGAAACGTCATTGCTTTGGAGCCATCGTTCTACAAAATAAAAAGCCCGCATTTTAAATTCTTTGTATAGGGTGTTTTGCTTAGAGATTTAGACATTTGAAATGAAATAAAACACATACAAATCGTGATTATGGCCGTTGGATATTGAGTTTTTGGAAAGAAGATTTTATGCCATTAATAATTAAATATGGTTACGATAGCATGATTTACAAGCGTTGTTCTAGTGAATTTTTTTTTTGGTAGAATAGCAAACCTAACTGTACAAAGCAGCTGTTAGCTGTTTAATTGGCTCTCGCTGGAAAAAATGTTGCTATATTAAAAAATAAACCTCTAAAATAAATAATCCTATATTTAAACACTATTGGCATAATATTATCTTTCCAATAAAGCCAAAGAGAAAGGTGAAGGAAGCTCTGTTGCCAAGGAGGCCAAAAAGCCGCAACCAGATATTCACAGTACTCAGTATTAAGGAAATATTGAATTTGAGGGGTATAAAGCAAGGAAAATAAAGTGATACTGAAGTGTTTATGAGAAAAATACAAAAAAATACGTCATTACTCAAGGAAATTTGTTCGTAATCTATGAAACCTATATTTTTTTGGAAATAAGAAATTAAAAGAATTAATTTTCCTTTAATATGTATGTGCATAAATAAATATTTAACTAAACAATTTTTATTAATTAATTAGAAAAGACCAAAATTAAAGAAAAAATCAAATTAACAAAAAAATATTTTAAATGCTGCCGGGACTCTTCGGACGTCTTTTTTAATTGATTAATAAAAATTGTTTAATAATTCACAGAACTTTGTTCTGAAATTGCAACTTCACAATAAGAATGTGTTTCCTTTAATATTAATATTTAACTTGCTGTTTTTGCTACCAAAGGGTGGAAATTGCTACTTTTGCTATTTACATAATTGGATATTGCTGTGTTTACTATGATGTTTTATTCTAAAATGGACATCAATTATCAATTAAGTATGTAGCGTCCATTTTGTGACTTGATACAACATCCTTGGGCGTTTGTATTGCTATCTGCTTTTAATAGTGATTTGAAAACATGATTTTGTAAGAAATTAAGCTTGACGTAACCGCGGTTATTTGTGCCGATCCGCAATCGCGTTATTCTCGGAATTACGCCCTTAAGTTCGAGGGCACACATGTGCCTGACTTTTTTTTTGAACCGGCAAAAACAGATGCGCGTTAACAACGCATTCCTGATTTTGCCGCGTTATTTAATAATCTGATTGTAAGCGGTAGATTAAGGGCCGGTTGTTTCAAGTTGGATTAAAGTAAGCGTTCTCTTAAAGCATAGATTTTTACGTTCTCCACCAATCAGACAATCAGTTTTCGTAAAAATCTATGCTTTTATCGACCGCTTACTTTGATCGAACTTGAAACAACCGGGCCTAAGCTAAATAATAATTAGATGATTATTGTAGAATAAGATTTTGTTATAGTGTAAATATTATCTTGTAACTAATATTAAATAAAATAACGCAAGCAGTAAGATTATCTACGGTGGTATAAAGAAATTACGTGCCAAGTCTTCATGCGAAGACTTGGCACGCATTCGGGGAAGGGGAGTGTGCGGAGAGCGGCTCTCCGGGCAGCGAGAATATACCTCGGGTGCAGGCCGCGCCCGGGGCTGTTCGTCCCAATCTCTCGGCGCGTGTGTTTCCACGGGGGTGAATTTCTCGCCTCAAGACGCCACCTGTTTGCGTGGCCGCGATATTCCTGACGCCTGTCGCGACGCCCGGAGCGAAGAGGACGCGGCGGAGAAGCGACGGTCGCCGAGCCTCGGTGGTGACCGGTTCCAACAGCGAAGGGCTCCAGAGGGAGGCCAGATCCTCCCGATGATGCGGATCTAGCCGCGAATAGTGAACAATTGTTTTTTGCTGTGAAGTGTGATAAAGACACGATAACTGATGTAAATTCGAACTACTTGCGTTTAGGCTAAGGTTAGTTTTAGTTAAGTGGTAATTGTTCTAGTTGAGTAAGAATTTTGTATTTTAATTCATTAAAATTGTATAAATATTTAAATGACTCGTGGTGTGTTTTAAATTTCCCGCTCCCCTCAATTGACACGCACTTTTTATTGATATGCAGAGAACGCGTAGCGTCGCGGCGAATCAAATCACATCAGATTGATTCGCGGCAATATCATGCTATATAAATTAATCAATAAAAATTCAAATTCAATTCATTCATGAATTAATAATTGTAGGTGACTGCATTCAAAACATTTTATAAAATTTCTTGAATACTGCCGCCTTTGCTTTTATAATCTTCATATCACCCATTCCAAATTTTGCTCTGTTGCACTCATGATTTCTCACCTATTCCTTAGTCCAAATTTAGCATAAATCGTTACCTTTTAGGGGCCGCGCTAAACAAAGGAAATTCCCCAACTTTCGGCATTGATGCAAATCTATTTTAAACCAAATTCATCCAAATTAGAATCTAGGGAAACGTCGGGCACGGAAAGGATAATACAAATAAATGAAAAATAAGAATGTATTTTTGTTGTTTATAACGTTAACTTTGCGGTTGGACATAATTATTAATTTTAATTAATTAAAATTTTTGTCAAATCATCAACGCAGAAAAGCATCTGAGACGCTTATTTGGAATCCACGCATTTTAAAAATTATCATTAGTGCTCAAACATATTTGTTATCAAGAATAATGCTGTCTGGAATCCCCGCGATTGAAAATCATCATAAGGCACAAACATAATTTGTTACCAAGAATATCACATAATACATATCAAATTGTAAATCTATCCTCATCCTTATATGTATTATTTGTCATCAGTTTTTGAACATAATTGTTTCATAGAATCGTGAAGAAATAATAAAACCTTAATTAATTCTTAAAATTATATAGCATCTCTTTTCAATACTTTTCATATAAATATGAGTTGTTGAATGTAAAATATTTATATTGATAATGACCCCATGAGGTGAAACGCGTCTCAAAAAAATAAAAAGGTAAATTATACATGATGGTGAGAGGGAATGCTCCTCTCGAAACTATAGTAGTAATTTAAGATCTCATATTGTGTGTGTATTACAAAGATAAAATAAAACATGTTGTAACAAGTCTAAAAAGAATCACGCACTCATGTCAACTGACAGTTGATTGAAATGATCACAATACTATAGAAGATTCCAGAACGGCCTAGCGTAATCTGCGACTTTAGGGAAGCATCGAGAAACATCTATGAAAGCCTGGAAGCCACAAGAAAGTTCTCGTAAGCACTAGGAACCCCAAGAAGGCTCGATATCAGCATCAGCCAATGTAAACAGGACCGCGCACGGGAGTAACGGGTTTTTGTTGTTTTTGGCATGCTTGACAGCGATAAAAGAAACGAAGGCAGCCGCGAGCTGCGGGCCAGGGTGATCAAGCGAGCAGTAATTCGATAGCGAATAATCCGGAAAGTTCTTACGTAGCAAAATAAACCGGAGCGAACACGAAAAAAACGTTTGAAAATTGGATGGAATGTTGTAGCGAATAATGTGATAAAGCGATTATAGTGTATAAGTGTCTATTTACGAGTAATAAATTTACGAAATAGTGTAATTTTAATAATAGTGTTAAGTGTTAAGTGACTTTGTATGTTTGGTTAAATAATTTATTAATCAGTAGGTAATTGATAAATCCGTTATTAAATTCCAGCTTTTTCATTAATTCCTCTCGCAGCCACGAAACGTGAAAATATTTTAAATAAAAAAGGTACAACCTAAAAAAACAATTGTCTTTATTTCAATATTAAATATATTTCCGTAAATTTTTTATATTAACCACTCGAAGTAACGTTATGCCTACCGATTTCGATAGCACTGTATCTTTGTCAAGACGGACGCATACAGTATACTTCCTGACGAATATACAGTGGTATCGAAACCGGTAGACGTAAAGTTATTCCAAGTTATCAATAACAAAGTTCTTAATAAATTAAAATTAATAAAGTGAATTTACTTTATGAATTATACTTAACTTTATTGATGAAACTGGCCAATGCGAATGTTTAGATATTCTGGGATATACGAACTGTAGGTTGGACGTCTCCGTTCTGCCTCGTTACGCTTTCAAAATTGATTTTCTCTTTTCATTTTGTTTTCAACTCTGTCACAAGTTACGCCTCGGTCTCTCTTATTTGTTTATTTGCCTCCTATGCTCAACCGACGTGAAGTTGGCGCTGCAAGAAAATAACTGCACAACAAAATAAAAGTACATTTTCGCTTTCGAATAGAACGGGCATAATGGAATAACATTTTATATTCGCCATAATACTGTTACAATTTAAAAAAATATATATTTGATTTTTTAAAATTAAATTAAACACAAATTCACTTGTTTTAAATCACTTTATTTTTGGTAACACCAACCGGTTTCGTAACCACAGTTCCTTCTCAGGGTATACTACAAAGTATTATAGTAAAGTAAGCATTACAAAATACGGGCAAATATATTTTTAGCAACTAATTTTTGTGTGTGCCTGCCGTATGACATCATTATCAACATTCGAAATTCTTGTATTCAAGTGATTCATCTTCGTCTTTTCATAGTTCCACTCCATTATGGAGGCTGGAAATATTCATTAATTTAACTTGCAACGTAACTACTTACTTTTTCAACCATGTTGTTTTCTTGTTTAGCCATTCTCTTGAATTTTTCCATACATAATGACTCACACTTCTTAAAATGAGTCTAAAATACTATAATAGTATAAGTATATATAAATATAGTATAATAATAAAAAATAAAAATAGTATAAAGATTAACATTCCTTAAAAAATTCCGCACCTATCCTTTCAAAAATAAGATTTTAAAGTCATTATAATAATAATTTCTTTGTCTGTCCGTCTGTACGTAATTTTCTGTAACGTTCGTAACTTCTTTTAGAAAAATTATCTTTTCTTCCCTTTTTTCTTCTTCTTTTTTTCTGTTTTTTCTCTCTCGTTTGTTTTTTCTTTTTTTTATATAAAATTTATGTATAAATTTTTTAAGCATCTATGCTTTTTGTGGTTGTTTTATTTGAAGTTAGATCACGGTAATGTGTCCAATCGGTAATATAAATTAAAACTTTTACTACAGAGTAAAGGTTTTGGGCTTTTGATATCTGATCTAACTTTTATCTTGCAAGTGATCTCATTGATTATTTAGTCAGAACCTCAGAAAACGGTGAACTATTTTCATAATTTTAATACTTTCAGTGAACCTAAGATTTTCCTGGCTTTCTGAAAATGAAAATGTTTTTAATAAAATATTCATAAAAATAATTTAAAGTAGTAGAAAATTTGAACCATGTAAGCAGAGTATAACGACTTACTGACGCATTGACCTAACACTTGACACTAAAAATCTACATACATACTTTGCAGAATTTTATCAATAGCCAATTCTTGACTAACACTTGCCTTACACTTGACACTAAAAATCTACATACATACTTCGCAGAATTTTATCAAAAGCCAACGTTTACTAGGCTATGATCAGACAATAATGTCATTGCCAATTCTTGGAAAGAGTAGATTATAACAAATATCTTGGAATAATTATTGGTAAACAATTAAAGTGGAACAACCATATTAGTATGTTACCAAATAAAATTATAAAACCTAGATAAACCTTTACGGAATTTGATGGGGAAACTTCTACAACAGTTGAATGAGAACAGAATGTTAGTTAACTTAGTAAAAACCACTACCGGATTTAAGATCTACCGGTGTTGAGACCTACCCGTCTCTTCGTCAGGACCAACACTACACTACCATGTTCACAACACTATACACCATAACCATAGTATTGTTAAACTTTCACCAATATTTTATCAAATGCATGTTAATCTCGTCAGAGACAAGCATGCACTAACTAGTCTATAGAACAATATGTGGGCTGTGTAGAAAATTTGTTCAATATAACTTTCACAACAGATTTGGTAATACCCACTTTAGACCCCGCCCCCTCTCACTCTCTCGCGTTAGATTCCTGATTGTTATATAGGCTAGTTAGTGCATGTTTGTCTCTTGTTCTTACTGCACTCCCCTTCTAAGTAGTTAATTAACATTGTGTAGGATTTGTCCGCATTTTGTTGTAAAGCTACTCATCTCGGCACAGGTTCACGGTGACATGAGCAGCTTATATCCTTATATTTATGTATTTAAGTTCAGGATAAATAAATACATAAAAAATGGATACCAATTCATAACACTAAAATTCAGAGTATCGGGCGCAAAGTTTCATTCGTGTACAAACTCCCTTAAAATATATCAAATTAACTTTTTTTTTAAGAATAACACGAATCTTATATTAATATAAGAGTGTTATTAAACACTCAAAATATATGTGACTTACATATGAGACTTTTTATGAGAAAGATCTAGACATCTGACAAACGTTAATATTTACGAAACGTACAGTGTTACACTACAGCGGAAACGACTTGATATTATGTTATACTTTATTGCTATCCTGAGAATAGGAGAGGAGTATGATAAAACTCATCAACACGTATGTTTGTAATGTTTAAATATCAATAAAAATAACACATTATAGAATTACTATTTCTTGAATAATCAACATGTTTCGGGGCCAATGGTCCCTTAATAGAATTCGACCATTCGACATACACTAAAAATTAAGATTGGAACACTAACAAAATATAAGGGAGTTGAATAAATAATTAGGAAATAATGTGTTTAGTAAATTTCTGTCAAAATATAGAGGTCTCATTACCAGCCGTGACATCTATGTATTATTTCATGGAAATGAAAAATTTCAGCCAAAGATGGTGCTGGCTTGTTTTGAATAAAGGAAGTCTACTTCTTCATCTTTATTTAGGCCTGTCGACCTCTTATGTGCTGCCATATTCTCCTCGTGGGAGTTGGACTGCCAGCTGTCCCTCCATATATTTGGTGGTCGTCCTGGAGGTCTGTTTCTCTAGGGTGCTTGGTCGACCTACTTTCACGGCGCTGGAGTTTGTGATTCTGCTTCATTACAGAATCTTCTTCTCTGTCGTCTCCATATTATAAATTCGCATATTCTTCGGATTTCCGTGTAGTGAATCCGATCTTGGAGGGTTTTTCCCGCGATATATCTTGATATAAAGGAAGTAAGGCACAGAAATACCATTTATTCAATTTTACAAATTTGATAAATGACCATATTTATTGTAATTTCACCCATTCTACACACATCACCTATTAACACCTTATACATTTCCATATAAAGTAGCTTTGTCTCTGTGAAACATCAATGATATATTTTTTTGCGATTATTGAAGAAGATGCTAAATAAATTTTAATAATGTTGTAATAAATGAAATCTATAATACGGCAGGTTTGACAATACTGCTTTACTTTGCCGTTGCACACACAAGTACACTTTAGAAAATATACTGATATAAATAGGATATTTTGCCTGCATTAACAGCCAAGTGTTTTGACATTGTTGCATGACAGAGCGTAACGTATATGTACGTGACAGGACATGGAGGTAAACTTTGACTTCTGCGAAGGCTTTCGTGGCAAAACGTAGGTATTTTGAGGAAGACAGCTGTCATATAATTAAGCGAATCTTCATGAAAACAAATTTACGCGATTAAATATTAACATTCGTATTGGTAAAGGGTATTTAACTTAATGGCCTGTTTCAAGGTATGAGATATGATGATGTAAATCTCAACGATTTAGATGATATAATTTTCTGTATAACGTAAAAATAATTTAATAAAAATGTATTTTACCTAATGAATTAATTTTGGATTTGTTTAATATATTTTTAATAATATAATATTAAATTAAAGATACATAGTCTATTTCAAATTAACAAAAATACTGAGTTACATTTTTCAATAAGTTTATAATAAATAAATTTATTTGATATTCTCATTATAAATTATTATATTATACATAATTATAAATAATAAAAATTAAAAAATATTTTGCAAATAATAAGAATCTCTTGATGAACTTGGCTAATGAAAGAAAAATCAAGAAACTACAAATATGTGAACAGGCCAATGAGAATTATCCTTAAAAAAATAAATGCGGCTATTGAATTGAATGGAAATAAGAAAATACTTGAATATAATTTTCTCATTTTTGTACAAAAAATTTTTGAACAAAATTGCTGTAAATAGTGATATAAAGAATTTTAAAAGTTTAAATAGGGATAGAATAAAAATTATAAGAAAATACCATTATTACAAGAAAAAACCACATTACAAGAAAAAAGCTTACCTATACAAAAAATATGTACAGAGGTCTAAAAATGTATGATGAGATTCCGGAAAAGATAAAAAATATAAATAAACTGAATAAATGTAAAAATAAATGCTGCAATTAATTGTAAAACAGATTTATATTGTAGATAAATTAAAGTAAGAGTATTATTGTATTATCACTGGATCGTAAATGCAGGAGGCAAATTAAACGCTTGTAATTAATTAAAGTATTATTGATTTATTCCGTTACAAAAAAACAACCCTCAATACGCCAAAAGAAGATAACTTCAATAATAATAAAATAATTGTAGCCGTCGATAATTTTAAAAATTAGAATATTTCGCAATATGACCTTAGAGAGCAGTCAACAAAATTGGTAAGCCGTGAGCTTTCCAAAATAGCAGATATCGTGGTCAGTGGTGGAAATCGTTCCGATTGTTTGTGGTTTTCGGTTAAATATAAACAAAAATCAACAATTCTATTGTCCACGACCGCTAATCAAACTGACGCGATTTCGACGCGTGCACATGTTTGCGCCATGCAATGCGTGGCTGAATTAATCGACTCTTCGCTCAATTTTATTTGTTTTCTATTTTCGTTGAAACTTTGAATTCAATTGCTTAACAGCTTTTACGAACGTAAAACATTAGACCAACGCCTATATTTTTAAAATTAAACAAATCAATACCTATTTAGTTGTATAAAAATTAAGCCAAAGTGCTGTGTGAGGAAAAATTTTGGACCGAAAATTATTTTTTTATTTTTTACATGTTTTTTTAAAATATTTTTTTCTTTTTAGTCTTTACACTACCCAGTTTACAATTTATTACAGAAAATTTATTAGTATTGCCATAAAATTAATGCTGCGTGTTTGGGCCTGTTTTAGAAATCGTGGCATTAACTATGGCATAGACTCTACAATAATTAATTTAATTCAAGCGACTCGGTCCGGCTTCGTCCGGTACAGTTTATTATTAATACAGACAACTCGTCATATATTCAAAGACATTTAATTTAATGATTTGATGTAAAGGACGAGTTGCTCTGCGGTAAATGCTTACGATTAATAAGATGTTTTTTTTATAACGATTAATACTGAATTGGTAAAAACTGCTGGAAAGATATCAATGTGGGGTACCGAGTTTCGGATCTCCACTTTTGCACAATGTATTACAGGATGAAAACAGCTGATATGAACAAAAAGCCGTGGTCAGATTTATGAAGTTTATTTAGTTTTCGCTTAAATTACAGTGAGTACTTTGTCGCTCAACCTTGTTAGATAACGGCGGTCATCGATTTGTCAGCTGATTGGGTGTATCTGTGGTCATCAACTTTGTTCCTGGTTGCATGCGTAGAGGGTGTAGGAAGTAGTCAAGGTGAAGATAATGCTGTAAGCTGGAGATAGTGCTGATGACTGATGCAGGTGGCGTATTGCGGTAAGGTCGAGGATGATGCTGGTACCGCCGGAAGCAGATGGTGTTCACTGCTGGAGGTTGCGAGTACAGTGGAGCGATGAGGCTGACAATGATCGATGGGTTGGAGACTGGAGGCGTAGCGAAAGTGTTTGATGTCGTAGCTACTGCAGGTTAGAGATTGTTCGTATGGTATGGAGAGAGACGAGTTATGTAGCTAGGTGACGCTACGAGTAGCGGACGTGCAGGGTGGCGTTGTTGTTCCGGGGTAGGGAAAGGAACTAACTGGGATTTCGCCGCTACGTCTTTTATATCCCGATTTTGGTGTAGAGACGTGTACAAAAAACCTGTGTGAGAAAGGAGCCGTCAGCATGTTTACGTTCCGTTAGCATTTTATATTTCTGATGACTGGTGTATAATGATTCATCATTATTTTTCAACTACGCTCCGTTTGCTTCTTCTGCGTACGAAGCTCGATGTAAGCGTTCTTCAAACACGTGTTCCTGGTGATTGAAATTGGCCGATGTATTTTTCCCGTGAGAACTTCATCATCAACGGTGGTTATGGAACACGAGGAAACGGGTTGATCCCACACCATTATATCTTAGTTTACTTTATATTAAATACTTTAATATGATCATAACATAATAATGTGATATATAAAATTTAAAAAAAAATTACGTACGGCGCGTAAATAGTCCAGAGCGACTTTTATGTGTGTTGAATATTCTACGAGCGATAAATACGTATTACCTAGTGATAATATATCGTTCATATAAAGTAATATATCGCAAAATAGTGTAGATCAATGAATAGCGTTGAGCTTAATTCGTGTTAAGTGACTTTGTACATTGAATAATTAATTAATCATTTATTAATAAATCACTTATTAATTTTCACGACACGTGATAATATAATAGAACAACATCACATAATATAATATAATTGTCCACAGTGATAATAGAACACCAGTCTGTTTGGAACTTCCTTATCTCTCGTTGGACTATTTTTACATTATTTGTCGCTATCCTGGAGCCCTTTTGACGGAATAAGAAAACAATGTTGTTGACGTTGATGGTCTTCCACACTGAACGTCATCTTCAATGTCTTTTTAATTTTTTTTTTATTTATTCTTAAAATAGGTAATATAATTAAATTTATATTTCCTAATATGTAAAATATCATTTATAAATATGTATAATATCAAATATATTTCTAATCAAAAGTACGTATCACAAACTTTCTTAGTTTTTTCTTAAAAATTTTCATTTTTCTTTCATCTATTATATCCTCTGGCAGACTCACATACAACTTCATCCCACTGTACATCACAGAAGTTTGCGATCTTTTTTTCTTTCTGAATGAAAAAAAAAGATGCAATCTTATTGCATCTTTTTTTTTTCTTCTTTTCTTCTCTAACGTTAATAAATGTTGAACAGAAAACTTATAACTGATCGTACGAGTACGTCAAATTTGACAGAAGTCAAAATTTTTTTCCAAACGAGGTTCATATAAATACCTATATCAACACGAATAAATGCAATTCTGCACTGCAAAAGTTTAACAATGCCGCTAGTTAAAACAGCGTTCCAGGAAATTTTTGAATACTAGTATAAAAAATTTAATTTTGTAAAAAAAACAGTTTGCTGAAACCAGAAACGATTCATATATTGCTATACCTTTCTACTTATTGGGATTGGATAAATTCAAAACAAAAAAAAAACGGACGCTGCCAGTTGTTGTTGGTGAAAATAAAGTTCGCTATAGTTGGCCATGTTTGGCGACAAGTTGTTTTGGACAAGAACGCAGGTCTACAGAAATTTTACATTACCATTCGAGTAGCAGTCAAATGTATAAAAAGGTTTGAATCAATCAGTTGTGGAGTTTTTATTTTTTGTGAAAATATTAAAGACATTTTGTCGAGAGATCATTGTAATAGTTTGCCTTTCGTTCTTTCGGTATTCTCATTCTGTACGAGAATACTTTGACGTATTCACCGGAAGACACTTGTATTTGAAAGTTTGTTGTAGCTTTAGAAATATTTCGTTACAACAGCACGGTTAAACTGATTTAATAGAAAATGTGCGAAGGCAAGACATTTTTTGTTCTGGAAAAATATCGGAAAAATGTTTTCAAACACGTTTCACAAAACAAATATTAATATCGTTTGTCCAAAATGTTTTCACGCTACTCAATGACGTGTTTGTAAAGCAGGTACTCTCAAAGATATTGTATACTCTGTATTAAATGATGTCAGTTTTTTCTATTATTATATTCACATTTCCAATGAAGGGGGAATATGATCATGGATAAGTCAAGAGAACCAATAACAAATATCATGAAGAACATTTGCATACTTCGGAAATAGTGTCCATAATGATCAATAAGATATTTTAGAATGCAACAAAGGTGCAGGTAGAAAGAAGTTGTCATGGTTGCATAACCTCAGAAAGTGGATCTGTGTCCAAAATGCCAGTGATCGTAAACAGTGCATATAACATTGAATAAATCAGCAAAGTGAAATTTTTTCATCCAACTTCGATAGAAGATGGCACATGAAGAAAAAATTCAGCAACGATATTTCTTCAGATAATGTTGAGTATGTTTAAATTTATCGAGAACACAATACTGGATTTTGTCCCCAGGGGGAGATCATTAATCAAGATAGGTATATTATAGATATCTCAAAGAGACAAAGCTATTTTTTATACGGGAATGTAGGTATAGAAGTTTTTTTTGGGAAATTTTCAACCAAAGATGTTGGTTGTAAAAATACAACTCACAACAGAAAATTTGATAGATATACTAGTCTATCATGGGTGGACTTGGTGAACGTTTCATTGCGTAAAGTGAGCACTTAAGCAAGCCATACGATAGGTTGTAAGCCCTACGGACATCCCAAAAGGACTCGTACCTGCTTTCTCATATATAAAGTAACTTCGCCTCTATGAGACATGTGTAATATAGCTTTATTGATATTTGATGATATTGACGATATTTTTGGCTATGGAATTATATTTTAACCGTAGTATTAAAACGGGATAAATGAGGTAAGACCATTGGTATACAGACCAAAGAATCTCTTTAAATGTAATAGGTACTTGTAACGTATATCAGTGCTAGCTATAAATTCATAAAAAAATTACCAAACATTTTCCTTCTGTTGTGCGTTTATGTCGTAGCCCATATATATAAAATTATGCAAACAGCGTGGCTAATATTATAAAAAAATCGGCGGACAGATGTGGTGTCTCCTCCATCTCCACGATCTCCACAAATGTCCAACTACAGTTATGTGCCAAAAATTAAATGTATGCACTTAAATAGCGTAAAATTATATCTGCTGCAGTATAGGCAGTTCGCCAACAGGGTCACATGAGCAAGACGAAGGGGAATATATTTTATGATTATCCTGTTCTATCTTCAACATTTATTTGTAGCTTGTTACTAGATTGATGCTTAACATCGCAGTACTCCGTTAATCCAGGGAAAGCTTAGAATAAATCGGTACGTAATAAAGTGTAATGTTCTTCATACCATAAATGTTCCAGAGACTTTTTTAAGGTGTTGCACCACCCTGCAACCTTTGAAAGTTGCGTCTCAGTTACTAAAAAAAAATCTAATAAAATAATGGTTTATCATGTCATCATATCATATCATTTATCAACACCTTTAAAAAAGACCAAATAAAAATAATTTATCAACTTGTAAAAATTCATTAAATTTCTATTAAAATTTCAGGCTCCTAAGATAAGGTGTTACTTAATTTTAAATTAACTAGGTGTGATCGTCATAGACTCATGCCGAGTATAATAAGAACAATTTGGTATAATATATTTGGCTGTTATCATACTTTCAACCTGAGCAAGCTTGAACTGATCGCCGTCTTGCTCACACGCACCTTTGTCGGCCCGCGCATCGATCACAGTACACTATCGATACACTACATTACAGGTTCATATATTTTTCATCTGATGAAGAACTCACTGAAGTCAGTGGTAGAGCGTGACAAGAGATGAACGTCTCATTGACAGAAATAATGGTGAAAAGTAATCTTGTTGTTTCGATAGACATTCGTGTCATATCAACTGGGACAGAGTGTAGTCGAACGCCTGAACATGCTTTTCAAGAGTGATCTAAATCAGTCTAAATATGAATATTTAATAATGTCAAATACTCACAAAAATCTCGAAACAAACGATTTTGACATACCTATATATATGAGATATGTCAATGCTCACATCAGTTTTTTTTATATTGTCATAGGATGTGACTGTGGGAGGCGTATGAAAACAATTCAAACTTTAATTTATTACGCAAAATTACTGAACACATATTTAGTCGGAGCACTGTTTAATTTACGATGAATAAATGTTACTAGAATATTTTATACATAAATTAATTATTACACTGTTTCTTAATTCTCACTTATTATCTGTAACTGTATTATGTCTGAAAAACACTTTTTATTACTCTGTTTCTATTGCATTGATCACTTTTTCGAAAATTCTGTTCAACATCACAGGTAGGTTTCTAGATTTATTATCGCTGGTATTACTCACGCGCTAGCAACACACGCCATGCGGTTCGCTTGTCTGTGGATTGCTATGGCGTTAGATCACCGTTTAAAAACATAAAAATCTTTTTATCTGCTATTATAACCAGATGGAAGAGTTAAAGAATCAAGACATCAATCAGACAAGAAGCAAGACGGCGATCAGTCCAAGCTTGCTCAGGTTGAAAGTATTATAACAGCCAAATATATTGTACCAAATCGTTCTTATTATACTCGGCATGAGTCTTTGACGATCACACCTAGTTAATTTAAAGAGTAACACCTTATCTTAGGAGCCTGAAATATAAATAGAAATTCGATGAATTTTTACAAGATGATAAATTATTTTTATTTGGTCTTTTTTAAAGGTAGCTACATGATAAACCATTATTTTATTAGAATTAAAAAAAAAAAAGAGATGCGAACACGGAATTCGTGTTACATCAATATTCTTACTATTTTCAAATTAAGCTAAACCCTTGTGCTATGAAAATAGGACAAACTTGCTTGTCTGGAGTGAGATTCGAACCTGCGACCTTTGGATCACGAGGCGAGAGTCCTAACCACAAGACCAACAAGCTACTTTAATTGATAATTTTTTGAGACATATTTCAATTTAGGAATTTCTCTGTGAGATTATTATGATTTCTCTTTTGAAAAATTTTGTTACATAAAAGAAAATCGTGCTGACTTTTTTTATTTTCTTTGCTACTTTTTTTCACTTACCAAAGAAATAGTTTTATAGGTCGCAATAGTTCTAGTAAGAACAATGGGATTGCTAATCATATTTATTTAAATATATTAAAACTAGCTGTATTAAAAAATGACGGAATATTTAATTCGGTTCGGATTTGTTTGTTTAGCTATGAATTTGAACAAAATTATGGACGTTACTCGAAGTTACAGACGGACAGACCGAGAGACAGACATACGGATAGAATGATAACGGAATTATTATGTTTGATAGTTTGATCTTTTTTGTATACCATAGTTGTGAATACTAAAGCTAACTTAAAATATTTATTATAATAATTGTGTACCCTACATTGAAGTTGCAGATAAATGTGAAGCCAAGATGTCAGTCAGCCAGATGACATTATACCGCGATATGTCGGATAAGGCTATTACTTTTGGACAGATGTCATGAGGAAATTGCGTCGGTAGAATAAATCTAAAGATAAGTGAAAATATAAAACTGAATATAAAGAAGACGATTGATCTGCGTAGAAGTAATTTCATAATTCCTCCATCAAACATCAAATCGAAATAATACGCTAGTAAAACTTATGTATTTCGCCGCGCGACAGTACTGAACGCCTGACGTGCCTCGTCTCGCGTCTATAAAAATTAATAATTTGTACCATAATGGAGCAAAAACTTCTGGAAATTGTGGCTCAACAGAGCAAAACACTTGAGCTGGTGCTAGAAAGAGTGCAGAAGCTGGAAGATATCGTCACAAAGGGACTCGGGAGCATTTTAAACGCTGTGAAGGAGTCAGGATCTACCGGCGGGCATTCTGGTGACAATATCTCCGAGACCACTACGACGAATCGCGGAACGCAAGGAGCGATCTTCACACCGACCTCTGCGCCTGTGTGTGTGTCTGCGCGTACAGAGTGCGCAGTCCCCGCGACAGCAGTACCCGCAGGCCGCCCACCTCTTCCCCCGCCGCCGCCCGCAACACTCATGTTGACATGCCGCCTGCGCCTGTCACAACAAATCAACCGAGCGCTAGCGGTGACAGCGAAGCAGTGCCTCGTAAAATGACTACACGATCAGCAGCGCGAGAAGAAAAAAACAGGCAAAAGCCTGTTAACTACGCTGTGGCTGTCACAGGTTCATCTGGCGAGGCCTCAACCATCTCTCCTGCTGCGTCTTCTGCTGCTGGCGCTTCGCAGGCCATCGGAAATGCGGAAACGACAGTGCCAGTGCCCTCCAATAACGCAAATTGGACAACTGTTCAAAATAAGAGGCGTGCCGTCGTTCGGGGAACTTTGGGAAAGCGAAAAGATGAAGATCTCAAATATTATCATTTCTATCCGTTCCATAAGGACACTTCGAGCGACGACATGTCATCTTATTTATCCTCATTGGTGAGTACAGCCTCATTTAAGGTAACAAAAATCAAATCACGGGGTGAATACTCGTCATTTAAAATCGGTATCCCTAAAAATACTGCTAATAAGATTTTGCAAAGCGAAAATTGGCCGCGCAACTCATTTATAAAAGAGTGGGAGGCGAAACCGCGAGATGCACCGCGCCTTCCTTCAGTAAAATGACTAGTTCGTGATAATGTAGCAAACGAAAAATTGATATTTTATTATCAGAATGTTCGGGGAATAAAAACGAAATGTGTGAATTTTTACAACAATGTTTCGGCTAGTGATCTTGACATCATAGCACTAACCGAGACCTGGTTGAATGCTAGCGTTTTCGACTCCGAACTTTTCGATGGTAATTTTACAATAGTAAGACGAGATCGCGGTGGCCACAGGCAGGGTGGGGGATGTTTGTTGGGAGTGAGAAATAGAGAAAACTTGCAAGTCGAGCGTTTTTCTATTTTGGAAACGTCCAATGAAGATCTCTGGGTAAAACTGACATACGAACTCGATATTACGTTCGTTTGTGTATTATATTTTCCTCCGGCGAGTGAGACTGATATGTATCGATTGTTCTTCGACAAGATGTTATCCTGTTTAGAACTACTTCAGGATAAAAACCTCATTATATTGGGAGACTTTAACCTGTAGTCAGCTCGTGACAATTCGAGTGTAGAAGCTGACCTAATTTTTTTATGCTCTATGTTAGGTCTCTCGCAGTATAATAATATTTTGAACTCCAGAAATAGATCTCTGGATTTAATATTTTGTGGAAGAGCAGTTGATATTTCTCGGTCATTATCACCTCTTACAAAAGAAGATAATTACCATCCCGCACTTGAATTTTGTTACAATCCGATTTCATATCGCCCCCGTCGAACTAGAGTTCCCGGGGAGGGTACGGTTCGTCGGAGGGGCTGGAACTTTGATAAAGGTGACTTCGACAGACTGTACTCTCTTATGGACGCTACCGACTGGGGCGAGAGGTATACCATATCGGATGTGAATGAGGCGGTACAATATTTTTATAATACTGTCGAGGGTGTACTAGATTCCTGCTTCCCACGAAAATCTCAAGCTACCGGCGGAAGGCGATATCCGGAATGGTTTTCTAGGGACATTGTTAGGGATATACGAACTAAACATTTCTATCATAAAAACTGGAAAGCCTTTGGCCGTCACAGTGATTATGAAATGTTTGGACATTACAGATCTATCGTAAGACGTAGCATTCGATTGGCACACCGAGAGTTCATTTCCAGGATGGAAAACAATATTCTACAAGACCCTAATACGTTCTGGGCCTATATAAAATCCCAAAAAGCGGATGGTGGGAATATTGATTCCATGACTTGGGGCGAAAAAATGGTACGGGGTGCAGATATTGCCGAAGCGTTTGCAGGTCATTTTAAAACAGTCTATAGTAATGAACCTCCGCTTCTCGATATTAATATTGCTAAAACATGTTCTCCGATCGGTGCACAGTCTATTGATGTTCAATATATCAATGAAAAGGATGTGGCCGACACTATTAAAAATCTAAGTAATACCCATTCTCTTGGGCCAGATCTCATTCCAACATTCTTCTTAAAAGGCTGTGTGGAACTGATAAAAAAACCACTATGTTTTTTGTTTAATCTTTCTGTAAATACAGGGGTCTTCCCGGAAACATGGAAGACGTCAAAAGTTACTCCCATACACAAGAGTGGTTCTAAGTTATCCGTAGAAAATTATAGACCTGTAGCTGTTCTCTCTGCACCAGCTAAGGTATTTGAAATTATAATAAGTAAAACCGTCGCTTCCCGAGTAGAGCCGTTTATAATTGATGAACAACATGGATTCAGGAAGGGCCGCTCGGTTGAGACCAATCTGATGATTTTCACAAATTATGTCACGGAAGCTCTGGACGCGGGACATCAGGTAGACTGTTCATATAATGACTTCGCCAAAGCCTTTGATACAGTCAACCATGATGTCTTATTGAAAAGGTTGTATGAGATTGGTTTCTCGGATGGTATGTTAAAATTTATGGCGAGCTACCTCCAAAATAGGAACCAATACGTCTCCTACGGTCTATTCGCGTCAGAGTGCTTCTATACCTTCTCGGGTGTCCCGCAAGGATCTAACCTGGGTCCATTGTTGTTCTCGATTTTTATCAATAATATAAAAAATGTAATTTTAAACTCGCGCTTTCTGTTATTTGCGGATGACTTAAAGCTTTTCTTAAAGGTGTCAACTTTGGACGATTTTCATCTTCTCCAAACAGATATATCAAATATATGTGAATGGGGAAGACGAAATAAACTTTTGTTTAATGTTTCCAAGTGTTCGGTTACATCCTTCACTAGGGCCCAAAAAACTCTATTTTTTCGCTACAAAATGAACGACCAAAATCTGACAAGAACATCGAATGTTAAAGATCTAGGTGTTAGATTTGTAAGCAACCTGACATTTCACGATCACATAGAGACGATCAGTGGTAATGCTCTGAGAATGTTAGGATTTGTTCTGCGTACTGCCAGGGTTTTCGAGAATACCCGCGTACTGAGAACTCTTTACAACTCCTTGGTGCGGAGTAGACTCGAGAGTGGCTCGATGATCTGGGGGCCACATGAGAGCAAGTACTCTCTTATGGTGGAGAAAGTCCAAAAGAAGTTTCTGAGATATCTCTACATGAGAGAGTACGGGCATTATCCTTGGCTTTACCCAACCGAGTTTCTCCAGGGTATGCTTGGCTACAATAGTTTAGAGACTAGAAGGAATGTGTATTTGATTACACATTTTTATCGATTGTTGCGCGGTACGATCGACAATACTGAAATTATGCAGAGCATTGGTTTGTATGTTCCTGATAATTACCTTAGATATCGTCAGCATAGATTGTTTCACATTCCAATATACAGGACCAACCTGCCGATGGTTACGCCTGTTGGAAAAGCTACAGCTATGCTGAACAAAATCGCTTTGGATATTGATATATTCCTTGTGTCTGAGGGGGTTTTCCGAAGCAGGATTCTCCTACACCTCTGACCAGATTGTACAGGCACTTTTAATTAGTTAATAATAAATTGTTATTTTAATATACAATATGTATATGGGTATGTATATATGTGTGTATAAGTATATGTGTATGTATGTATATATGTGTATAAATTCATAATATGTATGCATTAAACATAAAGTTTGTAATGTACATATTATGTAATAAATAAAAATTGAATTGAATTGAATTGAATTGAATTATGAATATATCTTTTATAAAATGTATTATCATATCTTTTATAAAATTAAATAATAACACACGAATTATTTGACAAATTTAAGTTAAATAAAATTAATTTTAAAGTTTATTTTAAATATTATACATAGAACTCAAGAAAAGCACGTAATTTTATATAAGAGTAAAGGAAATTTTAAGATACTAAATAATAATAAATTCTCGTAATTCACGAAACCCCTTACGGAAACAGGACATACGTTTAAAAAAGAAAACGGTATTGAGACATTACATTATCCATATATATAATTGAGGCCTTAGAATGGAAAACTTAGAAATATTATAAAATAAGAAATGCTTGAACACTTAGGCCCGGTTGCGCTATCTAAAGTAAAGGTAAAAAAGTTATTCGAGTAACTTTTTTTACTAAAACGGGTTGCGCCATCTATGGTAAAAATATTTAACTCGCCGAAGTACATACATGAGTAACTTTTTTTTACTCTCCAAGATAGGTGGGTAAAGATAAAAACGTTGGTAAAAAAAATGGCCGTCCTCTCACAGCTGATTTGAAAATGAGACATTTGTCCATATAGGTACCTGTCATTTGAATTTTGTCGCTGTCATTTTCGTATTGAAATTTGTAAACATTAAAATGAATCTTTTAATTTCGCGTTATTTTAGCGATGGTTTGACGTTTTTTTGGTTTGTTTCATAGAATAAAGTGGTTTGTTTGAACTGGTTTTGAACCGCAAAAGTACGTATTGCCAGTGGTGAAAAACTGAAATAAATCAAATTCCATAGACAAATGCGGTATTTGAGGTTTATTCCGCTTGGCACCCTATTAGCCTTATTATTGGTTTGACAGTGGTAAAAAAGACGTTTGTGCAACCCGAAATCGAGTTTATTCTCAGCTGAGGGTAAAAAAAGTTACTCGGGTCAGGGTTACTCGAACCAAATTTACTTCTGCTGGCGCAACCGAGCCTTAAGCCTATATAATTAATAACCAGTTACATTTTATGAAAAACCCATTATTTTAAATATTCCCCATTTTGGTGTCTTCTAATGAATTACTCCCACCATAACTGTAGCTACGCCTCCGTTTGAAAATTGATTTGTTTAGTAAAATAAGTAATGGATAGTTAGTATGCGTCCGTCCTGACGAATATACAGTGATATCAAAACCGTAAAGATACCCCAAGTGGTTCATACAAAGTTCTTCATTAATTTAAATTATTAATTATGTCGAACTATGAAATCAATGCTATAAACATCAAAAATACTTAAAAAAATCATGTTTACAATGCATATCTAAAATAGGGTGAAATCAAAACAAACTAATAAAAATCAGTATACCAGCTTTCCTGGCTAATTTCCCTTGTTTACATGGCGGCTTGGTTTTCCGATATCTTAGGGCAAGCAGCCCCGTCTACCTTCGGGGTTGAAGGAGGGATGCATGGGTTATTTGTATTCATGTTCAGCTCCTGACCAGGATATGCCTGAAGGCTATACAAAATGTGTATTTTGTAGATGCAATTAATACATCGATATTATTATTGATATCGCTTTGATTACGTGGTTTATTAATGTTCCAAACCTTGTATACTTAGGAGAGAAGATTTTGTATTGAATAACATCCATATTACATATATTGTAAATAGTTCATCCACGTTCAGTACAAAAACTTTAACATTTTTATTTAATATATAACATTTTTAATATTATCATTACGTTATTGTTTCTGTGGTTCAAATATAATTTTTTTAAAGTTTTATAACTTAAACCACGATTTTTGAAATATTTTAATTAAAAATTGTTCATTGTTTCAGTTTAGAGTAGCACAACGAATAAAACTTTTGTATTATGTATAGTTTTAATGGACTACTATAAAATTAAATATAATAAACTGTGTTATATTAAATAAAAAAATAAATAGAAGAAATGTAACAAATAAACTCATCACAAAAAAATGGGTGTGTGTTCTGATGTACGCGCGTTGAATGTTATACTTCTTTGGCATATATAAAAACCACAACACAAACTCGAATTTTCATCGATGACAGTTCTATATGTAAGAAAGAGAAAATTTAACAGCAAACACATGATTTAATAACCATAATAACTTATTTTTTCACAATATTAGGAAAAATTCATCATTCAAAAACAGCGTTCAAAGCTTATGCAATATTCATAACACGATTTACAAACATCTTGATGTCATCACCTACATTTATTAAATATTATTCGAGAAACCGCAATCTAGCTCTTGATTGGTAAATTGTGTGACTTTGTGGTGTGGAAATATTCCATTTGTGTTTCGTTGCATCCTAAAATTCACTGATAATGCGCTTAGAGAAGAATAAATTCAAAAAGGCGTACATAAATGAGATCGACAAAAATACATGAATATACATAATTTTATGAATAGAGAAGAAAAATTACGTAGATTATTAAAAAATGTTTAGAAATATCAGGTTTTTGAGTAAAGGGGACGCAAACGTCATGCGTCAACTGTCCAGAGACAATAATCATGTGAATCGTTAACTTTTATAACATCACTAATTCCATCCTTTTCCTTGGTCATTTAAATATCAAGAGCCTCCAATCCGAATATTCGAATATTCGAACCTCGAATATATTCGCTTTTTTTTTAGTATTCGTTATTCGAATACTTTTAAAAGTATTCGTAAAGTATTCACTCATATTTATATTGTAAGATTTTTAATATTTTTCTAAACGAAACAACGGTTTACGAACCCTGGAAGTCATATGCAACCATTTTTAGGTATGCGATTTTTTTCACGGAGTCGGACATCAAAGATGTAAACGCCGTAAATTGTCGGAAATCTTTTGCACTTGCCTTTCTTTTAAAGTCTTATGCTTATCTTTATTATTTTATGACAATAAGCACATACGGTTAACAAACTTTATTTTTTCAATGTGTGATGATATTGACTTATTTAAATCGATATTGATGAGAAGCTTATACTAGAATGATTGTCTACTAAAGTTTATAATAAAGAGAAGCTTCACAACCCGTTAAATATTCTGTAATTATATGTTTGCCGGGTAAGTAGGTGCAGACGAGCCTTTATTGTTTCTGAAACGTGGAGGTAGGTCGCGCGTGCGGCGGGCGCGTTACCTTTATTTTGACTAAATGGGACCAATCGCAGACGCTGCCGAGCATCGGATCCGGCCAATGAAAGGCGTCCTGAGATGGTAGACTTTACACGGAGGTTGGAATGAAAGATGGCGAAAGATAGAGACGATATTAAGCGATACAGATTTGAGGGGCGGCCCTGGAGTTTCAGCCTTGAAATCGGCCGGAGGCCTTGTCGAAGGAAGAAAAATTAACAGGACCGAGGGAAAAGCTGGAGGTTTATAATAATTCAAAGAAGATTTGGAACAGTGAACAGCTAAGCATTTCCAATATTATTTATTTCTATTGCCTTTTATGTGTATTCTATTTAGAACTTTCTGAATCGTAACAGATTTTGATACATGCTGTGGTTTGTTTCGTTACGTATTTTGGGCCTAGGGATAATTATTACTAAACGCGCATCAGATTTAATATATAATAAATCGTAATTTTGCGGCTGGTGATAATCCAACCGGTGATCTATTTCATAATACTTATGTAATTTTCAAATACGTCGCGGCCCAAACGGACAATCATTTAAATTGATATTCATATATTACCAAAGATATAAACGCTTTAAAATGGATTATTTTTACTATCGAAGTGTGTTTATTTCGTGGGACTTGAGATTCGGAGTAGTTGTGAGTATTTAATGTCGCGATTGCTTGTCTGATTTTGGTTCGGTCTGTACGAGAGTTTCTTCCAAACGGATGTATCTTTATGCAAAGGAAATTTTGTGTTATCTATACTGGCGATTGAATACACGGATATCTGTATGATTTGCCTAGTAGCAATATGATAATTATTGTATTGCATAAGTAGTGTGCAATCCGGTCTCCAGCTAAGGATCACATTTATATTATCTATTACGGTTAATTATTTTTACTATCGAAATGTATTATTTTGGGAATATTTGAGATCGGGGTAATTATGTGTAATTAATATCACGATTGTCAGTGTGATATAAATTCAAATCGTACGAGAAATTTCCTCCAAATAATATATTTTAAAATGCACCTGGATTTTATACTTATTTTATTGGAACATGGATGTATAGTTTATTAGACTCGTTAGATGTTTATATTGCTTGTCATTGGGCAATAATTTTCAACACTGCTCCTATAAAGACGTATTACGAATGGTATGTTTTGTATTTATTTAGATTTGGTCGCGTTTATTGTTTCTAGTAGCGTCTTAGTATTGGTTCCAGGCTCCATTATGAGGCGGGGATAGTTCATATTCATAGCCCGATTATAATAGGTATTTTTGCCGCGTAAGAGGTAGCTCTTTTCGAAATATAATTGCGTTTTATGTTTGTCCCGGACGGAGAAGTTCTGGCAGTATGAAAATAAATAAAATTAAAATATTATTAGTTATTTAGAATAGCGTTTTACTTGATAAAATTGCAGAGGATGTTTACGAGTGATGAATTTTTAATGTTTGTGCAATATGGTTTGCGCTAAAATTTATTCTGTTTCGAATACAAGATATTATTTGCAGGTCAGCATGGCATATGAATAAAAATTGTTATACTATCGCCGTCTAGCGAACTCAAACATAACTGTAATTATAATTAACTTTCGATATATTGCTACGCCTTTTTAATAGTACATGATTGCATTTTATAGTGATTGTCAGACGTACGTGTTTAGGGGGAAGGGTTTGTTCAGGGGTAGTTAACCTTCGGTCTTCCGTAATCGCGATAGTTATTCATATGACATTGTTTTATTTATTCATTCAATATTAGATAGTTGAAATGTTTTTCTTCAACATTTTCCATTATTGTGGGTCGTTTGCGGTTTGTTCAGGGGTAGTTAACCTTCGGTCTTCCGTAACCGCGATAGTTATTGATATGACATTGTTTTATTTATTCATTCAATATTAGATAGTTGAAATGTTTTTCTTCAGCATTTTCCATTATTGTGGGTCGTTCAGGGGTAGTTAACCTTCGGTCTTCCGTTATCGCGATAGTTGTTTATATGACATTGTTTTATTTATTCATTCAATAATAGATAGTTGAAATATTTCTTTTCAACAATTTTCATTATCGTGGGTCGTTTGCGGTTTGTTCAGGGGTAGTTAACCTTCCGTCTTCCGTAATCGCGATAGTTAATTATATGACATTGTTTTATTTATTCATTCGATATTAGATAGTTGAAATATTTCTTTTCAACAATTTTCATTATCGTGGGTCGTTTGTATTCTAGCTCGAACGTGGCGATAATGTGAACATACTATGGTGTCTGGGATTTTGTGTGTAATGTTTATGTCTGCATGTGATGTCACTGTACGGCGTAGATGAACTAGATTGAAGGGGTTTATGTCCTGCATGAGCTCGGCGTGGAGGGAATGGTCTTCTTATTTCTAGGACCTAATACAGTTTTGCAGGTGCTGATATTAAAATATAAATACAAGGAAAACACTATTTTGGGAATCATTAACTGGATGGCAGATATTGTAGTACACACAGACACACACAAGGATGACGTTATTTTAAATACATGACTGGAAAGCTGTTTTTGGAAAACACATACAAGGAGAACATCATTTGGAGGCGTTACTAGAGGATATGGACAGTTTGCAGAGAACTTCAACTTCGGTCAGCTAAGGACCTTTTACTATTACTATTCTTCTTATCATTTGTTGAACGTGGTGCTTGTATGCAAAACTTAAACATATTTAAAATTACTAATGAAAAGAATCTTAACATTGTAAGATTTGCTAATGGAAGGAGGGAGGTCGGAATTCATTGCCGCTGTGATGATCGATACGTTGTGACACGCCAGGTGGGCGTACCACGTGGGCAGCCTAACGCAACCAACCATTTAAAGAGGCTACGGTCAAGAATTGCGGTTGTTTCCTATAGCTCGGCGTCGAGAACTCATCCGTAACACACTGGTGGGAAGAATCTCGATGCTTGGCCGTCCTCGGTGTCATTGAAACCAGATCTCCATGATTAAATCTTGAATAGAAGCTGATTTATTTGAACGAGTATCCTGATCGGGAATGCCAGTTGACACCTCACCCTGACACACCATTCATCATCTTTACTATACTGCTGTAAACCAGGAGCCTTTCGGAGCCCTTCTCCTCTGGCACAGGACATACATATCGGAAACCACACAATTAACCATAACAATCACTATGGAATACTATCTCTTTAATATCTCTAATCAATTAGACTACACCGTGGAATCAATCACATCAACTATAATTGGCGATGCTAACATGGCTCTGTCTGACGCACTCAGGGATGACCTTTTCCAATCACCCAGTTAGTTCATTCAGCCCTTTTATCAGCAGTAACCATCATAATAATCCGGTCCATGTAGCCGCAACGTGGGATCCTCATCATTATACACCAGTCAATTTGACTGCCCCGCGGGACAATATACAAATCTTAATATCAGACGCAGGATTTCTTCTTGATATGTTTGTCGCCATGAGGACGAGGACGCTGAATAGATCCCAGCAGAGGCAACAGAGTCTCGGGTTGGTTTTGGTCTGCAGCTTAGTGTGGGAGGTTATGTCTAAACAGGAGTTAACCACCGTATGCAGCGATGCTCTGGGGTCGCATCCCCCTCCCCCCTACAGGGGGGGGGGGGCATCTAGAATCCACGCTTGAACAGAAGTGGTTAGACACTTCTTAAATTTCACTTACAAAACTGTATCTTCCATTTCCCTAAAATCTCGGGCTGTGATAATGTCAGTCAAAGCTTACCCCGAGCCTCTGGATGCGCCTTAGTTATTATAAAAATGTTTATCTTCTCCCAATATGTACTGTGAACAGATTGAGCAGATCGGACAACGTGGGACGCGCTATCGGTAAGTTTCTTACTTGTGTCTTTAAATATAACGTATGCTATTATATCTTGTAAATCTGTCATAAATAGGTACCGCGCATGGTTGTGCTAACACTGTTCTAAGCTGCTATTATGAGGTATTGATAATCAAGGCGGACGGAATCTTAAGCGCATGCCGTTAACTTGACAAAGATTGTATTGTTTTATATTTCAGTATTTTAACCCCGGTGGTATTATAGTTATGACGGTACAATGTTATGTTTATTCCTCGGCTACGCCGCATATAATTGACTTTTAGGCCGACTCAGGACGTGGACGATATCGGCTATTTCTCGTATAGGCGAAACTGTAGAATTTTAGAGCGGTTTTTAAAGGGCCCAAAGTAATTTCGGAAATATGTTTTATGTCTCTGGCATTTTGTATATAAGTGTTTGAAGATAATACGTGGATTTCGTGTCGATAACGGTTAGGCGTTCTATCATCTTTAGTAAATAAATCCGTTATGTTAATTACGTGTACGGATTAGTTACGTGTGCTTGTTATTTCCATAGTTAGGCAAGAATCCGTTCTATATTAGTCTAGTCACATAATAAGTATACGAATCTCACCACATATCAAAAGAATTTTGGATAGCTACGGACACAACGGAGGGGGAACTTTTCTAACCACTAGATAGATCACGATTGGCCAATTTTGAAAATATAAAATCTTAACAAAAAAAAAAAAATAATATTAGCTTTCATGTAAATATACTTCCGAAGTTCTAAGTTCGATAAAGTTTTCATCTAGTAGCTTAAAGCATAAAGCGTGTGCTTAAAAGTCACAAAAGTAGTAATAAAGTTCAATTCGGTAGCTTAAAGTCTCTAGCTTTGGGCTTTACGTAAAACTTATATATTAAAAACTTTATAGTTAGGTATTTAGGTTACGTAGCCTCCCAGTTACGTTACAAATGAGTCAGCTTTCTATTATTCTTTAATATTAAGTTTTCATAAAACAAGAAGTTGTATACAAAATAATTTTAAAAAAACTTGCACGTGGGGTATGATATATGAAGTAATATAAACATATCTAAAATTTTGTCAGTTATCGAGAGTATCTAATTTTTTATTGTTTTTATGTATGTATATTTACAAAATTGAATTTTTTTTTTTGTGTTTTTTATAACATATATTTTTAAAATAAATTTAAAATAAATTAATATAAATTCTCTACAATAATTAGTTTTTTTTTAAATATATAGAATGTATTTATCTATATTTACCTGTCATCTGAAGTAAATTCTTCCTTTCTTAAAAATTTTACGAATATATTCGAATATATTATCATTCGTGATTCCAACTATTCGATATTAGAATAGTTGGAATCACGAATATTTGGAGGCTTTTTATGATGTACGATCACACGAAGAGCCCAGCGGACATCACAAAGCGAGTTCATATTATATTTTTAAATATTCGCAGTGATCCTGAAAGGCTATCGTACCTTTATGTTAATGCGGTATACCGGGGGCCGGTAGATTATGTAAATATGATCCGTGTCTTCATAAAACACAGTTTTTCATTGTACAATAATATTTTCTCAAATCTGGCAAAATACTGAGGAAACTTTGTCCCCGCAGCTGAACCCGGCTAAAAAACGCCCTTCAAAAAGAAATCAAGGAATCTGTGTTTCTTATTATTTATTTATTTCCCTTTGTATATTCATGAATCATTATAAAATATTAGGTAAGTAAAAAGAAACACCAACTCAAATTAATTTCATGTATTTCTTAAAATATTACTTTATATTGCATTAATTATAATAGCAAAGTAAATTTATGGTAACATTTTATAATATTATTCAAAGAAAAAAAGTGATTATTGGCATGATATTTTCAATAAATAAGTGGTGAAAACAAGTATATTTTTAAGAATTATGGTAATAATGTCGCCACAAAATCATTTTGCTCTTTTAGAAGAATAAAACACTCTGTTAAAACATGTTCATTGGTCAATACATTGTGGTTTGACGTAGTTTTTTTAACAACAATTTTAATTTCGACTAGTATCTACATAATTTCACTTAGTATATTAACAAAATAGAATAATTATTATCATTAATGTCGGCTTTACAACCCTTGGTGGATTTTGGCCTCCTCAAGGGTATTCCTCCATCGTTCTCGATCTTGTGCCAGCTCTTTCCAGTTTTAAATTTCAAAGTTAGTTATGTATGCCTTTGAACCATTCCATCTTAATATTGGATAACCTAAACTCCTTCACTCTATTGATCTTATATTCAGCGGAGACTTTATTGGATGTTTATTGTTTCACTATCTAGAATAAGTCCTTAAAATATGCATTACTTTTTAAGATTTTGTGCGATAATTGAGATCTTTTCTATTTTGAAGTGTAATGACGATGAACAATCTATCACGTGAAGGTGTGACGATATCACGTCAAATGTATTAAATTATTTATTAATTCTATATTCTTTAAATCCTTTAATAAATTATGGCTAAAAATACCAGGAATTTTAATATATTTTGGTAACATTAAACGATTAACAAAATATTCCATCGATGATTTTGACGTCATTCGGCTATTGCACTATATTCGGTCTTTGACCATTTTTTTCAAAGATGATGATAGATAAAAATTTATATACGTTTAAATATATAAACATCAATTCAAATTTATACGCACACGAATTATATTTTTGTTGATTTTATCCTTTATATATCAGTGACACCTGTTTTTAAGCTTTTTTTAATGAGATTCATGTCGTGCCAGGCTCAAGCTTTTCACTGTAGGTTTGAGTACTAGTTATTTTTTTAAAATTAAAATTTCTAGTAATTTGCTTTTTTTGTTCTTTTTCCTGGCACTTCTGTTATTTACACATTTTATTTATGTGATATTTTCTCTCACACATATTATAAGAGTTTTTCTTATGAGTTAAAGCGATATATTAATATTCATACAAATTCTGATATTGAATACAATTAAACAACATTTTTTAAATTTTCTGATGATTATTTGTATGATTTTTTTGTATAATTTTATATCACACCTATTTTGAGGCTTTTCTTTTCAAGTGCAAGCGATATTTTAGTATTAAAAATCTATGAATCACGAAAATACCGCATATCTTTTTTAATAATATTTTTCATTGAAATTTTTTATCCGTCTTTGTTTTTTGCAACATTATTAAAATATTAAAAAGAAATTGCATCACGAGTATTTTCATGCTTTTACTTGAGAGTTTCTTGTATTGTATTTAAATTGTTTTAATTATAATTAATATGAATTAATTAATTAAATTGTTTTTTTTCTCTTCATTAAGCTCTATTTCACAATACTTATCGTGGTATTTCTTTATTATTTTTGAGTTTACTAGAGTTATTTTCGTTTTACCTGTAATCACTGATATTTTTTAATTTAATTAAATTATATTTTATTTCGAACTAACGAAAATATACCTGAAGAGATGAGATAAATATGTGGCGTTGTGCGCGCAGCGCAATAAATGATTCTGATAGCCAATAAAACCCACAGATAGGTAAATGGACGAGTTATAAGTAGACAGAATGAATAAAGTGTTCCATAGATGTGAGGAATATTCTAGGCGACGAGTGATTAGTGCGAAATTAGTGTGAATTACGCGAGTGTTTTTATTCGTAGACATTTTTTATAAATAAAAAAATAATTTATTATACGACCAATGGCCCTCAGCCTGGCGTGACTTAAAAAAGTATGGCGCAGAATCGCTAAAATTGTTTGAACAGAACCTCCCGCAGGCTTCACATGTAGAACCTGATGGAAAACAACAAAATAACCGAACGTTCGTCCGTGTTCTCCCCGCTCGGACATCTGTTGGCGCCGAGATGGGACCAAGACGGGCCAAGTATTTGAACACGCTTCAGTCGGGGCCTAACGATGGAGTGGTGCTTGAATCCTAAGCGTCCTCCTTGCGCTGTCGTGTTATGGAAACAAAATAGTAAACTCACCGTCGAGTGTGTTTGAAAGGCATTTGTCTGAACCGGTGACCAGTTACAGAATGTTGTTGCTGTGTGTTTGATGCTACGCCTCCGGTGGGAATAAATGTAAACAAGTCTAATGTAGGTACTCGTATACAAGATTGCTTTTTTGTAATATTTTTGTAATCTGTGCTTAATAGCCGGACAGTGGAGGCAAATTTTGGAGGTCAGCCGTTCGGCCCTCTCGTTTTTTTAAACAACGGGTCGCACGGTTGCTTTTAGCATTAAAAAAAGCCATGAAAAGGCCGATATAAGAGCTTTTTGCTTATAAAACGGTCCTGGGTAAGCGGTCTGCCCTCATATACAATATTACATAACCTTTTCTCAAAATAACAAATCAAATTTTGATGTTAATAAATTTTTGATTGGATATAATAATGAATTTCAAAAATAACAAACTGTGTGAAAACCATATTCATCATTTTAATTTTTAAAAACTACTACAATCAAAAAGCCTTTTGGTTAGTGAATTAATTATAACCTTTTGGTTAGTGAATAAGACAAAAAATAAATGTTTTGAAAAATGTTTAAACCATGAATGAATATGGAGCAGTGCTCATTTCTGAGAAGAAAAATTTTTTTAAAATTAATATTGTCTTTGTCACGGGACGCGGTGGTGGGAGACAAATGAAATATGCCAAATTAATAATGTTATTATTAATGCCAAAATTTCAGTGTGTTTAAAACAAATTGCTTATTATTTTATTTATCACC
This sequence comes from Agrypnia vestita, assembly GCA_016648135.1. Lineage (NCBI taxonomy): Eukaryota > Metazoa > Arthropoda > Insecta > Trichoptera > Phryganeidae > Agrypnia > Agrypnia vestita. The sequence goes on from JADDOH010000580.1 coordinate 112,107, forward strand.
GTAAAATATTTTTTTTCCTTATTTTGCACTTTAATGATTAAACATACTTTCGAAATCGCTTTAGATACATTCTATGCGCCGTGTATGTTCTAATTAAATAAACCTTAATCGCACGCAAAACCGTGACTTTGTATCAAAGCTTCACGGAATTGTAAATTTCCATCATGCAGCACTCGAGTTCGTTAGATTGAAATTCGTTTGCGTATCTAAGTACTGGATCTAATCGAGATGAGCGCCGCACCGCCCTTGCAGCTAATTTAAGATCTGACTCCGTACTAGACATCTGTTGTGTAAGCTATGCAGCTGGAATTGCATTCTAATACCGTCTCTTCAGACAGCTGACGTCGAGATATTTACAAGTTTAGAGATGTTAGTTCACATGGACATATGCTAAGGGATGAAACATTTCTCAAATTAATTATCAGTGGAAAAACATAACATTGATCGTACTATTTTATTTTTACACACAAATTTTTTTTTTTTGTAGATGTGTGCAATTAACGATCCGTTTCCCCACGCATTTTGACCAGCGCCAGAATTCCCACTTAAAAGCGCGGACGTTTGTGTTTACATACAGATAAGATCGACATTAGAAATTAGAAACCGCTGACCTGGCGCCACAGCGGACCATGCCACATACAGAAGAATAACAATGAAAAAGGAACATGTGAATTCTGCTGATACCAAAGATCTCACGCAGACAAAAGAAAGTAAATATGCTGACAGGCCGCTTCTCACACGGGTTTTTTGTACACGTCCAGACACCAAAATCGGTATAGAAAAGACGTGTTGGTGTCGTCCCAATTCAGTTCATCTCCCTCGCCTCAAACACGAGATCACACTGCCCGAAGATTGCTACTCGCAGCATCACCTAGCTCGTCTCTCTCTACGCCATACGATCTATAGTAACTACAAATTAAAACCTAATCGCGACGCCAGTCATCTCATTCCTGCTACGCCTCCAGCAAACAAACCTAGCTCGTCTCTCTCTACGCCATACAATCTATAGTAACTACAAACTAAAACCTAATCGCGACGCCAGTCATCTCATTCCTGCTACGCCTCCAGTCTCCAATCCATCGATCATTGTCAGCCACATCGCTCCACTGTCCTCGCAACCTCCAGCAGCGAACACCATCCGTTTCCATCGGTACCACCATCATCGTCAACCTCACCGTGATACGCCACCTTCATCAGCTGTCAGCACCATCTCTAGCTCACAGTACGATCTTCAGTTTGATCGCTTCTACACCCGCTACGCACGCGAACAGGAACAAAGTTGACGACCCCAGGCGCATCCAATCAGCTGCACAGCGGACCGCCGCGTTATCTACTAACGTCGAACGGCAATTCACTCTCTGTAGTTATCCGAAAAATAAATAAACTCTATTAAACTGACCACGGTTTTCTGTTCATATCAGCTGTTTTTCATCCTGTAATACATTGTACAATAGTGGGACCCGAGACATGGTACCCCACATTCTGGTGACTCCGACGTGAGTCATTTCTATATCTGGTGACCCACAACGTAAGACAAACACAGCAACCTTCTGAAAAACGCAGCATCATATCCATAGATGTATGTATACTAATAGTTGATAAGAAGGTTTGAAAATGATTATATTTGAGTTCAGGGGACTTTGGCAGATATAAGGTAATACAGATACAAAAAAATGAGGAAGTAAATGTATAAAATATAAGGTATCTGGTAACATTATTAAATAGTGGCATAAATAATATATGTAATATTCAGTTTTGATACTATAACGTAAATGACACTATTATTTAAAGATCTTTAAAGCTTTTGGCGGTATAAATGACCCGCAAAAAGTGTCTGGCAATCATTAATATGAGTGTATAGAACTTTTCCATTAACCATATTAAAGAATCAGTTTTTTTGTTTTTACCTTTGACTTAAGTACACATTTTTTCGTACCTGTATTGTCTGTTAGCTGCTGGAAACCCTCGAATTGAAATGTTATAATATACAAATCTTCTAACCAATAATATACATCTACAGGAAATATTTCAGCTTTAATACTATAGCGTAAGTCTGGCGCTGGTTATAAGTCTAAAACACTTACAATTTGAAGGCAATTAACACATAAAACAATATACATACATGTTCTGAGAACACAATTATTGGATTTCGTCCACAGAGGGATAATTACTGTTTAAGACAAACTATAGAAGTCTCAAAGAGAAGAATTTATTTTTCTAGAAAACGTATATGAATGCCTTTATAGGGCGGCCCAGGGCTTATAAGCCTTATGTTGTAGCTGATTTAATAATAATTTTCCACAATATAACGTTCACAATCCCATAGTAAGAACATCCACACATTATCAATTTTTTAAAAGTTGTATCGTCCGTGGATCACTAATGTCTCCTATGTTAATTATGATATGTTAACTATGATAAATGTAATTTTTTAGGATCTCTTTATTGAATTAATTTAACAAATTATGTAACATTCCTACATTTTTTAAGTATCCTTTAAAAATTTGTTATATTTTTTCTTCTTCAAAAAAAGCAAAATCATTTTGTGGTGACATTATAATTATAATTTATAGAAATAAACTTTATTTACACCCTTTTTTATTGAAAGAAATCAACATTTTTCAGAGCCCATGGCCCCTTCGTTAGGATAACAAATGTTTACTAATTTTAATTTTATATAATTTAGTATGCATTTGTTATCCTGACGAAGGGGCCATGTGGGCTCTGAAACGTGTTGATTTTTTTCAGTGGTGTAAACAAAATTTATTTCTATAAATTATTGTTATATTTCTGTTTACCTTTTGAATAATTGTGAAAATAAAATATCTTTAAGTACTTTGATCATAAAAGCCGATAGCTCCTAAGTGAAGATAGACAATAGGAGATATAGGAGAGGTCGGTCGATTTCGCAGCTGGTAATGATACCTGTATATTTTTTTAAGGTAAAATGTTAATCAATATTCGTTTACAGGCACATTTTTTATCATTTCAATTTTAATTTACTACGTTAACTACATAATTTACCATTATGTCCTGACACTGATCATACCTCATTTTTATCTATTTATTTTAGAATTTATCTCTTTATTCAAAATTGTTACAATGTAAGAGATGTTATTCTGTAAAATAACAACCAATACAATAAAATGAAAACCGAGACCTCGCATACGAAGTATTTATAATTATATTTCGTTTTAATGAATTTAGCAGCAGTGAATGGACATCCACCGTACTCCCAGGACCGTTTTATGAGTGCATGCTCCCAAATCGGTCCTACTCATACGTCGTCAGATTGTCAATTTCTTCTCTAAAGGCCATCTCCGTGCCGCGTCGTGTAAAGGGTGACCTGGCCTGAAGCGGTGAGAGGCCTATAAAAGTCTACTCAGTGTTCGTCTTCCTCCAGCATAAACTTTTCATTAGAAAATTAAAAACATACAACAAAAATATAAAAATCACATAAGATAAAATATTAACATAAGTTAATAAATAAGGAATGATTAAGGAAAAAATAAAATAAATAAAAAGCGTAGCAGCAGGCAATATGCGAGAGCCAATTGCCTGTTGCTACGCAGCCAGTACAGCAACCCGCAGGGCCTAGCAGAAGGGAATCGGCCATAGCCGATTATTTAACGGCTTGTATAAAAATAATTATACAATACTTATATTAAAATAGACAATCTACACTGCGACTATAATTCCAAGTATGTATTCATCATGAAAGCAAACAATAAATACATTTCGTTTTTGTAAACAAATCAGTTACGGGTATCCACATAATATATGTTCTGACTTGGAACTAGCTGTAGTGTTTACTCCTTAAATAACATTACGTTAATTCGGTTACATTTTGTAAAATTATGTGTTTAAATACATCTAAACCCCGGTTCATCCAAGATTTAACGCTAACCTTTAATCAACAGATTATCTCTCTTTTTCTTCAAAGCAACCAACGCTTTCTCTCCCGTTGCTCGTTGAATTTTGTTTATTTCTGGAGAGAGTGGGAACTCTCAGAATTTGAGAGGGATTGCGTTGTTGGGAGTCTAGACCGAGAGTATATGCGGATTGTTCTTTTTTGTGGTGTTTTAGATGTTTTCGTACCCGAGCGAAATTTTTCTTCCCGGACCGAACCATTAATTCAAGAACTCCGGGCGAAGCTTTGTAAGGGAGAGGTCATGGATACTAATATATTGCGTTGCTAAGGTCAGATTATGGTTTAAGGATTTTCGGACGCGAAAGCGGAAAAGCAGTCGGCAAAGAAAATCATCGACTGAGTGCTGAAGTTTTGTGTGATACATTCGGTCCCCGTTGCGCATTTAATTATTTAAATTTAGTATTGTAAAATGGAATTTAAATTGTTTAAAATGAATGTTGTTAGGTTTTCACGGTCACTCAGAATCTTCAGGTTTGTGTTTTCTGGGGTATTATGCCTTTCCGGCCGACGTTTCGGATCACATTGCAGGGTCCATCATCAGGGCCGATATGTTGTTGAGAGTGTTGGTGTTGTGGCTTGCAATACCGTATCGAAAGCAGGGTGAGAACGTTGTCAGTGTTGTGTTAAGTATAGGCTCGCAATACCGTGTCGAAAGCTTGGTGTTTCTGTGTTTATGTGTTACGTGGCAATACCGTGTCGGAGTCATGTGTTGTCTTGTGTTGTGTGTATGTTTCATCTATTATCTGATCACTATCTCTGTGGAATCTGCGACAAGATTGATTTTGAAGCGCCGGATATCAAGAAAGTAAAGGTCCCAGATACCCCAGAAAACACAACCTGATGTTTAAAATGAGTTCATTCTTATTAAGACGAGAGTGTGTAGAAGCAGAAAATACGAGTGTATACACAACATAAAAATAATTTTAGTATATCTAGTCGGCAGAAGAGGGCTGTTTCGTTTTACCTTACTCTACCAGCGCGTACATTTTGAGAATATATCTTAATTATCTGTGATCGCAACCAACTACGTGGTTTAATTTCAAACTTACGAAGAAAATCGCGGCAATTGTCGGGATTTGTGCCTCAGCGGATGGCGTAATAGGCATTGTAATGAGTGTTCGTCGTTCCAGAATGTGAAACTCTTAAATATGTAGTTTTCCAGGTATTGCTACAAAGTCTTTTTTTACAAAACCTACCTATAAGCAATTATAAGAATCGGCTTCAATCCTTTATTTGTCTTTGTATCCAGCGCAATATCTCATCTGAATCATCCAAAATGATAAAAAGGAATATTAAAAATAAAATAATGCGCTCAAAAATTCTTCAAAAATGTTAAAAAAAAGAAACACAAAAACTTTAGTTTTATGTACTTAACCTCAATCCTGATTTTTATTGTTTAATTTTTATGTCCGCCTACGTTATGGGGCAATACCTACCTAAATATTCCGAAAAAATCGATTATTAAATTTTTACATTATTATTAAAGCTTGAAACTTTTCAAGCAAAAATTCAAAACAATAACAAAGTTATAACTAATGATCCAAAGGCATCCCTTTGTTGATTACGCGCCATGCCACAAGGCGCCGCGCTACACGCAGGTACTTGCCAGTCGGACTCTTTTATAAAAGAAACGTAAAACCTGATTCTATTATGTTTGTGAGAGTGCTCGATGATATGGTAATTCTAAGAAAGGTGGAAGACTTATATTATGGACCTAGAATCGATGACGTTATGTAAGTTGAAAGATTCATTGCTCAATTTTCAGACACGTTTAACTCAAAACCATGTTGTGAAAATCGGTGACCAAAATATCTCGGCAACCACTAAACCGATCAACTTGAAATTTCTAATGATTATTCTATACATAATTATCTAGTCTTTTTCGTAGGACTTTTTTTAAAGTTACCTAGTTTTCTTTATCGGCATAAGAAACCCGAATTTTTCCTTTAAAAATGCTATTTCAAATTCAGTCGCCCGCTATTTTATTAAAATATCTATATTTTCAAAAACCCTTACGTCAAAGAATAAATTAGTGTCAATTTTGATACTCTTTTTGTTTTTTTTATTCTGATGATTACAGATGAAATGAGAGTGGTCACCACGGAGGTTCTTTTTTCGGCAGTCGATAGAACCCAAGAATTTTCCGCAAATGTTAAATATTTTTTATAAAAAAATTTAACATATTTTTATAAGTATGTACTTTCATATAAATATTATTTTTATTCATATTGGTTTTCTTTAATTCACAAAAATTGTGCTTTATCGCACTTTGTGGGTAGGTATTCCCCCTTAAGGATTTCTTTAGTAGAGTCATTACTTTGCAACTTTTTGATAAAATGATAAATAAAAATTGAAATAAAAGTAATAAATATTAAATCAAAATCATTCATACTTTTGATTTAATATTTATGACATTTTTCAACACAATTAAATATCTGCTTTATATAAATATGCCTACTTGAAAATGAAATAAATAAAACATTTTAGCGCTTTAGTGTCAAGTTTAGTTGTAAACCTGTTCTCACGTTCCAAGTGCTTTTAATTTTAATAATGGACAGACGAAACCAAACAATAAATCTTAAATAGTAAAATAAAATAAAATAATATCTATAGTAAAATAGATCTAAATCGTAATAGTAAACATACAATTATTTATTTTTTCATTCATTTTGCTTGTAAATTGTAGAGAATTGATTCAGCAACATTGTAGATTGACATTAAAAAAATAAAGATTGTATTATTTGTATAAATCTACTTCTTTTATTTGATTAATTACACCAACATATTTCAGAAAAACCTTTCCATCGTCAGAGTGTTGTATAACTGTCAAAATATTATAATGAAATGTCTTTTGTTTCTTGTTTTTCTAAATTATTTGAATTTTGAATTGAATTGAATTCGAATTGATCTAAATTATTTGATATTTTGACAGTTATATAACACCCTGATGATGGAAAGGTTTTTCTGAAACATGTTGGTGTAATTCATCAAATAAAAGAAGTAGATATATACAAATAATACAATCACTATTTTTAATAAATTTTTTAATTTTGATCTAATTTATTATAAGAAATCTGAGAGTATCTAATTCTTGATCCAATTCAATTTCAAATTATAAGAACAAAATATGTATGATGACAGATTTTAAAATATTTTTCTAAATATTCTTCGACTATTACCTTCCGAAAATAGCATTATTTCAGTAATGAACTAGGTTTTTACGCAAATAATTGCATTTTCATCTATTTTTGATTTCGCGCGAAAACGTTCGCAGTTTTCATGGCATCTAGGTGAGGTTAAGCCAAAGTAAATATTGCATTTACGTCTATGACAATAGTTTAAGTGGCAGATTAATGGTTATTTAAGCGTGACGTCATTCGCTCTGACCGGTATTTCAGTGAAAAGGCTGAATGCAGAATTTTATACATTTATTTTGTTGAAAATCTTATTAATCTCGACGGGTACTTATATTAAAACTGAATCAATTTTTAGAATCTCTCAACATGTTATCTTCTCTAAAATCACTTGGTGTTTAATTCTTTAAAACTGTCATCATGCCTATTATTCTAATTTAAAAAAAAAAAAAAACATTATTCTGTTTGATTTTGTAATATAATATATAGGGAAATGGAATTCGATTTAAATTTTGAATGAAACCTTCACTGAACAATGTTAAAACGTTTATTTTGGCTGGAATGCGGGACTATATTCAGGAAGAAATAGTGGAAAGTGCATTGGGTGATAAGTGTGGAAACCTCAATGCTTTTAACTGTGGAATTCTCTTACTCAGGCTAATGCACTCGGCTATCCGTGTTATAAAACTCATTAAAAACCTTACGTTTAAATGATAACGACCTTAAATAAGTTAGTGTTTGTCCAACAACTCATTGTACGAGTATATTTTACTAATTTATTAGAAACGGCGTTTAGTAGTAACCCTTCAAAACGGACCTTCATAATTTCGGCTGCCAGATAAAGCTTTGAGAACACCGCAATCCAGAGTGGATTGGACATTATTAAATAGAGAATCATGCTTTTTTGCTTCTTTAAGGTACCTCATTTGAGTCATCTGGTAGCATTAGTGACAAACATTGTTATGTATACAATTATACATTTTTGTATCTCATTTTATACACCTTATCATTATTTGTGCCATATGGTAGTGTTGGTGAAGGATATTGTTACGTAGAGTATTACATATTTTGAAAAAAAAACTAAAGATTATTTAAAAAAAATATTTTAAGATGTTATTAAAAGGAATCATATTAATTTTGAAAACGGAATGAGTTCAGCTATTGAATATGAAGTTACGGACGGACATTCGAAATTCTTATTATTGTGGATTAGTTAAAAATAAAAATAAACACGCTTTGATAATATATCATTGGTCTTAGTTTTGATATTGGTCCATAAATTGTGTAGGTACTCGAAGAAAGTGTTATCAAAAAATTTAAAATATTATTAAAATTTAATTTTTAAATTATGATTGCTTCAAAAACGCTGTATGCATTGCGTGATTTTGCCAATACCAGTTTCAAAAAATAACCAAATCATTATGAAAAGCAGCAGACAATGTCTGATAGTTAATCGCATACACAAATAACCACGCAGTAGCCAGTATAGGCCGCACAACGGCCAGTACAGCCGGTAGCCAATTGCAGTTACCAATGGCCGCGTACCGGACACTAATGGTCGCGCATCGGCAAGATCAGTCGCTCGCAGGGCCCAACAGCAAGTAATCGGTGATAGCCGATTGCTTAACTGCTAGTAATTTATTAATGTAAATCTTTAATTCAGATACAAATAGTCCGTCAATTTTGATTGGTTGTAGATAGTTATTAGTAATAGTAAATAATATAATTTAAAATAAAAATAAAGACAATAACTAATATTTTATTTAATAAAAATTGCATAGCCGCTGTATTGTTTTAATGCATTTTGTAAAACGAATATAAAATATTTAACTGTGTATTTACTATGCTGGACTCTGATGAAAAATAATTGACAATGGAAAGCCATACAAAGCAGAAATCGGATTGCAAAAGTTGGGGTAGCAAACAACAGTCAGCAGCTTGTGCCAGGGGTGTGCCACGGGGTGTTGAAATTCCATTTCATGTCCGGAGTCCGGAGTCCTGAGTCAGTCTCATATCCCGAGGCAGTTTCAAGTCCGGAGTCCAGCTTCGCGTCCAGAGTTCATAATGTATAGTGGCCGCTTATGTTTCAGAACGTTTCTTCTTCTTTTTTAATGGTTCTCAAGCCGAAATCGAGCAGTAGCCTCCTCATTCTTTCATCTTCATGAAGTTCCATCTTCTGCTACTCTTTTCTACATGATTTTATTTAGCTACATTTGTCAAATTATCGTTCTGAAATTTGGAAGAAAAACGTATTCCGAATGATAATACAAGAATAGTTCGTTATATTTAAAAAATCTATTTGTTTATTTAAATTGAAATGCTAACGCGTAACTTTATCGGACATTAAGGATGCCAGTGACACGAAAGTGACATGAAAGTTTGTATTATTTTAAAAGTGACGTTTGAAATTCGAAGTTAATGGCATTCCAAAAAGAAGTATAATATTTTCAACGCAATTGGAATTGATTACGAGATTTAATGTGACGAAAACTAAAAAGTGGACAGTATATCTGTTTAAAAAATGTTTTAAAAAATTTCTAAAAAATCGAAAAATTATTTTTTAACAGGAACAGTACTAAGAGAGATCACAGTATATGCATGTGTCAATAAAAACAATAACGTTCCTTTGTGATCACTTTCATTTAATAAGTTGTACATTCACGTCATTACATAAAACTTTCGCATTACAATTCAATTTGATTAGTCACTAATGAACATACTAATGTCAGGAGCTGCAATTAAGATCGCAAAAGAGTTTGTCTATCTTGGGAGTAAAATCACTTGGGATGGCCGTACAAAAAGAGAGGTTGACAGTCGCATCCACCAAGCAAAGCTTGCGTCTAACAAAAAATCGAAGATTTTCGAATCCAATGATATAAACCTAAAACTCCGCAAGCAATTAATAAAAACTTATGTGTGTAGTATTTTGCTGTATGGATGTGAGATATGGTGCATTAGCGACAGAGAAAAAAAACGATTAGAAGCCTTCAAGATGTGGACCTACAGACGTGCTCTAGGAATTTCCTAGAGAGACCAAATTACGAATGAAGAAGTTCTCAGCAGGATCGATGAAACCAGGCACATGATGAATACCATCTCGAAAAGGCGTACAAAATGGATAGAGCATATTTTACGCCGTGAAAATCTGCTCAAAACTATACTGGAGGGAATGGTAGAGGGAACGATTGCCAGAGGGCGGCCTCGCCGTGAATATCTTGAGCAAGTGTGCCAAGATATGAATTGTGCCTCCTACAAGGAGCTGACAAGTATCGCCGGAGACCGAGCAGAATGGAAAAGGAGATGTAATTTGCTGCAAACCAACTCCACGGATTGAAACCCAGGAAGGAAGGAATTCATACTTAGTTATATTTAGCACAGGCGCGTGCAGTGAGAACACTGAATCATGACTTTTTTCTAATTTTTTCCAAAATATGTGCTCAGGAAAAAGTCTGCACGCTCCTGGTTTAGCATATACAAACAAAGAGCTAATATCCGCCCCACGCTTATGAATAGTGATCGCTCTTAAAAAATCTTTTTTTTAAGATGATATTTTACGTATTTTAATGTGTTGGAACCGTGGCCAAAATAATGTGATAATTTTTAAACACCAGTTTTGTATTTTTATGTCTACGCACAAAGATCTAAAGTTTTTAAATAATTTTAAATCACACACATTCAAACTAAACTATAAGCTTGCGGTATGAGAATATGACTAACTTAGTTATCTGACTAATTTTTATCGCATATAAAAATATTTCTGTATGTACACATATATTTTTTTTGATGTTTATAGCGTTAACTTTGTGGTTGGACATAATTATTAATTTAAATTTAATAACTTTGTACTATTGTATTTTTCTATTCCATTGTGGTTATTCATTCTCTTCTTCTTATCCCATTTTCCATTTAATTTGGGGTCGGTGGTGGTCTTTGTGGTAATTCATTATGAATATAATTAAACGAATAGCCCTATAAATTAAGAAATCCATAAATAATAATGAATGTATTATGAATAACCAAAAAAATCCAACTTACAGTCTTATCTTGAATATGTTCCCTTTTAACCTATCACCTGTTTTTTTCGCACCCACCACTATTTACTCCCATTTGGACACTTGATACTGAGGTATGATTGTTCATAATTTATAATATTTATTTAGTACTAGCTGTGTCCGCGCTTCGCACGCGTTGGTTTTAAGTAAAATATTTGGATCGTCATAGAACTTTCGTGAACCTTCTAGAATATTCTCCTTCCAGAACTTTCAAGAAATTTATTGAATGTACAGGAACCTTCTAGATACACCGACACATTCCGCCACTCAGTTTAGAAACTTATAGAACTATCGGGAATTTTCTAAAACCTTCTCCTTCCAGAAATTTCTAGAGCAGGTTTTTCCGGAACCTTCTAGACTCACCGAAACAGTCAGCGCGCCTATTTTGAAACAATATGAAGCTTTTGCGGTCTTCCCATAACAAAAAATGTGCTAGAAAGCACATTTTCGTCACCCAGTCCCACCCACACACAGCCACTCCCATCAAACTCGTATATTTTCGATGTGACACCAAGGGCTATCCACCACCATAACCACCGGTGGATGGTTGTGGCTGGTTGTGAAGAAAACTTGGCGGGTAGGGAAACACGGGTTTCTTTATATATATTATTAGTATATTATATTATATATATATACTATATATATATATATATATATATGATTAAGTGTACCCTCACGAAGAAACGTTGTTTCCGAAACCGGTTGGTTTTTACCAAAAATTAAGTAGTGATAAATTTAGTCAATGCGTTTAATTATAAACAACTTTGTATTAACCACTTACCTAATAACTCTATGTCTACCGGTTTCGATACCACTGTAACTTTATCAGGACGGATGCAAACTAACTATCCATTACTTATTCTAGCAAACAAATCAATTTTTGAACGGGGGTGTTGCTACAGTTATGGTGGGGGTAATTGGATAACCCGTTACTTGATATATTCCGCATTTCGGCGTCCACTTCTCAACTACCCCCACCATAAATGTAGCCACGTCCACCTTCAAAAATTGATTTGTTTGCTAGAATAAGTAACGAATAGTTAGCTTAGCGTCCGTTCTAATGAAGATACAGTGGTATTGAAACCGGCAGACGTAGAGTTACTAGTCAAGTGGTTAATACAAAGTTGTTTAATTAAATTTAACATTTCTGTATATTTGCTGTATACGTGTAAAATGAGTAAGGTGACGTAAATGTGTGTGCGCGAGCAGGATGGGAGATGTTAGAATGCGTATGTGACTGCGGGAATACATGGGTCGAGATGGCCTTCCGGATCGTGCGCTTAGTTTGTTGTTATACATTGCTGAATAATCTCGTAAGTTGACTGCGGCGTTTTTTAGAAGATTGGAATCACACAAGGAATAATAGCAAAACATTTCAATTTTTTCCACCGCCGTGATCCTGTGATCGTTTATTATGTAAAATATGTTTTCTGTTATCTACCGACAGTGAAATTTACAATTTTCAATATTTTTTTCTACCATCTACTTATATCGTTGACATTAGGGTTTCTCTATTCCCGAACTTTTTTCATTCCCGGGACTCGATTCGCAGCTTTGGCTCATAAACGGGATCTAAGGTCTCGTGATATGTTCATATTTTTTTTTTGTTTGAAATAAGAGATATTATGTTTGTTTTTTTAACCGACTCCAAAAAAGGAAGAGGTTCTATGTTCCACTGTATGTATTTTTTTTTTGTATGTTTACCGATTTCTATGTCAATTGTGGACCGATTTAAAATTTTTTTTTTTTATTCAATAGAGTATACTCCTGAGGTGGTCCCATTGTAACCAAGTCAGGATCTGATGATGGAATCTCAGGGCAACTCTCAAATTTTATAGGCACGTACTACGTGTTTCATATTTTTTTTCTAAAGCTATTCAAGTATTTGCGTCTGTTAGTCATCATCTCGTGTTGATGAACTGGTAATGTGTAAAAAAAAAATAAGGTGTAACTCCTTAACGGTTAGGAGTTGGATGATAATTTTTTAAATATATATAAATAAATAATAAATATATAAATAAAGTACGAACAGACCGACAGTTGTATTTTTCAGGTTATTCAGGTAAGCTGATGGTGGAAGGTAAAACTCCGTAAGGGTTAGGAGTTAGATGATACTTTAAGTTGCCGATATAGTAACCTGTATTCTGTAGGAAAGAAAATACATGAAAAGCTGAGGGTTGGATTCTTCCATTGACCTTTCGAAAAGTTGGGTTTGTCTTACTGTTATAATTTAGATATTTACAACAGTTGTAATCGTTGCATTTTCATTATACTGTTTCTTAAGCAATTTGTTGGGCTCTAAGTCACAAAGAACAACACCGTTTAGTTTCTTTACGCGACTTAGCGCAAAATAAACTTGGCCCTTGGCAATTTTTTTTTTGCCTATCAATCACAGCTTTGTTTAGGGTGGTGCCCTGAAGTTTATGGACCGTAGTCGCCCAACTGAGGATTAGCGGTAGCATTCTTCGTTCAACATCCTCGTAGCCTTTAGTTGCCTGATAGGTTGTGGTTGCTTTTGTGCCAATAGTGTCGTAACCAATCGGGTAACTCGCCTGATTCTATTTGATCACGGCGAAGGGCTGGCCAATTAAACATAGACACGATTCCCGTTGCCCCGTTGACCAGGCTCTCAGTAACAGAAATGTTGCGTCTCAACATAACTCTGGAGCCTATGCCCAGTTTCAATACGTGCATCAAACCACCATAGTTTTTTGCATCAGCAGGAATAACATTTGATGGTGGTCGTTTTATAAACATAGTTAATATTATTCAAATGACTTTTTCGTTATAAATTAAACATGTTTTGACAAAAAATACTATTTCTAATAAAGATGCAGATATATGTAGATTATAAATATTAAAAAAAAACTTTTAAAAAATCTAAATTGATTGAAAGATATTTTGTGTATATTTACAATCAATCTTTTATGTAATACATTATATTGACAAAAAAAAAATATTGAAATATTTTTTAAAATTTAAAATAGCATTTTAAAAATACCAAAAATGTTCAATTTTCTGATAGCCTACTCTTCAATTTTGTTCACATATTTGACAATCATATGTTGTTAAATATATGTACAAAATCGTCGACATATATTTTGACAATCTTAAATTCAATTATTTTTCAATTCATTTATCACTTCAATACCACACGGAAGATTTACGATTTATTCATCTTAAACCGTTCCATGATTTTTGTAGAATGTTTTAGAGCAAAAAAAAAATAAACAATTGAACGCTGGATGCGACGATAATATTATAAACAGAAAAATATATCGAAATCTCGGATGCGGCTCACTACCACAATGAAAGGTGTTACTCATATTCATATTACTCACTGGCGGTGAATAACGCCTTTCATTGCTTTTTTACACTCTTTCGAAATTATTGCGAATCGGGACTCGACATATGCATTTCCGGGACTCGATGCATCGAAAACCTCATGAATTCCCGGGAATCCACGCCCGGTAATATTTTAAAAGAAGTGCGTAATGTAAAAGTATTATATATTTTTTGAAGTTGAATGTTTTAGCATAACCCTGGAGTGTGAGGGGAAAGCTCCGAAGTGAAAGAGAAAAATGTAAACGACCACTGCGACGCTTAACGAGTTGATAAATAAAGAGTTTACCTCCTACGGAGTTTGAAATATTTTGATGTTTGAATATTGTGTAAAGGTAAACTTTCATTGTGATATTAAAACTCATTTCAATATCAAAGGTGATTTTATTTCATGTGACAAAAGCTGATTTTGACAGAGAATTTTGACAACCAAATTCGGGTCGTCACCAGCAATCAAAAGCTTTTTGTTTTATCTACCTGTATTTGTAGCACCTGATTATAGCGCTGTTCAATTTTCATCAGCTGGATAATTTAAAATTATTTTAATAACTTTTTGGAAGTTAAGTTATTCATTATCTTGCAATCGAACGTTTCCCAAAGGCCTGTCCTAACGACTACATATTTTTTCCATTAGTTGACCCCCATCTACTTACCTCTTGCAATCATTTTAACGACATCAGTCGAACTTGTGGGGGATGATCCAGGCTACAGTTTACAGTAACGAGCCTCTTATCTGACATCTTTTTTACCCACCGTTTATCGGGTAAGGTGTCTACCCCATCCACATATCAGCTCGATGGGCCCTATCTTCTACTTTAATGACACTCCCGGCATTATCCTTTCTGTGCCGTGCTATAGGTTTTATCATAAATTTATGTACTATACCGAAGCGCTGATTAAATCTTCTGTTTCGAAGTACTGGATTGCAGTTTTAAGTAATTTTTAATTTTCCAAATGCTACAAATATGCCTTTATTCACTTTTCAATGCATTTAGATAATTGTATATGCCTGTAGAGTTTGATTGAGACGTACGATTTGAAACGTTGGATATTGGAATAAAAATCCTACGAGAAAGTATGAGGTGAATCTCTGAAATTATTTTATGTACAGTGTTAGATAGAATTATCTTCCAGTGTACAGAAAATATTCAGTTAAATGTCTTCTGACATTTTCATCTTCCGTCTAACTCAACTTTGGTATCCTCTTCATCAATATCAAAACACTTAAGATATAATCTAATCTCAATGTAATCAAATTTTCGTTTTATAGTAACATTAATCTAAGCCAAATATACTATGTCAATAATTTTTATTAATGCTATACACATTGTCAGGAGATTGTAAAAACAGAATGAATTATAAGTATTCAAGGAATTCTCATTAAAACACTTTAAATTGGTAATTTTTAGAAGGTAGTGGTGAATAAATAGTGGCAATACCGACTATACCTACTAGCAAAACGTCTGAAACCCGAAAATTTTTTTTTTGTGATATTTCGACGATCCCTTAACAGATTGTAGCAAAAACGGCATTATAGCATGAATCATAAGCGGCCATCGAAATATGTTATAAGAGTACCTACCGGGTGTTAAATGAGTGAATAAGTGAGAACGCAGGCTTGTGAATATTCTGTAAAGGCGAGTATAAAGTGTTTCACAGATGAGTGTGTAATTGACATCAGTGTAAAATTATTGTACATTAAATAAAAGTGCTACAGTTAAGTTTGCGTTCAGTGAATTAGCGATAAATCTTTTTTTTAGTTAAATTTGTCTCCTTTTGGCGCCATCCGGTGACTATGTGTTTTTGGATATTGTTATTCTAATTTTTAACATCCTTTATGTATTTGATGTCAAGAGACTCAAGTTAACACGCCCCAAGGATACATAACTTGAATTAAGCACAATGTTTAATAACTTTCATACAAAGGACTGACCAAAGCAGATGAGCGCATTTGAAATACAGTAAGACCAATTAATATGCTTAAAAATTTAATTAATCGGTAGTATTTAATTTTAATAAATTGCTATTCAATTAATTAAAATTGGACGTTACATTTTAATTTTTTATTTTTATTTATTTTACTCTGCACTTATAACACAAGGCAAGTAAAAAGTAAGGTAAAATAGTGCAAAATTTCATATTATTTATCTTCATCACTAATTGTTCATATCTCTCTATATCAAAGACCACCAAATTACTTATATATTATAACGAGCTGTTCATTGACATTTGACAGCCGAAAACAAACGCAGGTGCATGCCATAGAAAAGTGGCGCATGCGCAAAACGGCGGGCCGGGTGCCCGGTCGTTGAAATAACGAACTAACATGAAACAAAAGTGAAGATTTTGAAGGGTTCTTACCCGAGTAGTGAAACAAAAGCGGAGGGTTCTTTTGTGTTTGAATAAAAAAGTATTGCGTTGCGAGCGAATAAAAATGTCAGATAAATGTTGAAGCAAGAATAAAATATTTATTTTACGAGTTTAGTCATTTAATTTTCGAGCGAGCCACGATACGTAACGACTGGTGTCAGAAGTGGGATTTAAGGAATCAACGTGAAGATCGTGGCACAGGATAAAATGGCAACCATGGAGGAATTTTTGGATACGGAATGCGATATGATTATGAAGATGATGGAAGAACTGGAGCGGAAACATCAAGAAGACAAGGAAGAACAGGAGCGGAAGCAGGAACAAAGGCGTTTAGAGGAAATGAAGGAACGTGAAAAGCACTACAGGAACAGGAGGAAAAGAAGGAACGTGAAAAGAGCTACAGGAACAGGAGTAAAATTTCGAAAGGTTGTTGGACGAGAAACTGGGACTACAAAAATGGATGTCAAGAATCTTCGAAAAAATGTAAAACTGGATGTAAATACTCTCCAAAATGGCGCCAAAGAACGGGACACTGAGAAACTTCGGGAAGAAATAGGAAATTGCCAGAATGTTCAAGTAGAGAATGCTACGAGGTCGACAGGAAAAAAGCCTTCTACCTCCAACGAACGATGTTTATAGGATACCAACCACAGGCAGTACGAAGCGGGGGCGTCCTCAAAAATTAGGAATGACCAAGGAAATGGGACAACACCTGCAGAAATGACCTTCACCGACAGTGAGAGGCCGGTGAAAAATGCGGTCGAGGACCAGGTAGCGTTGGAAAATGCGGCCGAGTACCAGGTGTCGATGGAAAATGTGGCCGAGGACCAGGTGGCGATGGAAAATGCGGCTGAGGACGAGGTGGCGATGGAAAATGCGGCCGGGTACCAGGTGACGATGGAAAAAGCGGCCGAGGATCAGGTGGCGGTGTAAAATATGGCCGAGAACCAGGTGGCAGTGGAAAATGCGGCTGAGGACCAGGTGGCAATGGACCTCAGCAGTACTGTGTTCGACGCCGAGCAACGCGAGTTCACCGATCTCAAGATACAGAGGGACATGGAGCCCTGACCTTTCTGAGTGGTCGCTGTGGAGGACAAACCCATGGAGCAAGTAGGATACAAAGGGGAGAACAAGAAACTCTCTCCCGTAGTCCCATGGTGTTGGACGAGATGGAATAGATGACCGAAGCATACGTGGACCAGGGTGTGAAAGAAGCGGTTCTAGCTATGACAGGTTACTTTAGTGACTCTCAGCGATAAGCTACCAGCGATGTGGTCAAGATCGCCAAGCTCAACGTGCTGCAGATCATTAATGAGCTCACTGTGGCGGCGCGGACTTATGGGTTAGACACAAATTCAAAGGGCAAGCATAGCGTGCTCGTCTTTGACCCAGGTGGATGGAACTTCCAAGTATTGATCCGGAGTGCTAATCATTCTTATACTAAGGCATTTTAAAAAAAATGTTCGAGGAAGCAGAGAGGTTCCGTGCGACGAAGACGCGAATTGAGACACGCGATAAGCTGAAAAGAAAATGAATCGATGATGATTGAGATAGATGTGAGAACCACGCGCTCGCGTATTGGAATGTGGCAGCATAGGAATTTGGAGATCTCATGGGGACAATAATGATCCTGATCGGGACGAACAGTATAGAGAGAGGGAGGCTGTGTAACGAGCTGTTCGTTGACATTTGACAGCCGAAGACAAGCGCAGGTGCATGCCATAGAAAAGTGGCGCATGCAAAGAACGGCGGGCCGGTGTGCCCAGTCGTTGAAATAACGAACTAACATGAAAAAATAGCGAAGATTTTGGAAGGGGTCTTACCCGAGTAGCGAAACAAAAGCGGAGCGGTTCTTCTGTGTTTGAATAAAAAAGGATTGCGTGGCGAGCGAATAAAAATGTCAGATAAATGTTGAAGCGAGAATAAAAGATTTATTTTACCAGTTTAGTCATTTCATTTTCAAGCGAGCCACGACACGTAACAGTACATATATATATATATATATATGTGTATATATATATATATATATATATATATATATATATATATATATACATATATATATATATATATAGAGGGATATTTCCTGGATCGTGATTTGGTTTTATGTGGGATGCTGTTTTCAAACTCTTGCTTCTTTTTTGGTACCAATAAACGAATCATAGCTTATAAAAGAGCTTAAAAGCTCTGAAAATGTGAGAAAAGCTCGACGAGCTATGGCATACGACGCCTTAAAAAAAATCTTAGGTAGATTTGCTCGCTTGCTTTTTCTTCGGAAACAAATATGATTGGTAAAAACAAAAACAAATTAAAATATGTATAATTACCCACATTTTATAATGTTTAGTTTGTACTTTACTCTCAAGCAGGAACGCTGGTTCCAAAACCAGTTGGTATAACTAATAATAAAGTTTTATAAAAAGTGGTGAAAACTAAGTTTATTTTATTAATTATATTAATAATAAAGTGGTCTAAACAAAGTTAATATGTATTTAATTTAATTTCTTGCTCAAAAAATAAATAATATGATATAAAAAAAAATATATACTTTCACGTGTAATGGCTAGAGAAAAATGAATGAAAACATTTGAAATTAATTAGCAATTTATTAATTGATGATAAATAAACTATTCAATGTACAAAATCACTATAAATGAATTAAACTTAACGTTATTCTTTAAATTACACTTTTTCGCAGTATATCACACAAATGAACACTTTGTTATCACTGGGGAATATGTATTTAACCTTCACTAGAATATTCTATTCAATTCTCGTTGGTATTTATCGCTCTAATTTCTTTCGCCAATTAGGTACTTAACTCGGTTATTCGCTTTATTTATCGCTTCGATTTTCTCACGACTGGTCACACTGGAAGTCGTCTTGCGCGTAATCATCGCTAATTTTGCACTAAACGAGTGTCAAATGACAACCTTTACACCGCGCCCAGCTCCGTATGCTCTTCGGTTGAACTAGCATTTTTAAACATTTATAGATGTTTCCCGAAGATTGTAGATCATCCTAGATTGTAATAGGCCGTTCTCGATCTTACAATAGTGTTACAAGGAATTCGGAAAGTGTACAAATTCTTTTTAGTATCTCGTTACAATATTATTTAAAATCTTCTATTAAATACTAACTTGTAATTATATCGTATCGAATATAAGTAAAATCTAAGACGCTTAACTTAACTTTGCTTAATGACAGGAGTTGATCGATTTCTCTCCATCGTCACTGCTTCATCATTCCTTCTGGCACAAAGACAAAATCCGTTGATTATTTATGCGGAGCATCGGAGGGAGGGAGCGGGGCTGGAAAAGGGTGCACAAAAACATTTTGTAAATAAATTTTCCACGGAAATGTTTTACAAATGTACTGAGCATTTTCCCGGCTATTCTGTGCCTATTGATAATTCACTCATTTTCAAAACGCCGGCGTTGCTACGGATTTTTTTTATTGAAATTCGATAGGTTCCATTCCAAAACTGGATTTACGTTTTTATTTGTAACATAGACAATCGAGGACTTGAAACAACGCATCCAAATGAATCTATTGAAGGAGTTTACACATAATTGAAATAATTTTGAGGTGAATTCAAGTGATATGTTATTCGTTTATTATTATTCGTATATATATTATATATATCGTATATATATAATATACATATTAATAATTCGAAAGAATATCATGAACATATAAAAGAACATTAACGGAAACATCTGAACTGGTTTATTGGAATGGCTAATTTTGACTACAGGTAGCGGTAGTAAAAATACAACTCCCAAATAAAACAAATCATGCAAATTAAACATATAATATATAAAACAACCGAAAATTTGATAGATGTGTTAGTATATAAAGAGTGAAAATGGTGAACATCACACCACTTAAGCCAGCCGTATGATAGATCGTAAGCCCTATAAATACACGAAAAGACTTCAATACCTACATTCCCATATCAAATATAGCATCGTCTCTAAGAGACATCTGTAATAAATCTTGATTAGTTATATCCCTTTGGGAATAAGCCCCATTAACGTTTTCTTGAAAATTTTGAACACACTCAAAATATTCGGGGATAAAATAGTCAAGAGGATTCAAGAGAACTTCATCGATTCAAACTTCATTAAAAGTCAATTTGGAACTTGCAAATCATTTGAAAATTTATTTTATGACTCAGGAGTAGGGAAATCTATGTATGTTATTTAATAAAATATAAAAATTTGTATTCATAATTTAAGTGTAAAACTTCAAAATAATTTTTCTCAAAACTACGTTGTCAAAAACGGTGACCACTTTATTTTAAAAACTACTTAACAGATTTAGATGAAAGTTATACAGCATATATAAGGTAATAACAACTGGTGCTTACTCGAAGGATTTTTATTTTTGACGATTTTTTTTAAAAACAATTAACGGGCGCTTTTTTACTCAAACTTTCATAAGTAAACTTTCAAAGGTAACCATTTTAATAAATTCGAAAAAACAAAAAAGCTTCGATTAAGCACTAGATAAACTATTAATCTAATAAGAAAATGATTAATTGATTTTAGTTAAACCACTATGAAGTACTGAAGGTCACCGCGAGGCATTATTTGAAACATGGTCCA
This sequence comes from Agrypnia vestita, assembly GCA_016648135.1. Taxonomy (NCBI): domain Eukaryota; kingdom Metazoa; phylum Arthropoda; class Insecta; order Trichoptera; family Phryganeidae; genus Agrypnia; species Agrypnia vestita. Next base: position 133,546 of record JADDOH010000580.1, read on the forward strand.
GAAATAATATTCTTATTTGTATCTATATAGTATCTATATATATAGTGTATCTATATAGTTTTAAAAGCTGGAATCAAAATCATTATACAATCTTCTTCATGTGCCCTATTGGGTCCTCCCGATTACCTGGAAGAAAGTTTCCCTGTCCAGGGCAGCGCGGAACAGCTCTTCCACGCTTCTTATCCATGTCCACTCTCGGATGTTTCCAAGCCAGGAATGCCGCCTCCTTTAGACCCCTTCAATCTTCCCCTTTATGACGAAATGAAGAATTGTGTACTTTTTTCTCTCATTATATGACCAAAGTATGAAATTTTACGGAACTTTACTGTGTTGAGTAACTTTACTGTCTGTGTTTGCTCTACGTAAAACTTCAAAATTACTAGTCACGTCAGTCCGGGATATGTTGAAAATTTTACGATATATCCACATTTTGAAAGCCTGTAGGCGATTTAGAGTATTCACCTTCAGCGTCCATGCTTCACCACTGTAAAGTAAAACTGACCGTACATGGTATTTGATCAACTTCTGTCTGTGCTTCAGTTTAAATCATCATTTCAGAGTAGACTTTTCATTTTATTAAAAGATGCACGTGCTGTCTCTATTCTGCATTTAATCTCCGTATCAGGGTTCAAATTGCCAGTAATAATACTGCTTAAATATTTAAGTTTTTTTACTCTCTCAATGTAGAAGATTTTTTTTTTGATTTATCAGTAATCCCCCATCACTTTGCGACCCGCGCAAGAGTATTTATTATAATACTAGCTTACCCCGCATTTTAACACAATCCGGATTGCCCCGGAATAAACGGCTGTCCGCGGGACGTGTATTCAAGAATTTATTTTAAATACATAAAAGATTTTTACGCCCTATCGCCACATAACGCCACATTGACGCTCATAAGTACACATTTTTGGACATGGCTGCTTTAAGGGATCATCACAAGTCCCGTATTTTCGACCGGAGCAAGCGAGTGGATATTAACGACATAAATTGGCCTTGGCTTAATAAATTATCTTGGAGGCACCATCCAACATTAGCTTGAAATGTTTTCTAATTACGCTATACTATACGAAAAAATAAGGTGCAAAGATAAAGATGTCAAGATAGGGTAAAAATTTGTGACAAAAAATTCGAAAAGGTAATGTCGAAATATTTGCCCAATAAACAGAAATCGAGAAGAATCATAACGGATAGAGATGTGGGTTAAGTAAATTCAACAATACTCCAATACAGCCATGTCCATATTCAAGTTATTTTGTAAATTATATGTTCAACAATAATTAATACCTACAAGTTGAACTGTCGACATAAAAGCAAGAACATCAATACAAAAGTTAGTAAAGATTGTTAGTTAACTTTGTAAAAACCACTACCAGATTTTAGGTCTACCGGTTTCGAGACGTACCCGTCTCTTCGTCAGGACCAACACTACACCACTACATTCACAACACTACACACCTCAACCATAGTATTGTTACACTTCCACCAATAATTGATCACATGCGTGTTAGTCTTGTCAGGGACAAACATGCACTGATTAGCCTAATGAACCATCAGGGATCTACCAAAAGAGAGGGAGAGGTAGCGGTAAAGTGGGTGTTACCCCATCTTTTGTGAACATTAAATTGAACAAAGGGCTATATGGAAAATTAATTTGGTTGCTAATTAACAACCAAATCAATTTAAATCAATGGAAAATTATAAAACATTTATAAACTCTAGTGAATTGAACCGACTTTCATCGTAATAATTATAACAATTGTTTTATACAAGCACGATCATCTTTGGAAAGTGCTTAACAGACAAAAAACATTTATAAATTCTAGTGTATCGAACAGACTTCCATACATAATAATTATAATGGTTCTTTCAAACAAACTAGAGCCTCGTTAATTTTTAAAGTGCACAAACTAATAAGCAAACTAAATTGTCCCGTTGCATAGCAGAGCACCTTACGAACTATCTACCGAGCTATAATTTCAATCCGGAAGTGCTTTAAAGAAAGAAGAATTAAGATCAATTACAATATCTCCACTCTCCAGTTATCGCAAGCTACGTTTCACGTGAACTGGCATACTATCCTCCACTTCTCTATCATCAAGGAATACCATGACTTCTCTGGGGCCTTCTTCTCGTCTATGGACACATCTTCCCGCACTTCGCTCCCGTCAGGAATAACGTACTCGCCATCGGTCCTCGCAATTACGAATGCTGTATCCTCTCTCTCCACTGTCCGATTTCCTCCATGCAATCTTGAGAACTTCTCTATGTAAGTCCTGTGTATTAATTACTGTTAGTTTCTCTGTAGTAAGATTTATACTGGTGTACTATACTTCTAAAATTCTTTTAGAAAAGCTAGCTGTTTAATTTCAGAGTAAGGATATTACAAACTTTTTTATTATTTTTTTATTATTTTTTTATTTTTTTTATTTTGGGAATCTCAACAGTATACAATTTATTATAATAATACATAACGTATTGGGTAATTCGTAGACCAATTATAGAGATCCACGGCATAAAATGTTAAATCAAGCAATAAAGAGAACATATATTAAATAGAGGGATAGGAGTGGGAGTTAGAGGGGGAAGTGGAGTGAGGTGTATGGGATTGTGGCTGAGTGGAGTGCGTATGTATTCTGTGCGTGACGTTGTATACAGATATGGGGGTATGTGTAAAGAGTGATGAGAGTTTGGCTGTGGTGTGTGTATGATGATGGTCGGTCTCACTTAATCCGGTGAAGATATAGAAACTAGTAATATAATATAAGCGGTTTAAATACGATTTTTAAGAGCTGAGATGTTGGTATTAAATATATCAATGTCATTGAAGTGGTCATTGTATGCTTTGCATGTTCGCTGGATGAATGAGTTCTGTGCATAAGAGGTTCTGCTTATGGGTAGGTACATGGAAGAGCACGGACTGTCGGGTTCGCCTTGATGGAGCGTGGAGAGAAACCAGCTCCAATTGGCTGGGACAGTCAATATGTCCCTGAAGTAACTTGAAGAGTAGTATTTGATCAGCTCGTGCTCTTCTATGTTCCAGGGTTCTCATGTTATAGAAATCCATTGCTTCCATATATGAGTCGAAATATATGCCGGATTTACCATTGAGGCGACGCAAAAACCTGTTCTGAATTTGTTGTACTCTCGCAATGTATGTTGTCTGTTGTGGATTCCAGACCTGAGATGCATACTCCAAGTGACTGCGAACGTAGGAATAATATAAAATTTTTAATGATTTTAATGAGAATGAAAATTTTTACATTTAAATTACCTATTTTCTTTCATCATTCTATAGCTAGAAATAAAACTTCTCTGTTTATTTCAATAACCTTATTTCAGATATAAATACCTACTGGTAAATACCTATCGTCAAATTTCTATAATTTGCAAAAAAAAACTAAATACCTACTTATATAAAAATCAACCTTTAATTTTTGCCTTCTAACATCTGGTTTATTTTAATAATTATCATTTTTATTGTGAAGATATTATCTATTCCCTCTCTTATTTCAACAATCTTGATTTCAAACTTTAATACCTACTTATTTGAAAATCAATTTTCAATTGTTGCCTTCTTACATATGATTTATTTTTAATAATTTTCATTACTATTGTGTGAATATTCCAAATTATTTATTTGCCTAATTTTGTTTATCTATTTATAATTGACAAAAAAATAGCTATTTCCTCTGTTTATTTCAATATTCTTAAATTTAGAATAATTACCTACCAGCTTTCTTAGTATCGTCACTTTGTATAATTTTCATATCAATTAAATACCTATGAATTGAATTGATAATAACAATAACCCTTTTTACGACCAGAGGATATTTTATTGCCTTCTGCATATCTGATTTATCTATTAATTATAGCTCAAAGAGTGAAGAGATTCCACATTTTAATTACAAATAATCTACCTATATTTCTTCGTCATGATATAATTTCTGACAAATGTCATTGTTTTCTTAGTGTTCACATTTCTGTAATTTGTACAATTTCTAACCAATTTCTAAATCATAACTTTGACCATATTTTTGAATAAATTAATTTTAATTACAGCATACTATATATCTTGTTTCCTTTTTCCTGGATAGCAGCACCACGACTTATAGTAGAGAAAGAGTCTAGAGAACGCGACCGCAATCTGAGATCTTATAGAGCAATACTCTCAGAATGAGCTGAGGGCGAAAAAAAATATTCACTCTACTCTTTCCTCTCTTCCAAATTCTTGTCTGGAGACTGCGGGAGCGTGTCAGTAGGCCCGAAACTGTTATACTGTTTCGAGGAGTTTCTTTGAAACGGGCGTATCCCTGCACGCAGTCTCCACGGCACAGAAAGAACGGAAGTGGGAGAGCAAAGGGTGAAGGGCGGTAACCTTATCAGCCCGTAATTCCACCATTTTCAAACATCTTTTTCTTCATTTCCTTCATATAACCCTTACATTAATTTATTTGGAAAAATCATTACTTAGAAGTAAAACGTGGATCACTAACAACAGAAAAAAATTCTGAAAGGCTTTGAGGTGAGGAGGCATAAATAAAATACTAGAAGGGTAAAAAATGGAACGACAGACAATTAATTAGATTAAAAAGAAAAATATAATTGAATCTGGATTAACTTCGGTATGATCATCTCATTCTGTTATTATCTTTTTTCTTCTTTTATAAGGAGCAGATGGTAGTGCAAATGAGAGGGAAGTGTATATTTTTACGCATAAGCTGCACTAAACTTTTTGAAAGTTGACCTATAGATTATAGATCGGACACAAACTATGAAAAAATACATAATAATAATGTTAAAAAAAACATTTTTAGACTACAAAGAAAGACTATCGAGCCAGCAGTATACAGACCAAATAACGATAAAGACAAATATGAGAATGATTTGAATTAATTGTTTTATTAAAGTATATCGAAAATAAATTTTTACAATAAATACATATATATGGTCTAAAATAAACATAACTCATTAATCTTAAGCCCATCAAGATTATCCGCATTTTATATTTTCATAGCTTTATTACAAATTAAGAAATTTATTCTTCCTCTCTTAAGTAGGCTGAGACAAGAACTTAACCCACTAGTTGCAGAGCTAGTGAGGAAACATGAACACACATATATATTATATCTCTTTGAAAGTTATCATATTGAGTTCATTCAACACTACTGATCCGCGAAACCTATTTCTTCTCAATATTGTTGTTTATATATTTTTTCTTTTTTACGATTTTTTAATCATAATAAATTGTATATTTTAACGCATTCATTACACAGGCAACTATATTTAAATATTTTTATATTGTCTGTAATATTTATTCTTTCTGTGAATGTATATTATATGTATATATTTTTATCAATCATACATCATAGATAAACCATAAAATATAAGACCTGCTTTTGAGTAACATTTAATATTCAAATACTTAAATATATAAATATATTTATTTTTAAATACAGCACTCATGGAATAGGCCTGAATAAGGATCCTGTAATGAAATCCGATATGTCGTATAAAAAGGATTTTTATAGACCGCAGAATATTCCAGTAAATAGAGTTTTCCGGGATATTCTGCGGATAATCAGGCTAGTAATTCAGATACTAAATATATTTAAAACTCTTTCGTAATAATTGAGCTTTAAAAAATTTCATTTTGAAAATAGAAGATAATTATTTGATGTAAAGTATTAGATTTATTGTTTCGGAGGTAAGTTTATAGAACTCCATAATCACAAGATATAATTCTGTTTAAACATTAATGAAAGGCAATATATATACACAAGAGGATATATAGATAGTTTGATATAATCGTGACAGATACGGCAATAAATTATTCTTGTTAACAATGCTGTCTCTATAAAATTTATATAAATTTGTCTATCTATTTTATTCCTTATATGTATTACCTTCCATTAGTGTGTAACATAATTGTTTCTTAGAATCCTGCGGAAATACAAAAAACCTAGTCAATTCTTAAAATTATGTATATAGCATGCCCTCACAAGCCGAAACGAGTTTCAAAAAATTGAAAATATTAAACTAAAAAACATTTTTTTTCCATACGTGTAAAGTATTATTATTTTGTCACTTTAATTAAAGAAATCGTATTTTCCGTAACAGGTTGATTTTAATTAATAAACTCTAACTCAAACAAATTTAAATATAAATATAAATAAGTAGGTATTATAAAAAATTATTCAAATTTCATCAATCTTAAAAAAATGCCTTTATTTTAGTTTGTGTTTCTTCTTGTAATAAAGTATTATTTTTAAATAAAATTAAAAGGTAAATCATTTTTCAGCAGAAAATCTTTTTCGCCAACAGGCCATCTCGTAATGGCAAACTATTTCCAAGAACTTTAATTTCCAACGAAGCATTACGTTTCCAAGTTCTCTGCGAAATTTTAATATTTTGTTTTTTTCGTAAATGCAGTGCACCTAAGCGCAACACATTAACTATTTTCTGTATTATTTTCTCGCGAAATTACAGTTTCGCGAGCTAAAAACATGACTGCTTCACTTAATTTGAAAGAAGAAAATTGTTACGTGATTAAAATATAACGTTTCATTATTATATTTTTGAAGAATTATAAAGATATTCGTGAGAAATGTAAATTTAATTACTAATTTTAAGCTTCTTCTACAAATAAAAAATTATAAAATAGTAATCTAATTTGTTTAACGTAAGTAATATATAATATTATTATTCAACCTGTTTTAGTATGGTGGAGCCAATTCCACGTATACGAGTTAAAACGTGTTCTAAAAATATGTATCATACATAACATATTAAAAATGTAACCATATATAATAATAATGGGTAAATACTGTAGGAAAACTCGCAGAAAATTGAAGATATAAAGCATCAAATTCTTATATAAATTTTTCACAATCAAAAAATAAATTTTAACAAAAAAAAAACCTCAGGCAGGTGAAAAAGGGGTGTTTTTTAGCCAATAACGGAAAAAGCTCTAGGGTCGGTGAAGTGGAATAAAACTTGATATTATTCATAAGTGTGTTTTAAGAATTAAGATTTTTAAAGATTACAGTGGTTCCAAATTGATCATTATTCATCCTACATGAGGAACTAAGTGAAGCAGTTTTAATTTTTAAGTATCGAAACTATAGAAGTAATTAATATTTCATATTGTGCATGTATTACAAATTTAAAAATTTAAATATTGCACCACAAAGTAACTGGCAGCAAATCTTTTAATGATAGAAAACCATCAAATATCAACGCTCCATAGTTATTAGCAGGATATACACTTAATCTTATAGAAGTGTGTCGCGTCGACTACATCTGGCGCCAAGTGACCGTCCATGAAACTATGTTGATGACGCTAGAAAGCATTCACCCTCTTTTTGTATTCACAGTGCACTCTATCGCACGTTGCGTACAAATTATACAACTGTATTCTATCATTAAAATAAAGTAAGATAGTGAAGGGTTCATTAACCGAAAAATTAGTTTTGTTTCATCCGATCTGTTGAACGAAACCCGGTCGTAATATATGGTACATTTTTAAAATCTCTCCAAATTTAATTTGCAGTGGGTGTATAGTTAAAGGTACTTGTATGTATCATATGAAAAGGAAAAAGCATTTTTTTTAAGATTATATGTCCAATGAAGCATTTTTTTGTAGTACTTGAAGTAAGTTAAGACGAAAGCCTTAACTTTTCCATAATTGCCAGTTAAAAAAACTACTGGAGCTATAAATGTGATACTAAAGTGGTAAATAATATAAGTTTGACACAAAACTCACCAGATAAGTATGGTAGTAATTCAGCTAGAAGAACTGTCCACCATCAATAGAAAACTAAATTGCAAAAAGCAATGAAATCTATATATATAAAACAAAGTCGGTTAGTTATATCATTTATTACTCAAGAACGGCTAAACCGATACTTATGATTTTCGATTTTTTACATTTGTCTCCACCCTGAATAGCGGAATAATTATTAAAATGTTGGAAAAATCACAAAAAAATATGAAGAAAATACTATTATTACTAATACATTTTGTGTGGAAAGGTTTTTTGATGATATCTCGAGAACTGATTTGAATGATTTTTTTAATTAAGGATGAATTATAGGAGTCTCACAGAGATGAAGCTATTTATATATGATAAAAGTAGATGGAAGTCTTTTAAACGATGGCTCAGAGCTTACAACATAATGTGTGAATATTCTTACATGGAATGATATTGGTGAACATTGCATTGTGTAGAGTGATCACTTAAGCCAGCTCATACAGGTTGTATGCCCTGAGCCATTGTATAAGAGACTTCCATCTACTTTTATCATATATAAATAGCTTTGTCTCGGTGAGACTCCTATAATTCATCCTCAATTTCAAAATATCATTCAAATCAGTTCTCGAGATATCAAAAAACCGTTCCACACAAAATGTATTAGTAAAAGTATTTTCTTCATATTTTTTGTGATTTTTCCAATATTTTTATAACTATTCCGCTATTCAGGGTGGAGACAAATGTAAAAAATCAAAAATCATAAGTATCGGTTTAGCCTTTCTTGAGTAATAAATGATATAACTAACCCGACTTTGTTTTATATATTAGGTCCTTACATATGAAATTGGCGTTTTGCCGCACTGGCAAATTTGATCTCATATATCTTCTCTTTGGTTAGGAATTCCAAATCCAAATTTATACAGCTATTTACTCATGTATTTGTGTTTTGAAAATTATAATTCATTTGTTTTTTCTCAATTGTTTTTTTCTTTGCGTCACTCAGTTTACAAAATGAAAAACTTGAAATATCGCGTTATTTACGAGTACGAGTTCCACCGTGGCACCAGTGCTGCAGAAACGGCTCGAAGGATTAATGATGTGTATGGCGACGGTGCCGCAAAAGAAAACACAGTGCGTTTTTGGTTCCAACGTTTTCGTTCTGGAAATTTCGACCTGCAGAACAAGCCACGTGGACGGCCGGAGACCAAAGTTGATAATGAAGAATTGAAGGCTATTGTGGAAGCGGATCCATCGCAAACCACATTCGAGTTAGCTGCAGGCTGCGGTGTTAGTGATAAAACTGTTTTAATCCACTTGAAGCAAATTGGTAAGGTGAAAAGCTTGAAAGGTGGGTACCTCACGAATTGAGTGAAGCAAATCAACAAACGCGCGTTGACTGCTGCGTTGCATTACTCAACCGGCCCAATAATGAAGGGATTTTAAATCGAATTATTACCTGTGATGAAAAGTGGATCCTGTACGATAATCGGAAGCGCTCATCGCAATGGCTGAACCCTTCCGAACCAGCCAAACCATGCCCCAAGCGAAAATTGACTCCAAAAAAGTTACTTGTGAGCGTTTGGTGGACTAGTGCTGGTGTCGTTCACTGCAGTTTTCTTAAATCTGGCCAGACGATTACGGCAGATGTCTATTGTCAGCATCTCCAAACCATGATGGAAAAGCTAGCTGCTAAACAACCGAGGCTGGTTGATCGCTCTAGGCCACTGCTGCTTCATGATAACGCTAGATCACACACTGCACAACAGACGGCTACCAAATTAGAGGAGCTTCAATTGGAATGTCTAAGACATCTACCGTACTCTCCGGACCTTGCCCCAACAGATTACCATTTTTTTCGGAATTCGGGTAACTTCTTGCAAAGGAAAAAATTCAACTCCGATGGGGCAGTACAAACCGCCTTCAAAGATTTTATTGATTCCCGTCCGAATGGTTTTTTTAGTAAAGGGATCGATGAACTACCTATGAGATGGCAAAAGTGCATAGATAGCAATGGTACATACTTTGATTAAATAAATATATTATAATAAAAAAATCGGCTTTTTGTTCCTCCCATACTACACGCCAATTTCATATGTAAGGACCTAATATATAGATTTCATTGCTTTTTGCAATTTAGTTTTCTATTGATGGTGGACAGTTCTTCTAGCTGAATTACTACCATACTTATCTGGTCAGTTTTGTGTCAAACTTATATTACTTACCACTTTAGTATCACATTTATAGCTCCAGTAGTTTTTTTAACTGGCAATTATGGAAAAGTTAAGGCTTTCGTCTTAACTTACTTTAAATACTACAGAAAAATGCTTCATTGGACATAGAATCTAAAAAAAGCGATTTCCTTCATGTATTTAGCTCGCGAAGCTGTAATTTGGCGAGAAAATAATACAGAAAATAGTTAATGTATTGCGCCTAGGTGCACTGCATTTACGAAAAAAACAAAATATTATAATTTCGCAGAGAACTTGGGAACGTAATGCTTCGTTGGAAATAAAAGTTCTTGATTCTCAAAATCAATAATTTATCCTTAAATAATTAATCATCTGGGGACAACATCAAGTAACTGTCTTCTTAGAATAAAATATTTCAATATAAAAATATTGTTAAAAAATTTTTTTGTTCGTCTCGGCCTTGAGATATTTTTAGGAACTTGGAAAGTTTTAGGCACTTGTAAATTTTTAGGTACTTGAAAATTTTTAGTAAATTATGAGGAATTTTTTAGGAAATTATTAGGCATAGAAATTTTTGGGAACTTGGAAATTTTAAAGAAAATTTTAGTAACATGAAAATTTTTAGGAAAATTTAAGTAAATTTTTAGGAAAATTTTTTGAAATTTTTAGGAACTCGGAATTTTTTAGGAAAATTTTCGGTAATTTTTAGGAAAATTTTTGGAACTTAAAATTTCAAGGAAATTAATAAGAAGTTTTAAGGAATTTTTTAAGAAATTATTAGGATAATTTTAGGTTATTTTTAGAAAAATTTTAGGTAATTTTTAGGAAAATTTTTAGGAAATATTATGAAATTTTTAGGAAATATTAGGAAATTTTTAGGAAATATTAGGAAATTTGTAGGAAATATTAGAAAATTTTAGGAACTTGAAAATTTTTAGTAAATTATGAGGAATTTTTTAGGAAATTATTAGGCATAGAAATTTTTGGGAACTTGGAAATTTTAAAGAAAATTTTAGTAACATGAAAATTTTTAGGAAAATTTAAGTAAATTTTTAGGAAAATTTTTTGAAATTTTTAGGAACTCGGAATTTTTTAGGAAAATTTTCGGTAATTTTTAGGAAAATTTTTGGAACTTAAAATTTCAAGGAAATTAATAAGAAGTTTTAAGGAATTTTTTAAGAAATTATTAGGATAATTTTAGGTTATTTTTAGAAAAATTTTAGGTAATTTTTAGGAAAATTTTTAGGAAATATTATGAAATTTTTAGGAAATATTAGGAAATTTGTAGGAAATATTAGAAAATTTTAGGAACTTGAAAATTTTTAGGAACTTCGAAATTTTTAGGCACTTTTTGGTAATATTATGAAAATTTTAGAAACTTGGATATATTCAGGAATATTATAGGAAATTTTAGGAACTATTTAGGAATTTGGAAATTTTAGGAAATTTTTTAGAAATTACTAGGAAAATTTAAGGTAATTTTTAGGTTATTTTTGGAAAGTTTTAGGAAATATTAGGAAAATTTTAGGTAATTGGAAATTTTAAGGATTATTTTAGGAAATATTTAGGCACTTGGAAATTTTTAGGAAATTATTACGAAATTTATAGGCACTTGGAAATTTTTAAGAAATTTTAGGAAAATTTTAGGAAAATTTTGGGAACTTGAAAAATTTTTGGAAATTTTTATAAAATTTTAGTAAAAATTTTTAAGAAATATTTAGGAAAATTTTAGAAACTTGGATATTTTAAGGAAATTTTCAAGCACTTGGAAATTTTTAGGAACTTAGAAATTATTATTTAATAATTTAAATTATTTTTTACTTTTTATTATATATGTGAATGTGTGAATGTTCTTGAGGTGGAATTATTGAACGTGGCATTGTGTAGTGTGATCACTTAAGCCAGCTCATACACATAATTAGACCTGGGTCACCCTATAAAGACTTCCGTACAATTTTCCTATGTAAATGGCTTCGATTATGTGAAACTTCTATAATTTATCTTAGTTAATATATCAATATAATTTCCTATTTATGTATTTTGATTGTCATTAAAAATAAGTGTAGCACTAACACTACATTTATTTCCTTTCTTTTCCCTTTCTATCGGTTTATTATTATTATTTAATGGGTGCAAAGTACAAAGAAACAATAAAATAATTTCGCGCTCTCATTTACCTTTACCGACCACTCTGCGTCACTTCAACCGCTGCCTTAGGTACCGTGCGCCTTTCAAAATTCCCGAAATATATATTTTTAAATTTAGCAATAAAAATGAGAGCATTTTAAAATAAATCGAAGGTTACGGATTTCTTCAGAATAACACTTTATCTTCACAAAGTACGTTTCCATCCGGTCACGTGACTTCCGCTCCCGAGATACAGCATAATCGAGTTAGCTTCCGTCTTTATCGCAGCCAGCCAGGACTTTTAAAGGTGATTAGAAAATTCACGATAATGTGTTTGCATCCTTGTAATTTCAGTGTTGCCTTCGCTTCAAGCATCCTTTTGGGACTGGATCCATTAGGGATGCTATCCGCTCTCTACCATTTTTATTGCGTAGGTGTAGAAATACATTAATATTGAATTAAGTTTATTTTTTAAATAAATAAATATAATAAGAAAACTTTTTATTTTAATTTTTATGGATTATATATACAGGGTATAAAAGAGCTAATCCACAATACTTTACAGGTAGATTCCAACCTAAATTAAGAGCCATAAATGTTTAATCAATAATTATGAGGAAAGGCGATTTGGAGGTTCCCAATTTTTTAAAATTATTTTCTATAAAACGTAGGACTATAATTGTAATAAAATTTATCAAATATTAAAAATTCGCTCAAATAAAATGATAAAATACTTGCCGAAATTTGAAGCAAATTTTTTTTATTGTTGTTACTTAGTATTTTTGTATACACAAATGAGGAAAAAGAATGAAGCCAAAGGAAAAGTAGTGTGCCAAGATAGAGGATTAAGGATCCTCTCATGCGGGGAAACGGCGTAATGGTTAGTTAGTAAATTAGTTAGTTAGAGAAAAGGCTCTTTTTCAGTCAATATGATCAAAATTGAGTAATGTGGTCTTCTAATCTGCTGAAACTGCTTGCCTCTACTTTTTGCGATCATGGGCCTTGCTTAATGTCTCGGACTTGGTCTATCCATCTATTGAGATCGACTCTTCACCCTTTGCGCAAACATATTCCGCGCAGGAATGGTAACGTACATGTGTCTAACATATGCAATGATTTTTTATTGTTGCACAATACCGTACTGCTATTACAGTTGTTGTAATGTTGTATTGATTATAATTAATTAGTTAGAGAAAAGGCTCTTTTCAGTCAATATGATCAAAATTGAGTAATGTGGTCTTCTAATCTGCTGAAACTGCTTGCCTCTACTTTTTGCGATCATGGGCCTTGCTTAATGTCTCGGACTTGGTCTATCCATCTATTGAGATCGACTCTTCACCCTTTGCGCAAACATATTCCGCGCAGGAATGGTAACGTATATGTGTCTAACATATGCAATGATTTTTTTATTGTTGCACAATACCGTACTGCTATTACAGTTGTTGTAATGTTGTATTGATTATGATAATCTCAGAATTTTATAAATCAGAAATACAAAATAAACAATTATTTTAATAAATTTTTACTTCAGAGTCCTTCATACCCTTCGAAACCGTCAACAAATAAAATATTATAAAATGAATAATATGTTTCTCAAAAAAATATTTTGTTGCCACGGCACCAATCCAATTAAAATAGATGAGAATCTGCGTTTTAAGGTCCTTTGCAAATAAAAAGTTGATGGCTTTTAATGGAAATAGTAGATATCTCCCCTGGACACCAACGTTCAAAGCCAAAAATTTGTAAACTTAAATCTGAAACTTAGCGAAATGGTAAAGAGTTTTTATGGTATGAGAAAGTTACATAAGAAATGTTCTGGTGTCATTATTTCGATAGATATATAAATTTTGAATATGATCTAATTTATTTTTTGATGTTTATGTCGTAGACTTTGTGGTTGGACTCGATTATTAATTTTACATAATTAAGAATTTTAAACAAAACACTCGAAGTAACTTTGCAGTTTCGATACCACCTATGCGTCCGCCCTGATGAAGGTACAGTGGTATCGAAACCGGTAGACGTAAAGTAACTCTAAGTGTATTACACAAAGTTCTTAATTAATTGATATTAATAATGATCCAATTTGTTCAAACACTATATAGTAGATCTAGTTATTTTTTAAACTTAAACAGGCCAAGAGGCCCAATTACAGCAGCAAAACGAATCGCAAAATAACCAAGCTTGAGTAAATCACATAGGTTAAATTCAGACTTCACCGGAAATTGAACCCGGAACCCTCGGTTTGAGAATTCAGTATTATGCCCACTGGGCTACGAGGGCCGCCTCTTCTTCTTTTTCTTCTTCTCGTTGAAGTAGGGTGCATTTTATTTATAAGAATTTTATGATTAAATATGAAAATCACCAATCGAAGGTTTCGATTGATGAGTTGTAATTGATGGTGCGAAAATATTTCGTCGCACAACGCGCGTATTTCGTTGCATCCTAAAATTTCTATAAAAGGATATTATGTAAATATTCATTCAATGGCGGCCCCCATAGTCCAGTGCGCATGACATTGGCTTCTCGGACCGTGGGTTCTGAGTTGAATTCCCGGTGAGATCACAATATATCTGTGTGATTGACTAAAACCTGGAGTGTTTTTGTGCTTTTCGTACGGTACGGTAATTGTATGGCGTCCACTAATCTAGGTCACATACACACACACAAACGTAGCGAGTCTACTGCGTGAGGCACTGTAACGTAAACGAGCCATCGACACAGGTCGATGCCCGGAGCACCGCCAGCACATGCATACAACCAGACTTCAAGAAAGTTCTTTATTCCCAAAACATATAAAAATGGCCAACGCCCTGAACGGGCATGTCAGTCTCTCAACTATCTCCGGCGTAGGCCGGAGGCCGTGTTCCGTCGAAGTTTTTATCATTGTATTTATTATTGTAATTATGTATAAATTGTAATTGTTTTATCGAGTAAATAACTTAATCATACATTTCACGTTGCGTAACGGGTGGTGACCATAAAGCAACCTTCTCCTAATTCATCGATCACCACAAATTGGTGACTACCCACGCTCACCTTTACCCCCAAAATTGGGCTCCATGGCCTGTTGTAGCGTAAAAAAAAATACTTGCTTTTGTACTGCCGAGATACTATTACTACTACAACTTTGCATTATTGTTCTACGATATACAGTGGGTAGGTACACTTGTAAAGTTCGCAAATGCAGTTAGGTTGCATAGAATGTACAGCCTTTACACTGTACGTTTGTGTTAACGAATGAGTGCTGCCCGCAGTTGGCATTATCTCATCCGGCCGCTGTGACCCATTCTCAGTGGTGGTTTACTTAACTGAGTTCCATTTTTGTATTTAAAAATCCTTAAGATGAATTCAAATAAAAATTATTTAATTGATTAGTGTTTTTTTTTAGTTGCCATTATTTTGAGATGAAAGTAACTTATTAAATTTGGAAAGAGTTATTCAAATAAAAAAAGGAAATTATTTAATACAAGGCAATATTGTAAGAGGGCCTTACCTCAACGTTGGCTCCACCACAATGATGCTGGGTTAAAACAAAAATATTGTCTAGTAAATTCTGATCAAGAATGCATCCAGAGGATGGTCACTTTTTCATCTCCAGAGTCAAAGTTATGTGTGTGTGTGTGTGTGTGTGTGTGTGTGTGTGTGTGTATTAGTGTGCATGTGTGCGTGTGTATCTGTATTTGTGTGTGTGCATAGAATCAACAATTACTGAATCGTATTATTGATTATTTAAAAAATATATTTGTGATGAAGTACATATATTTAAAAAAATAATGATTGGTAAAGTATAAAAAACATTACATTAATTAAACAAGAAAAGGTAGTTTATTACATGACACAAATATTAGATTACTTTTTTATAAGTTTTAAAATATATAAATCTAATCTAATCTAAATAAAAAAATTGTACAAAATGCACTTATGTGGAAATTACTAGAAAAGTGGCATTTATTGGAGTTTCGATTAAAAAAAACCTTCTTAAATACTATTTGAGAATGGTAATTATTTTTCCACTTATTATTAAAAAATACGTTGACTATCATCGCCTAGTTAAATAAAATGATACGTATAATCTTACATACGCAAATTTAATTGGTTGGGATAGTTTTTTTACGAAAAATGTATACCTATATCACCGAATATTTTTATACTTATTTGACTCATTTAATTTGTTATAGTTATCATAGTGTTTCCATTATATAAATAAAATAAAAATAAATAAATAAATAAAAAATAGTATTATTTAAATACAATTAAATTTAATAAAACAGTATCCAAAGTTCGCGGTTCGAATCTCATTCCAGACCAGCAAGTTAGTCATATTTTCATAGTACAAGCGTTTAGCTTAATTTGAAAATAGTATGAATATTTATGACACGTATTCCGTGTCCGCATCTCTATTTTTTGAAAAAAAAATCAAGAATACAAGTAATTACAACAATAAAAATAAATTCAGCATAATTTTCAGAATTTATACAATTTTTCTCAGCTACAAGTATTATTTTCATACAGAGTCATATTTTGATATTTATTTTTAATTAAAAAATGTGGTATTTTGCTTGCATCAAGATTTTACCTGCATACCTGCCGCCACTGCCAGTCAGCGGTACCAACAGAGCCGGCGATGGTTCAGAACTCGGATAGGTTTTTACTACAACCCATCGAACATTAAACTGGACCGTTTCCACCGGGTTAAAAGTGCTAATGTTTTATTTAATGACGAAGCCGTTCTTGTTCAAATCTTGCGCCATCTTCCCCTTTAATGTAATAAAGGACATCCACAGAACTATTGAAGCTATTAGGGTTTTCTCAGCTGATTCTTATCGTCACAATAATAGATTTAAGGAATTTTCCATCTCTGCACAATAATTAAAATCACACGGATGGTTGGTTCCTCTCGGTACGGTGGACAGAGCAAAGTTTGACTTCAATTTAATTGTCAAGGACACACAAAATATCAGTGCCTCTTTGATAATATAATGAACCGATTCTGCTTATTATTATTAACTCATTGGATATCAAATCATCAGCCAAGATATTTATATTCGAGGAATTTTGCGACATAAAAACATTTTTAAGACAAATTCAAATATATTTGAGTACAGTGTATTACCTTGTGCGATAAAGTTAAGAATAAACAAATGAGGAGCGAGTGTAGTGCTATCTGGTTCAAAGAATTCAAATGATGGTTTATTTTACGCCAGGTATTGGATGTTAATAGCTTAAACTGAAGAACATGCATGAATAAGTATGAGACATGAAAATGGATGAGATAAAAGTGGTATGCTAGGAGAGAGTAGTGTACTATATACAGAGATAATATTTCAGGCAGAAAATAGCGTGATAGTAATGTGGTGGTATGAAAGGCCACCGCCTTGGGTATGTCTTTTGCGAAGATGGATAGATAAACTCTAGGGTCACCACTCCGTTTGAAGAGTCGGAGATCTCTGGTGTTGCCGATGAGATGAAAGTCGCGATGGTTTGACAGTATTTATTCAAATGTAGACAAAACAAAGTAACAATTATGATAATAAAGGTGTACAGTAAATGAAGAATAAAATTTCGAGAGCTTCCGCTCGCTTCGGAAAATTTGGAAAAAACGAGAAGTGAGGCTTCGATCGGGAAGAGCTTCCGCAGTATCGGAGAGTCCCGAAGGAGTGAGATGATGTGTGGGGTGCTTTCTCCTTCTTATAGTCGCTTTGCCAACGCTGCAATTCCATTGACTCCCGTGGAATACGGTGCCCTCGGTTTGCTGCGTGGTCATGATCCACGATCCGTGGCTGTCGTACTTTGATGCGTTAGCGAATTCTCCTGGAGTTGACCTGCGTTGTCCGGCCCCGGCCGGGTGCCTGGATGTTGGCGCGTGTTTCTCAGGCACGTGTCATCACCCCCCTGGCATGTAGGTACGTCGCATGTGCCGTCTAGATTTGCGGCTATCTGTATGGTGGAATGGTTTCTACAGTAAGTTAACCCGGCGGGAGGCGCGTCAAAAAAAGAACACAAAGAGGCGCTACAGGGTTAAAATTACCCACCAAGAAAGTACCTCATAAATGTAAACCTATTATATTTTAAATAATTCTTATTATTTTATTTATATATCCTCTTTATTTTTTGTATATAAGATAGGCCTTTACTGAAAAATTACTTATATTGCCTAATAAATAAGGTGACTACAATTTGTGCTTAAAAATAATAATCTTTTTTCTATCATAAATCACAATCTTGTTTTTTCAGTGTTTATTAGGAACCATTTTTCAAAAAAATTTAAAATACTTGTGTTGAACAAAATATAAAATACTAGCTGTTCGTACCCGGCGTTGCACGGGTTAAGGATTAAGTTGAAAATACATTTATGGGGGGTAAACAAAGGTTTGATTCGAACGGTATAGATTTGCATCGAAAATATATCAGGGGGAGGGCAAGGGGTAAAAGAGAAGGGAGAAAATTTAACTTGTGTTACCCGTCGAGTCCTAAAGAATAAGTTTCCAAATTTTGAGTCCGATCTGTCAAACGGTACAGATTTGCAACGAAAATATGTCAAGGGGAGGGGAAAAGGTATGAAAATAGGTGAAAATTATTGCCTACGTTACTTGTCGAGTCTTAATGAATAAGTTTCCAAATTTTGAGTCCGATCGGTCAAACGGTACAGATTTGCATCGAAAATATGTCATGGAGAGGGGAAGGGGTATAAGAATAGGGGGGAAGTGTTGCCTATGTTACCCGCCGAGTCCTAATGAATTTGTTTCCAAATTTTGAGTTCGATCGGTCAAACGGTATAGATTTGCATCGAAAATATATCAGAGAGAGGGAAATGGATAAGATAATAACGGAGAAATGTTGTCTATGTTACCCGCCGAGTCCTAAAGAATAAGTTTCCAAATTTTGAGTTCGATCTGTCAAACGGTACAGATTTGCATCGAAAATATGTCAGGGGGAGGGAAAGGAGTATGGAATAGGGGGAAATGTTGCCTATGTTACTTGTTGAATCTTAATGAATAAGATTCCAAATTTTGAGTCCGATCGGTAAAACGGTACAAATTTTCATCGAAAATATGTCAGGGGGGAAGGGGTATGAGAATAGAGGGGAAATGTTGCCTATGTTACCCGTCGGGTCCTTAAGCATATGTATGCAAAATTTGAATCGAATCGGACACACGGTGTGGATTTGTATATAGAACAGATAGACAGACAGACAGACAGACATTGAGTTTTATAGGTACAGATAATGACATAATAGTCTCTTGGCTACAAAACGGACAAAATAAAAACAATTGGAACTTTGTGTAACGAATATCAATCAAAAACTCGAATCGAGAAATAATAACAATCTAAATATGCTAATTATTTGTGTTTTTGATAACGACTGTCACAAATGGGTATTGTATGCTCTTTACATGTAACAGAGCATAATTTGCAAGAAGTTTTTGTTCGACAGGATCGGCATCTTCTTCGGTCTCGTGTAAACTTATATTTTCTACATCTTCCTGTTCAGAACAATAATAGTCATAATAATAATAATAAACGCAACGCTGAAATAATGATGTAAAAACAACATGTAACAAAAATAAACTTGACTGAAAAAAAGTGTAACACAAAACGTCGCTACTGGGTAAAAAATACCCATGCTCATTTTAGATGTCCGGCCCGGTCGCGCTGCAAGGGAAAAAAGATCGACGCTTCGCGCACCCCTCGCCACTCCCCCCCTCCAGAGATACCTAGGCCGCAGTAAGCGTGCGGCAATTTGTCGAAGAAATATTAACCTATGTATCACTCTCTGGGTATTTTTTACCCGGTAGCGCCTTCCGCCGGGTTAATTTACCTTCATTAGTTTATAAAACAATTAAACCAATGAAACAACAGGAGTATTGTAGATTAGTTTTGTCCAGCTCTATGGAAGTAATAATAATTAAACTAAACGAACAAAAGCTAATATTGTACATACATTTAATTTCATTAAAAGTTTTATACAATGTTGGCCGATTATTAATTTTCGTACTGGACACCGCAACGTGTTTGGTTCGGAGACCAATCATATTATAAATTACACGCAACATGGATACCCGTCCGCCAAACTTCTGGATGTAATATTGTAGAAAATATTATTAATTTGAGATACGTTTTATTAACGAACACGCAAACAAAAGCTATCAACATAACAATGTAAACACTCATCAATTCCAATGAAATTAAGCGTATATTCGTACCGGCGTTATCAATACCATTGAAAATAACAGTTTAATTGAATTTAATTTATGTGATTCAACGAGCTAGCTATACAAAATCATTTTCGAAAATTCATGGACCTAAATAAATTGCAAAACAGTTAATAATAAAATGAAAATTCCATAAATTCTTTCACAAATTTACTTTTAAGTCCTAGTTTTACAACACCGACTTTTAAAATACTAATCAATGCTATTTTTCTCTCCTTACTTACTTCATATTCAGAATGAATATTTTTAGTAGAATCTAGGTGAATAGTTGACGGGAATATAGGAAGGAAGATGGAAGGTAGGCGGGAACGATAGTTCGGACTGTTAAGATGAAAGGAAAGGGCACAGGAAGCTCAACCTACTTGCCAACGACACTTCTTTCCTATATAAGGGGACAATAATGATGGTCATACTTGAAGAATTGGCTACACACAATTTCACCCGATGGTGATAAGAACGCCTCGGAGGTGGCGATCGTTATTTGGTGATAGCTTTAGCTTAGCTTAGCGATAATAATACTCATGCACTTGTGGGAATGTAAGTAGTGATAGAGGAGGAGGAGGGGATAGAGGTCGTGACGTAAATGCCAACAAATATGGATTCGCGTATAGAAAGCAAGTGTCTATAGTGAATAACTGAAAAAACATAGTAAATAGTACCTAATTTACATTCATGTAATACACCGTAGGCTATCGTTATCACATAATATACTCCAATGACCTCGAAATTCGCGCAATCTATACTTATGCGGCAATTTAATTTATAGTATAACTCACAAAAAACTTTAAATGTTATTTTCTAGTTTCTAGAGATTTTATGATTCGTTAACTATAAGTAAGTATAATTGGTAATATGCTAATAAATTCTTCTTCATATCCGATTCATCTAATAAGCCCCGAAAGAAACTGAATGCGCTAGAGTGATTGATGACATTTTAAAATTCGAAAATGCATCAGGAACGTATATTTGTTGGTTTGCTCTCGCCCCAGAATTTTGAAATGTCGTTATATTACGAAGAATCCACAAAATCGATGATTAGAAAAATGGTAGGAGCTGGTTAAATTTATGAGGATTCCGACTCCAACACCACTTAAATATGCATGAATCAATAACTCCAGCTCGTCGAAGATAAGGTTTCGTGAAGCAACTTCCGGAAATTTTTTATGCACATTCTTCGATGGAGATCAGAAGACCGCGAAACTACCCATCGTTAAAAGTTTGAGGACAGATAACTCCCGTAGTTCTCGGGGGATTTCGATTAAACTTTTCTAAAAAATTGACCTTGTAAATATCGCAGATAAGTACACTAGTCAGCCTGATCGGCCATCTTGTTTGAAATTGCTGCCGTTGAAAAAAAATCGTTCCAGAGAAAAATTTTAGGAACACTTATTTTACTTTCCTCATCTCGAGGCCGAGCATTAGTTATTATTTAAAATTTTATCATTGTTAATGAAAAACTTCAATAATACTAAAATTTAATTATTGAAGTTTTTTATTCAATTATATTATATTTTTGATAAACTAACAAAATACTGTACAAAAAAATGATCATTAATATCATAAATATTATCTAAAACTTTAAGGAAATACTGGGTAAAAATATCATCTAAAACGTTAACCGAATACTGGGAAGTAATATCATCTAAAACGTTAACCGAACACTGGGAAATAATATCATCTAAAACGTTAACCGAACACTGGGAAATAATATCATCTAAAACGTTAACCGAACACTGGGAAATAATATCATCTAAAACGTTAACCGAACACTGGGAAATAATATCATCTAAAACGTTAACCGAACACTGGGAAATAATATCATCTAAAACGTTAACCGAACACTGGGAAATAATATCATCTAAAACCTTAACCGAACACTGGGAAATAATATCATCTAAAACGTTAACCGAACACTGGGAAATAATATCATCTAAAACGTTAACCGAATACTGGGCAAAAATATCATCTAAAACGGTACGTTAACGTGACTTATTTGAAAGTCAACCGAATATTCCAATTACAAGTGTCTTCAGCATGCTGCTCTAGCAATATGCGTATATTTAATGTACCAATGCAATGCGATCGTGTACAAATTGGCATAAAGTTCGTACACAGTGCAAGTGGCGAAAAAGCAAACAAAATAAAATTTGTTTTAATTATTGATACAGGGTAACATGAACAAAGCACCGTTAATATGCTAACAAACATATTAGGTCCTTACATATGAAATTGGCGTTTTGCCGTACTGGCAAATTTGATCTCAAATATCTTCTCTTTGGTTAGGAATTCCAAATCTAAATGTATACAGCTATTTACTCATGTATTTGTGTTTTGAAGATTATAATTCATTTGTTTTTTCCTCAATTGTTTTTTTCTTTGCGTCACTCAGTTTACAAAATGTAAAACTTGAAATATCGCGTTATTTACGAGTACGAGTTCCACCGTGGCACCAGTGCTGCAGAAACGGCTCGAAGGATTAATGATGTGTATGGCGACGGTGCCGCAAAAGAAAGCACAGTGCGTTTTTGGTTCTAACGTTTTCGTTCTGGAAATTTCGACCTGCAGAACAAGCCCCGTGGACGGCCGGAGACCAAAGTTGATAATGAAGAATTGAAGGCTATTGTGGAAGCGGATCCATCGCAAACCACATCCGAGTTAGCTGCAGGCTGCGGTGTTAGTGATAAAACTGTTTTAATCCACTTGAAGCAAATTGGTAAGGTGAAAAAGCTTGAAAGGTGGGTACCTCACGAATTGAGTGAAGCAAATCAACAAACGCGCGTTGACTGCTGCGTTGCATTACTCAACCGGTACAATAATGAAGGGATTTTAAATCGAATCATTACCTGTGATGAAAAGTGGATCCTGTACGATAATCGGAAGCGCTCATCGCAATGGCTGAACCCTGCCGAACCAGCCAAACCATGCCCCAAGCGAAAATTGACTCCAAAAAAGTTACTTGTGAGCGTTTGGTGGACTAGTGCTGGTGTCGTTCACTACAGCTTTCTTAAATCTGGCCAGACGATTACGGCAGATGTCTATTGTCAGCAACTGCAAACCATGAGGCTACCAAATTAGAGGAGCTTCAATTGGAATGTCTAAGACATCCACCGTACTCTTTGGACCTTGCCCCAACAGATTACCATTTTTTTCGAAATTTGGATAACTTCTTGCAAAGGAAAAAATTCAACTCCGATGGGGCAGTCCAAACCGCCTTCAATTTGCATTGATTCCCGTCCGAATGGTTTTTTTAGTAAAGGGATCGATGAACTACCTATGAGATGGCAAAAGTGCATAGATAGCAATGGTACATACTTTGATTAAATAAATATATTATAATAAAAAAAAATCGGCTTTATGTTCCTCCCATACTAAACGCCAATTTCATATGTAAGGACCTAATATTACGATTTCGCGATAATCTTATTTTTTGTGAAAATTAAATTTAAATTGGCATTTTGTGAAGAACTAAATCAAATTAATCATAATTTCATCAATTAGAGATCGTAAATCATTTGTATAAAAAGAACCAGTGAGTTCATTCATATAGCATGTATTGTATGTTGATGTAAAAAATATTCTCTTTATAATTTTGCAATTTTTTTTGTGACTAATGCAAAGCTGAAATTCTTCTCCAGTAATATTACTAAGATTAAAGGAGTGGGAGAGGGGGAAATAAGAGTCGGATGGGTATAATCACTTATCGCAGAGAAGGAGAGTGTGTTCTAATATTAATTACATTTTTGTAACAATTAATCGCTTTTCTAAGATATTTAGTTTCATTCCTTTTGACCAGCTTTAGTTTCATTTGGTGACCACGTCCTTATACCCACCTGACTCTTATTTCCTCCCCACTCTTTACGTCGTCCTTTAGTCTTAAGTTAAGTATAAATAATATTACTGAAGATAACGCGTCACCATTGAAAAAATTTGAATTGTTCTAAATAAAAAAATGTGAAAGTAAACAGTGTTATCAGTTTTTGATGTAATTTAAAATGGCCTATCACAAAGTTTGATTAAAAAAATTTTGAAATATGTTTATAAATTTTGTTAAATATAAACAGAGCCCTAGATGAAGTACAACATAGTAGTAGAACCCAAGGTAATTATAGATTTTTTCAGGATGCAATAAGCAAAGTGATGATACCCAACATAAAGAAAAAAATAACATGAAGCAATTCGGTAAATAATCATCGCTCACTCAATGGATTCTTAATTACGCACATATACTGTGATGTCAAATATAAACACTTGTAATTAACAAAGTAGCAAGTCAAAAGGGTTAGTGCTAATAGCTTCTAATCAATAAATGACTATCGCAGATAATTGATCGAACCATGACCCGATTGGAAGCGAGCAAGGCCGATACACATTTATCATTCACCCCTCAAATATATCACAGAAATCTCCGAATAGTTCGCGAGTACTCGGGGCTGCTTCAGGATGTTTGTAGTTAGTTCCCGACCGCAGTTCGGGAACATCCCGGCAGCTTTCAGCGGAGTGCGAAATAAAAAACACCCCATCCCCGGCTTAACTTCGCTTCAAGTGGAAAAATATGTTTATTTATATCGACAGACGAACGTCAACACTTTGTCGCCCAGCGTTTATTTGGCAATTCTTTTTTAATGTATCAATGAATATTTATAATTATTTATTTATTGTTGTAGTTACTGTTCTATATATTTCTAGTATATTCCGGTCGGAACAAGAATTAAACGAGGCCCTGAGAAAGATGGAAAATGTTCTGGCAATTAAGTAGCTTATTGGTCTTGTGGTTAGGACCCTCGCCTCGTGATCCAAAGGTCGCAGGTTCAAAACTCACTCCAGACCAGCAAGTTAGTCCTATTTTCATAGCACAAGTATTTAGCTTAGTTTGAAAAAAGTAAGAATATTGATGTGTATTCCGTGTTCGCATCTCTATTTAGAAAAAACTGACTGCAATATGAAAATAAACAAAAATAAAATAAAGTGCATGGTTGTCGGAAGAGAGGAGGTGTCTACACATATTGTTTTGAGTGGCGTCACTATCAAACAATTCAAATAAAAGAATTCACATATTCTCAAAGGCAGTCATTATAAGCATAAATCAACAAACAAGAGTCGCCTTCAACAAAAATTCAAGATATTTGAATCTCCTAACATTGATTATAAAGGTTAGGAAGAATTTGTTTGGAGTGTGCTGTTGTACGGCAGCGAAACATGAACCATCGGCCAGAGCATGTCTGGGAGGCTAGCGGCCTTCGAGATGTGGTGCTACTGATATCGTATTGTGAATAAAACAACCAATATACTATTACCATTAATCGTAGGATACTTACAATTTTTAATCGGTTAAACGAATATGACAAGAAGCAAAGATATCCAACAATAAATAATTAGCATATTACAATTAGGAATCACTTGTTTGCTCTGCGCTAATTGCTGCCATCTATTATAACATATGATTAGACTGTATGAGATAAAACCGGTTATTCTATATGGGTATAATAGCTTGGTCTCCCACTTTGGCGTAGGAAACTATGTTGAAGGTTTTTGAAAATAAAGTGTAGCAAAAAATTGATAATCCAAAATATTATAATTTTATGAAAGTGTAGAAGAAGTTTAAGACTTTGGAACTTTAGGACGTCTTAGCTATCCTAAGGAAAGTGAAAAGTTAATTGAATGATGCGAGAAAACAATAGTTTCTTAACATGCATAAAATGAATAGAATCGAGAAAAACTCGGAGATATTAATTCTTAAAAGACTGCTAAAAAAAACTTTGGGGACGGTGGAGTAACACAGCGTTACCTGATTAAAAATCGGCATAGTTTTTAATATGTGATAAAATATACATAAATACGATACAGATAAGACTTTTAAAAGGTCCCTTTATATAATTATGTAAGATAAACATACATATTTGCATTATTTTAGTAAATTATTATAAAATTATGGCAAATCGAATTTGCGCGCGCTTCCGCCGATATTTCATTGGCAACTGAATACAACGAAGCGGTCGCCAGCTCGCTTCAGTCGCCTGTACTCCGTCTTTGTCTAACACATGTTACCCGACTCTACCGTACTCTTTCTATATTCTTTTGCTTTCGCCGAAACACAAGCAACCGCCATCTCTGTCCTACATGAAATGTATGGTATTGTCGTGCTCTTTCTTGCTCGATTTAACTGCGATGTACAATATTCTGCTCTCTCTCGCACACTGGCCGATAATACGAGAGTAATGAATAAATATTTTTTAATTAAAAAATCCGTACATTCCTAACAGTTTAATTTTGTAATTTTGGTGTGAAAATGTCTATTCGATGAATACAAAAAATGTGACGTTTTAGTTTTCGTAAATAAGGTAGATATTTCATATTTTGTATGACAGGTAGACCTACGTTACATCAGCAACACACAGGAGTTAAAAATACGGAACATCACTGATAAGGGGTAACATCACCTTAGGCATCATTTTTTTTTTAAATATAGATGCGAACACGGAATTCGTGTCACATCAATATTCTTACTATTTTCAAATTAAGCTAAACGCTTGTGCTATGAAAATAGGACTAACTTGCTTTGTCTGGAGTGAGATTCGAACCTGCGACCTTTGGATCACGAGGCGAGAGTCCTAGCCACAAGACCAACAAGCTACTCATCAATCAATCAATAAATACAAATAATTGAAATAATTATTTAGACGTAACTTGTATATAAAATCTATATTATTATTGTTGTAAATAAAATCTATATTATTATTGTTAACAGTATGCATTGATTAATTAATATTTTTCATTATTAAATTGTTTTGAAAATTTCAAAATGGCGGAGTTTTATACTGTCTAGAAAAGGTCTACCTGACGGTGTACGAGTATATAATCATGTCTCCAGGTTTTTTGTGCAAATGAGATCAGTTGGAAAATAAGCTTGATTTTTTTCCAAAAAAAATCTAAGTTGAGAATTCATATTAAACAAACCGGATTTTATAAAAAAAAAAATACGCTATGTTATGAGTAATACGTTTACAAAATTGAAACGATGTCGGTCCAATACTTTTCGAAATATTTTATTCACCAGTTTGAAAAAATGAGAAGTGAAAAACACGATAGAAAAAAATATGCTCAGCGATTTTTAGAATTATAGTGACTTAAATTATTCTTAAAACTTCAATGTTTAAGATAAAGTAAAAATTAATTTTTGAAAACGTCCAGGTAAATCTCAAATGCGAAGGAGGGTACACTTAAGTATATGCGGTCATCAGTTTTTTAATTCCATAAACCTGCTTTATAAAAAAAGTAACCAATAAAAACCAAGTTTTTATTATACTCCTTTTCTTTGTAAAATATAATAACGATTAAAGACGAATTAAAACATATAACATAACACTAAACTTACAGTAACAGTAACAGTAACAGTAATTTAATATATTTCTAAAATGTCAGATGTTTTGAGCTTTGATAAGACACTTCATGCTTCGTGTAGTGAAGTACCTATTATGTATACCGACGGAATAATTCAAATTTAGAAACTATTCCGCGACGTTATCGGGCCGCCGTTGATAGTAATAAAACTTTTATAATGATTCCAATTTGAAAAACTATTAAAAATTTGAAAAATCCAAAATTATACTACAATTATTATAATTTTTTAACGAAAATTTGATAGATCTTCTTGATCGTCGCCACGAGTCTGCTTGCAAAGTTTCAGCTCGATTGGATAACGGGAAAAGGGTCAAAAATCGATCCAAAGTTTTTTCGACGGCAAGCCGGCAAGCAAGCAAGCAGACGCCGTGAGTTAATATAAAGGGAGTAAAAAAAGAAAAAAATATGAATAACTCGAAAGATATAATATTTCAGTTTCAAAACTATTTTCAAAACGTTGATAAAATGATTTTAAATATTGTTCGAATGCCGAATATTTCACGGGTATTTTATTGAGCGAGTCCAGCGGTAAAGGGTTCTGTCGGGCCAGTCCTCAATGTCGGGAAAGGGCGCAAAGTACGCGGTGAATATATGCAGAAGCACGATCGTGGATGTTGGCTCAGTCAGCAAACAACCATATATCGTCGTTTGACGTCCCAAGGGTTAATTTGTTCCTACAGTGTGGTCTTATCAAAATTCGAACCCTTCGTCTTTTCATGTGTACTGTGTGTTCTTGAAATGAGAATAATAATCTGTGGTAGATAGAATCAGTGACGTAATTATCTAGAAGAATACCGCCATGACTAGACTTAATCAAATAATAAATGCAATATTCTAACTATTGTTTAACTAAGCTAAACGCTATGAAAATGGACATAACTGGCTGAATGAGGCTTGAATAAGATACGTTCCTAATGTTCGACCTACCAATCACTTGGCAAGGGTCTTAACTAAAAGACCAACAACCATATCAACGTGATTTTCATGTGACCAACTACTATATTAGATTCATAATTTATATTCACAAATAAGTTTTATCTGTATGGCTAAATAGTAAAATACCTACCTACGTACCTAAGGTATACCTCTTTCCATTTAAGAAAGACAATTGACTTAGTATTTGTAAGCCACGTGTACGAGGCACATTGTTTCGTTGTGTTGGTTTTTATATCCATAAATATTGGACTATCGTTAGTACAACTTGCCTGTGAAGGGTGACTCACCGCCTAGTTTTAATATATTCAAGAGATGTAAAAAAAATATTCATGTGACATGCATTTCGTCCATGCTTGTTTATTTAAAAAATAAAAAGAATGTATAAAGTTACGAGACGAGTGGCTGCTGGATATCAAGTTAATTAAGATGATTCGTTTATCTTTTGTAAATCGTGATAAAAAATTTTGTTTGGTGTATTCTTATACATTTTTACAAAGACATGATATTTGAAATGAGATAAATATCTTCTGCGTAAAAATGTCTTGACCCCTTTTTAAACAAAGTTAATATTCAAAAAAGTTTTTCAATTCTAAAAAAAATTATTACTAACAATCATTATTCACAAACAAAACAAAACTTATTTAGATAGAATATGTAAAAACACTGCATTACTACAAGTACACAAATATAAATGGCATGATATTTTAATTACCAAAATAAATACCATGTCGATGTCTCTATGTCTCGATGTCTCAAAAACTCTACGATGTCGTATCATAGTCGTAGTCAGAGTACAAATAAAAGGAAGTATAAATATATCTTAACTAAATAAAACAGCCATGCAATATTATAATAAATGTAGGAATTAGGTAATAAATTCAATAGTCTTCTTCAAAAAGAGCTAAATGATTTTGTAGTGACATTATTAATATAATTAATAAACATGTACTTAGATTTCATCACTTATGAAAATGTCCTTTCGTCAGGATACAATGTATACTTACAAATTAAAAACTAAAAATTGGTTAAAAATATAAAAAAATAATATATGGGAAATAAATAATAATTAAACACTAACATGAAAACAAATTTAAAAGATAAGTATTTGTAAAAATTACCTGGTTATTTATAATATTCATTTAACTATTAACACTTAATACTTGATTTTTTTATCTCCCTTATAATATTTTCTGTTATAATTTTTCTGTCAAATTTATATTTTATATTTCTATTATACATTGTGTCTTGACATAGAAACCATTGGCCCTGAAACATGTTGATATTTTCAATATATAAGTGGTGAAAATGAAGTATATTTTCTTTAATTATACTTCAATAGCCTGTTTGAAAATATAACCAAAACAATATTATGTGTATGTATGTTATCCGACATAATTTGAAATGTTCTTATTTTACCATGATACAATAATTTTTTTCTATTATATTAATTATTTTTTGATTAAAAAATGTGCTTGCCCTACTATTTTTACTTTTTTGTTGTACTTTACTTTTTTGTCCCATTAAAGTTTTTACTTTAATGTGAAAGAAAAAGAAAAAATATATCTTACTTAGTGAAGATATATATTTTATGTCAAATATATTGTAAGAAAAAAATAAATGTAGGGATTCGAGGTGTTCTTTTTACGACCGCGTAGTTTTGAAAAATTGTTATTGGTTTTGGAAAACTGTGACAAATTTAATCGCATATGAAAACGAGTAATGAAAAAACTGATACAAGTTGTAGGCTTTGTTACTGGAGATTTATTAGAATCGCTGTGTTGAACTTTGAAAACAATTTTCAAGTATACATACGTTAATACACACACATATAAACTGATGTAATATACGATGAGCAATATATTTTGGTTACCCGAACGAATACCAAAATTGTTTTGGTGATAAAATAAAGAAAAATATATTCAACGAAACTTATGACTACAGACAGGAATAATTTAGCGGTATTGTCACGAAATGTCCCAACAAATCTCGAAAACCTCCAAAAGGGTTTTATTCAGAAATATAACTTCGTTGATGAAAAAAATCTGAGTTTTCTACATACAAAAGTAAGATGTTTTACTTTATGTTAAAATATGTGTTTGAATAAAATTAAATATTTTTATAAATGTAAGTATTTGAATGCTATTTTTTTAGTAATTTATTGTAATACATTGACCAACTGTTCTTCGAGAATTCATATTAACCCGCTGTTATGAATATTCTGCACAATTTAAATTATTTTCCCTTTAAAATTTATTTAATAGAACTGTTACAGCCAAAAGCATATTTATAAACATGCCTAGCAGCTGAAATATGATGCCTTATCTTATCCATAGATATAAGATAATGTATAATGTTTTAAACTGAAGAAAAACTGCACATTAAACATGTACCATTTCTTAAACTTCGGATATTTTGGAAGTGATAGAAAATAGATACCTAGGTACCTAATCTATCTGTAAGAAAGAAAAAAAGGAGTTCAATTGTTTTCTGAAAGCGTATTGTATCTGTTGTGCTGTTTTCTATAATATTGATAAAAACAATGTTATTTTTAATTTGAAACTAAATTACGATCACTCAGATCACCCAGTTCCCGAGCTTTTTTAGAAATTGTTAGTTTCGATACAAGAACTAAGATAAATTTTTTAGAAATTGACAACTTTATTTGATAAATTTAATTATTTGTACCATACTTATTCTAGTTCCAGTTGAATAACTTTGCTTATTAATATGAATGAAGGCGTGATGACTTAGCATCTTTTTTTTTAAATTTGACAGTAGGTGATAAATAACATTAAGCCAGATTAAATTTAAAGACCAATAATTTTTTTAATTCAGTTGGAAGAAACAAAGTAATATGCCATTTAATTCAAATTTATCTATCTACCACTCTGCCATTTGCCTGTTTAAAAGGGATAGAACCATTAAATATCACTTTGGTTATGCCGGTGTGAAATTTTATATAAATTTTAATGCCATAAATATATCTCGGTTTTTTATTTTTCTTATTTCACAAAAACTCTTCAACGGAAAGCTCTGGCATCGTGAAATTCGCACAGATATCTTGAGTATCAAAAAAATATTTTCAGCTCGGTTTAAATTTCCACTAGCTATGGTGGATTAAAATTTCCACACTGTTAAAAAATAAGTCAAAAAGCCATATTGTTAATTTTATATTTTTAGACGATTGATTTTAAAAACTGGCAATTATAAGTAGTAAAATTATAAAGACAATATGTCCCAATTACTGTAGCAAAACTCACAGCAGAAACATCCAGTTTCTGCTGTGAGTTTTGTTAAACATCCATTTAAGAAATCAAATGACATTCTGTGACCTCAACGGGAATCGAACCCGGAACACCCTCGTTTTGAGAAACGACTATCCCACTATCCAGTAACCCATAAACCGGTATACATGCCCAGTGGACTAATGGATTTAAATTTTAATATTTGAAATAAAGAATAACAAGTGGACAAAATGCTTTTTTGTTTATTTGTTTTTGTGTTGTTATTGTAATCAAAGGTCTATTTTTTACTTTTTCATGCAGTAAACAACTCCAGCTGGAGCTGGCAGAAGAGTAACGAAAGTAGATTGAATGCAGTGGAGATGAGATCCCTCGGACGTATGTGTGGCAAATCAATTTTTGATAAAGTTAAGATTGCAGATATTTGTTGGTGGCGCCAGAAATACAGGGTGACCGCGGAAGATGTGGCAAGACCAGATTAAGCAGATACTGGAAGATGGTCCCGTTAGAAGTCTTAACAACCGGCGAACTTGCATGCGAAGATGTATAAATGTCGATGAGACGAGAGTTATATGTCAGGACAGAAGAATATGGCGCTCTATCCTCTCTGTCTACCCCTCACGGGGAAACGGCGTGATGGTCAGTAAGTAAGTAAGTAAACAACCCCTCGAAACATCAGACGTATTTTTTACATAAAAAAGAACGTCTCACAAAAAATATATTTTAAAGAACCTTCTAAAAAAATTAAAATAAAATTCGCGCTGCACTTTAGTTAACTGGATGTGGGTAATTTTCCACCGGCCTC
Source organism: Agrypnia vestita (assembly GCA_016648135.1). Classification (NCBI taxonomy): domain Eukaryota; kingdom Metazoa; phylum Arthropoda; class Insecta; order Trichoptera; family Phryganeidae; genus Agrypnia; species Agrypnia vestita. The sequence goes on from JADDOH010000580.1 coordinate 166,212, forward strand.
GTAACGCGAAACTTTCCCCAAAGGCTCCGCACACCCCCGATAATTTGATTGTACCCTGCGACGAAGCACCTGCCGCGATGGCCGGAAACTAACCTGACATCAAATTTAACTTTGTTTATGGTCTGGTTATTTTCAATAATTTTAAACTTGGTACATTGCGGCCCCGGTTAACTCATTAATGTCCCGACCGCGCTCCGGCCCTGGTCGGCAACTTCGGCTGCGACCCGCGACCGGCGCTGAATAACGGCAGCTCCGTTTCGTTATTGAAGCGTGCGATATTTTCGTCTATGTTGTGAATGCATTACGAAAATTTGAAATGTCGGGCAATGCGGGCGAGCTGCACTCGGGAACAGCGCAACTTTACAAGTGAAAATATTATCGTTATATAATGATTCACCCGTGGGACCGGGCTGCAAAATGTCCGTTATTCGCTTTTTGCCGTTGCATGCCTAAACACACAACGTAAACAAAATACGTTAAAAAAAAAATAAACAAAAAACATTTCCGAAACTTGAAGGTGTAATTAATGAATATAAGTAGATAAAAAAATAATATTTTTTTTTAAATGTCAATCTACAAAGTTAAATAAAATATATTATTTTTTAAAACACAGCCCACTGTCCCGATTACAAGTGCATTTATTTGATCCGCTCTAGCAACTTTATTTAGTAAATCAATGTAGTGTGACCGTAAAAGAATATGAAAATAAATTTAATGGGTAGTAAAAATATTAATATAAAAGTATATACTTTTTGCGGGATAAATTAAATATAGTGATGAAACTAAATGTCACGAATTAAACACAATGCAACTTAGTTAATGGTTAATACTTATTAAATAACTAGATGTAGGTTGTCAAAAATTAAATTTGTTTACATGTTCGTATTTCAGCTTTACAGATGAGTAAGATGTTTTTAATGAAATTTTATATTTACATCTTTATGCGAGGCATGAATTATTTACTTTAATGTATTTGTTAATTACAGACGACATACGAGAATTAACGATAAATAAGTAAGGTTTAGTTAGGTTGAGTTTGAAATAAAATTGTTTTGAAAGGTATTAATAATTTTATTTGACTTGTATATAGTGAATGAATTTTTAATATTTAACAAAAGTTATTTTAATGTCTAACGTTTTGCAGAAAATATGTCACAAGTACTGAAAAATAAAACGAGAACTTTGAAAAAGTTTACCTCCACTACTGGGACACTTGCTTGAATAATTTCTACATGTAATTTAAGCAGAAATCTGCCTGTAAATTATTCTGGAGTAGTTCTGATACACCCTGTATATTATTAAATAGACAAAAATACCAGTATGCTAAATGCTTATGCATTTCAGGAATATTTACGCTACGTGAATTTCATGTTCGGAATCTGGAATTTTTCAAATGAAAGTATTGGAATTTAAAATATATTATTCAATAGTGAGCTTATTCCTGATACTATACTAATTATAATAATCTATACATTTATGAGTAAATTGACTTAGTACAACCGACTATAAAAGTTGCTAGACCAATATTTTGGTAGAATCGCTTTGAACGGGTTTGAAACATTATCTACATAATATAATTAATCTAACTTATCCACTCGTAGAAATTTTGATTAATTCCCCATCTACATAAAAGTTTCTTTGAATTTAGCTTTACATTGTATCCCATATATTTTGTATGTGAATAGCTTAGTATTTTTTAATTTCAGAGATTACACTTTTTTAGAAAAGTAAATATTACATGACAAAAATATAATGTTTTTATTATTATTTGCATAATATATAAAATATAACGTACGAAAAAATTAATTTTCTCTAAATGCGCAGTTAATAGACCAATGCTTCGGGGGGTGGTTTATTTAGGTTTTCTTCAGAATGGTCCGCGGGTAGTTAGTGATTCCACCGCCAGTCTTTTATAAAAAATACGTTTCATCCCTTCCGAGGTCATAAAGCCGATCGTAGATTATTTCACGCGGTTAGCTCCGCCGTTCCGCGCGCTTCCTTGCCTTTATTTACATACAGCGGGGGTAGGTGCACCCCTACAGCCACACAAAGTGTTCAGCCGATATTCTGGTCGACTATAGCTCACAGCTTCCTGTTACCATTGATACTACAATCTTTTTGTGGTGGAATTTAACCCTTCCAGAGTTTCTTTTATTTTATTTCTTATGTTTTAAATAACACTTAATTATATGAAGTCGAAAACACGTGTAATGGTAGATTCATATGTTGATCCCCATGTAAGAAACACGGAATTATTTAGAATAAGTCAGCATCCTAATAGTTTTGGTTATTTTTCTCCCATCACAAGAATGTTTCGTATATAATACAATATGTACCGTGCTGACCATAAAATTGACGCTGATATTTATTCAGGTACCCGATGATCATTCAAAATATCACTCCAACACAAAATATTTTTTTTAGAGTAACTTGAACCCCTTTAATACGTAATATAAATTATTTATTTACATATTTGTACACGAACGCACTACAAAGATACATTAAATGTATAAATGCAAGTTACTAAAAGAAGTCGCAGTATTTATTAATTTTGTCAATTAGGTACTTTGCTCGATAATTTGCTATATTTATCGCTTCGATTCCCTCACTTCTGGCCACATTGGGCGTCGCCACTACTCGGCTGATTTCTCACCGAAGGGCCTGTCAACACGACAATTCCGCGCAGTGGCCTAGATCCGCGCTATTTGTATCCAAAAATTGGATTATCGAACCTCCTAGATTATTCTAGTGTTTAGGAGAGAGTTATCGTCGTTTGTAAGTTTTTCCAGGTGTTCCTAGAATGATGTAGCTAATTCAAGAATACGGTAGTGTTTTCCAGAATGTAGTAGAAGGTCCTAGAGGCTTCGGTGTTACTGCAATATTTATCAAAGAATAACTTATTTTTTTAAACTTATTTTGAGTACTTATTAAATAAAATAAGTCAATACTTGGATACTTCAATGAAATTAAATAAAATTAATTAAAAAATAATTTGTTAAACGATATTAGGGGCAACCATGCCGTAAAACTGCAGTGCAGTTTGGCATGTCAATATATGTAATAAACAAAGAAAATAAATATTGGAAAAAAAACTGGACATGACAAACTATTTTTGTAAAAGTTTATTTAAAAAAGTTATGTAAAACTATTTAAATCGGAACACAAAGCGTGTTTTAAGTATTGGGAATTGTTGTATGAATGTGACTTATTATTTATATGTTCTTGAAATAATGTAATCAATAGATAACATACAGGTATTTTTAATTTTAAAAAATGCATGGAGTACAATAGATATCGTGTGTGATATTTATTTTAATTTTAATTAAATTAAACATAGTCTTAAATTTAAAAAAAATTAATATCGCCTTATCATTAATTTGACATTGTTTCATTTTTATTTATTTTATAACCCTCAAAAAAATTATGTCCGGAGATTTTATGCAGTTAAAGGGTTAAACCCTTTTCTAGATTCTACAATGGAATAGCCGTAAACACCCAGAACCACTGAACACCTCACTTTGATAACAAAATGATGTGTAAGGCGATAGCTAAATCTATTATAACCTTTGATATCATATGAACGGATAAATAATGATTACCTCAGACGTTTTTTGTACGAATTCGCAGGCTTATATTTGAGGGAATAGATCGGTAAATATTCACATATAGGTATATTGGCAGATATTTACATATCGTATACTTTTGAATAAAAGGGCAATGATAAATGTGCCAGTAGTTACGTATGTACGGACTGCTCATGTGGGGAGGAGCGGCGAGATTTCATTTTGATTTTGTAATCAAAATCCCTGTACGATATCAGGTAACAAACTTAAGGCCCCAGACCACTGTGAAAAAATATTTTTTGTCATTTTTTTTCATTTTTTGAAAGATATATTTGTTAAAAATGCTTATACCGAATATTTTAAAGAAATTTGTAAAATTGACGGAGATACATCGGTTTTTTAATTATTTTTTTTTGTTTGTTTTTTAATTTAATTTTTTTTGTTTGTATGTAGAATTATTTATCCTTCAGCAAGCAAAACTTAGAATGCATTTTTCTCAAAATTATATTTTTCAACCTGGTTGACAGCTTAATCTACACATCCGATTTGCATGCGTCAAATTGTAAACTGTTTGAAAATCCAATCCCTATGGCACCACGTAGGAATTTTTTTTATAAAGAGCCCCTTTTTTTTTTTAAATGATGAAAATATTTTATAAAAAATCGAAAATAAAATTCGCTAATCCGCCATTTTTTTTAGAAATCGAAATTCCCCTACGTGAATTCTTCGCTTTTCCAGTGATTATGGTTTCTTCGAGAATTCAGTTGGTCCAATTCCAGGAAGACCACCAAAACGATGGAGGGACAGCTGATCATCCATACACCAGGAGTAGGAGCCGATAAATAAGACAGGACGTAGTCCTAACGCAAGCAGAAGAAGAAGAGGTTCGAAATTCATGGTTGATGTTTGAAAGGCTGGTTATGTGTATTTACTATTATTTTAAACGCTTGTGATAGTATGATAAAATAATCCAGAATAATGTAATATTTTCAACTTAGTATTTGGTTTAATAAGTTGATGTATGAAAACATTCATTGTGCGCATCCCAGTCGTCGGATTCGTTTCCACGTTGCAGTTTAACCGTCCGCCGTTTAATACGTGCCGGCCGAGTTTAACATTTTGCGATTGTTATCATTCCTACATTTTACTTCACATATGGCAAATCTCCTTCCAAGTTCTTAACTCTTTCAAGTTTTGTGAAGTAGCTGGTGTAGTTTTATACCTAACTTAGAGATTTTCGAATTATAAATTTATTCTCGGTTACAGGATTTTCTATATTATTCTATATTTATTCTTATACCAGGTATGGTGCCTAAACTATACCTTTCACTCTAATAATGTTGAACAAGTTTTTTAAAAATGTTTAAAGATAAATCAATTAAAATAACAGGTAACAATAGTGGACTTGAATTATAGTTTTTTATTGTCTTTAATTTGATTAAGGAGATTATCTTAGGATGTAAAATGAGAGATCCTTGATAACTTTTATAAATTGTTAATAATTATTTCAATTGTTAGACATACGTAATTAATTTTTGGAATTTTACTTATATTAATAATGAGAATAAAAAACATCAGAATCTTAAAGTACGTGAAATAGTAATAATAAATAATAAATAAATAAGAAAATTACCGATTAGGTAGTAATTTTTTTTTTCATCATTTTAACTCCTTCAATTATCACACCAATTTAATTATTTTATGTGTGGGGGTGAAACATCCCCACGCATACAGCCAACGGCGAACCCGTCATATAGCAACGCGAAGCACACCCAGGTCATCGGCACCGTCTCAGCGGTCACCGATGCGTAATTACCGCACATACATTGTATTGCAGCGTACACCGAATTTGCTGACAATGTAACGGGAGCGATGATCCCGAACAAATAAAGATTCAACAGAGGACACAAAATGCGGGCGTAACCTCTACGCTGACAAAGCCAAAACTTCCACGAGCTGCCGGAGTTTAAACATCCCGGTTTCTTTGTTTAAAACGAGTATAAGAAGCCGGGCGAAGAACATCAATTATCTCACTCGCCCCTGTCATTCTTACGGCGAAGCGCTCCCCGATCAAGCCTCACTTCTCGGTAAGCTACGTATCGAACGGAAGCTCTCGCGATTCTATTCTATATTTACTGTACCATTTTTATTGTCATAATTGTTACTTTTGTCTTTGTCTACATTTGAATAAATATTATCAAACCATCGCGACTTTCATCTAATCAGCAACAGCAGAGATCTCCGACTCTTCAAACGGAGTGGTGACCCTATCAATCTTCACGGAAGGACATACCTAAGACGGTGGCCTTTACACCCACCAAATTGGTAACCCCGATGTTCACCGGAGGAATCCGTGTGGGAGGAACACGTTCTTTCAGCAGAACAGAGCAGATTCACATTGAGTCAACGTGAAGTCAACACACACTTCAACTTAATCTTCAGAGCCTTCCTACATCTTCGCCAGCGCACGTTGCAGTCGTTCTTCCATCGTCATTCGGTGGATACTGACGCAACACGAGCTTTCACATCGAGTCAACTTCAACGTCAACTTCATCTACAGTACGCCGAGTGAGATCAGCACCCATTCATCATGAGCTTTAGCACATCCTCATAACATTAGGAGAAGCCTACACATTGCAGGCGGACTTCCATCGCTATACGGTGGATACCGTCGCAGCGATCGACCTTCACCATCATCTACGCACGCGCCGGACGTCACAACTGACCATAGAGGGTCCACACCTCACCAGCAACGACGTCAGGCACGCAACACGACGCAGACACGGCCAACACTAGCCGATACACCCACGTGTACAACAGGATGACAGGGACCAGCCGACCACTAAAAACGAGACGTACAGCCTTAGCCGCATTGGACACGCCCTGCAGACCATCTAACCATGCCCTATGGAAGAACGACCACGTCTATAGAATACCGGACCACGCCCAACAAACGAAACAATCTCCAACGAATGGAATCAGACAAGATAAATGTCAATATCGTTCACAGGAGGACACACACCATTGAGATGACCCGGGAGCCAGCACACCATGCTTCGAAACCCTCGATGTCGATCAACATCCCAGCCGCATCGAACACGCCTGGTAAAATGTCCGAATGCGCCCATAATCACCTACAACATGCCACCAGTGCCAAATCATCGCGCGCTGGACAACAACAATACAACGATAACCAGGAAGACATAAGCCGGATAGAAAGACCTTCTACATACATCGCCGACTCACAGAGTGACGTCATCAACGAGCAACAAACATTCATTGTGTCCAACATATCGGACAGCGAATGACAAACGCTCGCACCTTCACCGCCGACACAACGAGATCAGACAATATGGAGACTGTCAATATCGTTACCGACGGACAACTTCGTCGAGACAACCACGGAACCAGCACGACACGCGCCTCCACACTCGATGACGTCATCAGGCCAACACACCGCGCCGAACAGCCACGATGATCCGCCATGAGAAGCGCCGGCAGCACCACGCAATACCTCATTCAATCTCATTTACATACACACCCGCAACTCCTTCAGGACTACGGCGAGCATAGGAGTGACTAACCTTGCCGTCACCCACACAGGTGTATAATATCTGCGTAAATAATTTGTAAATTAATTAAGATAAATTATATCACAGAGACGAAGCTATGAATATGAGAAACGTGTGATTCTTTTTATACGATGGCGTAGGGCTTACAACCTGTATGAGCTGGCTTAAAAATCACTCACCGTCCACCAATTCCATCTAAGGACATGCACACCTTATAAAATTTTGTAAATTCTATATATATATATATATTTAAATCTGAAAATTTTTCATTTATTTTCTTAGAGATCTGTAGTCATTTTATTTATGTGTGTTGTTATTAATATATAAAAATATGTAAATAAAGAATGTGAATTATATGAAGATAATATTATAATAGGTAAACGAATCTTCCATTACATGCACGCTGCACTATAAATGAATTAAACTCGCTCAGATATTAGACTCCATCTACTCGTGTGTGCAAGCAACTTTAACAACCAATATCACAAAGTATTGCCAGCAAAATCTGTTATTATTCCGGAAAGCTTTTCACTTTGCTTAATAGTGGCGTGTCAGCTTAAATTACTCCGCGAATATTTTTTTTTGCATACGATGTTCAAAAAAAAATGATGTACTGTTTACAAAATGTACTGTTTACAAAATATAATAATGACAAGTCCCTAATATAACAGTGTGAATAATACTGTAGACTCCAAGTTGATGATGATGATGTAGAGGATTCTTGAAGATCCCGACGTAGTGGCTGCGTAGTTCTACTTTGTCGTTCTGTTGTCCGTAGTCAGTTACTCGGTACTCGAGTAGAGGTGACGTCACGGCGTAGATTCTGATGTGCAGCGAGAAGTTGGAGGTCAGTAGGCCTAGTTAAGATTGCTTAACTGCTAGTAATAACTAAATGTAATGATTTAGGAATGTAACTGACATATAAAAATATAATTTAATCTCTTTAATATTCGAATAAATTATTTGAGCACAATGTACGTTGACAAGCAAAAAAATAATTTTCATTGTCTTCATTAAATTTGATGCGTTTCGATCAAGGTTTTTCTTTTATATGTTCCATTATTGAAGACCAAATTTTTTTTTTATGTTTCACAAAATTTCCATTATTAGTGGAATATTCAACGCATATCCCACCAAAATGTATAAAATCATCCTGAAGTGTTAGCTTAGGTTTGGTAAGTATTATTAATTTGTATATATTAATTGTGATATTTTGATTCTAGCGTTCAAAAATATTTCCGTAATTTTTAATAACAATAATTCCATAAAAATTTAGCGGAATACCTAAATCGACTGCCCGGTAAATTTTCGTTCATGAGCAAAATTAAATAAAATAAAATGAAATATCGTTCTTAATATAATTTTTTAAATAGAAATGCAAACACGGAATACGTATTGCATCAATATTTTTACTATTTTTAAATTAAGTTAAACGCTTCTGCTATAAAATAGGACTAACTTGCTGGCATTCTGGAATGCCCATTGCATTGCAATGCAACAAACCATTGACCACTGGATTACTTAGTACCTAGGTGAGAGTTATAACAACTAGATCAACAAGCTACTCATTTTATTGTTGTAGTTTTATTCTACGCGCTACTGTCAGTACCTATGTAACTGTCGGCGCGCAGTTGTCAGGATTATCTTGCACGCAATGACTGCGGGTGCCTATTTTTTGAAATCATCAATTATCCTAATTTCTAATGTGTGTCTGTCCGTTACTCGCTGGGATTACAACAACAACACTGATAATGACTAGCCGCTAATGAGTCGTTACTAATTATTTTTAAGTCCCATGATTTTTCACGGATTTAAACATAATAATTTCGTTTGCTGTCCGTAACTTCCGCACTTTTATTCGAATTCATGGCTTAAAAAACATAATTAAATGACCGGAGATGGGGTTTGCATCCCAGGTCAGCAAAACCGAAATTAAACGGCCGCTTAACCATGTTGCTACCGCCGCCTCTTCGTGGACCATAAAAAATACACTATATAATAGGGCTTAGCAAAGACGCAAACCATTTCATGTTCCGTGATGTTTTACGCGTGTATGTCTCATTCCGTGGAAATTGGTTATAATGATGAGAATAAAACATAGAATGAAATTAGTATTGCAGCAAATCATGACATAAAGGTCATCAAGTAATGGTTCGATGACAATCTTCTAATTCAGAAAAAAACATTTTCATTCCTTTTATCCTTTTATTTATTAAGAATTTATTTATTAAGAAGTATCATTATTTTATTTATTAAGAAGTATCCAAAAATCTCAATATAACGATTCATTGTAAAAACTGTAAAAATAATGTAACATGCAACACGAATAGTACTTAATTTAATCACAAGACTAATATCATATATTTAGTAAGAGCAATCTGACCGCGAAACAATTGAGAAAACTGATTTATGTTCTTTATAACTTACGAAATATATTAAACAAAAATACTATTAAAATTGTGCATTACGCGTTGGTGTATACCCTCTTTCAGTCTGGTATTGTTGGGTGGGGACTTATAACTCCACCGTACAGCCATTAATCATAATACAAAATATAACTATTAAAACGATTCTCAAAAAACTTTATGACTATCCTGATGTAAATATATTTTAAGAATTTAATGTACCATCACTCACAAAAACATACAATACTAACTCCCTAGTCACCTTTTCAAGGTAATGTTTTTACAACTAGACATTGCGACTACAAGGGTTGCTGCTTATGAAATGAGACTCCACAATTGTACCTCCGGCTATTCATTAACTTTAATCTTAGGTTACAATTAACTGAAAGTACCACGAGGTCCATCCCTTGGTAATGTGCTACCCTTAAGCAAGCAACGTGTCACGTTAAGCTATTGGTGAACGGTTTCAAATTTAAATAATCGATTTTTGATACAATTTAGAATTTACATCCAAGGGATGATTACAAATAATGTTTTTTTATGGATTTCTGCGGTTTGTCTCTGATCTGTGGGTAAGTAATCAAATGTTTAATTATATAATTAATTAAATGATTTATAACACACAGTATAAAATTGTACAAAGATGAACTAAATCCCTTATTTAGGCGAGGAGATCGGGATAAATTTGAAGCATTTCCCCCTTAATGTATATTAAAACACATTAAGGTATAATGTACACAAAGTATTAATTGTTCATAATTTAAAAAAAAAAGATGTGCAACAGAAAAATGTGTACGAAAACAGAATGTGTCAAGACTGGTTGACTCATACAGAAGCAACGCAAGACAGGGGAACATGAAAATATCTTGTTGAGTCTTTCATCACATTGATGGACCCTGCAATGAGAGAGGTAACATACGCAAGGCAGAATATCCCAGAAAACTACACAGAGAAGATTCTGAACGCCCGTGAAAATCAAAGAATATTTTAAATTTTTGTTTATGGTTTATAGTATGTAGCTTACATATAAAATATTTATCTTAGTTTAATATTATTAATGAATTTGGCAGTTAATGTCTGGTGCTATGTGATTATATTTGTTTTTAGTAGTCGCAGAGCATAAAATTGTACAGATATGAAGTAAGCCCCTTCTTAATGCGAAAGAATGGGGTCACAATGAAAGAATGTCCCCCTCGTGTATATTTAAGACACATTTATATGGCAGTTAAAGTCTTTATTCTTGCATGATTAGATACCCAAATTTACTCTTTCGTAGTCGTAGAATCTCTCCAAGTGAGAATGTCTTGTTGAGAGTATTTAATTGGACCTTTTCATATTTTTTTCAAAATTTACTTGTTCGTACTAATTTATTTAAATAACTCGAACATTTTGGAGCCGTGAAACAGGACTGTATTTTAAGAAATTTAAGTTTATTTACGTCTACATGACTATGATGATCTGTGGTAGTGACAAAATAACTCAACGTGGATGTATTACGAAATTTCATTAAGTAATACAAATTTCAAAATAACAAAATTTCAAAATGAAAAAATTGCACCCACTTTGCCCCATTCGCCTCAAATTTTCACCTTTTATATAATTTTATTTGTATTTACAGACAAGCTGGCAGTAAAAAATACCACCGAGCTAAACGCCGCTCGACAGCCGGAAATCACATGCAGGGTGGGTACCTGCCTGCCTGCAAGGCGAGTGGCTAGAAGACCAGCGGGTCTTTAGGATATCTTTTAAAAACACTGTGATATTTATTTGTTTGGCCCGTAAAATCTCCAAGTATTTGAGATAGTTTAAATGAAGGAAGGAAGGATGAAATCGTCTCTTTTATTATTCTGTAGGTATTATTTAAAACATTATATTTCTCAATTTACCATTCTTTATCTATACCTATAAAACTCAATGTCTGTCTGTCTGTCTGTTCTCTACACAAATCCACACTGTTTGTCCGATTTGATTCAAATTTTGCATACCTATGCTTTAGAACCCGGCGGGTAACATAGGCAACATTCCCTTCTATTCTTATTCCCCTTCCCCACCCCCTTGACATATTTTCAATGCAAATCTGTACTGTTTGACCGATCGGACTCAAAATTTGGAGACATATTCTTTAGGAATCGGCGGGTAACACAGAGAACATTTCCTTCCTATTTTTTACCCCTTCCCCTCCCCCTGACATTTTTTCGATGCAAATCTGTACCGTTTGACCGATCGGACTCAAAATTTATAAACTTATTCTTAAGGACTCGGCGGGTAACATATGCGACAATTCCCCCCTATTCTTTTAACCCTATCCCCTCCCCTGATATATTTTCGATGCAAATCTATACCGTTCGAATCCAACTTTTGTTTACCCTCACAAATTTATTTTAAACTAAATCCTTAACCAGTGCAAAGCCGGGTAGATTTCTAAAAATCCAAAATTATACTATAATTATTATTCTTTTTTAACGAAAATTTGATAGATCTTTTTGATCGTCGCCACGAGTCTTCTTGCAAAGTTTCAGCTCGATTGGATCACGGGAAAAGGGTCAACAATCGATCCAAAGTTTTTTCGATGGCAAGCAGGCAAGCAAGCAAGCAGACGCCACGAGTTAATATAAAGAGTGTAATTACTATAAAACACATTAAAATATGAATAAATTCACAATTTCTATTATTCTAAACGTCTTGTTATTTAGAATTTTTTTTTTAATAAGTTTGTTAATAAAATTATAATAAAAAAATTAAATAATGTTATTAATTTAATATATTTAAAAAATAATTTATTTATAATAAAAATTAATTTAATGAAATAATTGTTTACAAAATGACACTTAAATTTATTTTTCACATCAAAAAATCGTGAAATCATAGTATGTTTGTGTTCGTCGAAAATGAAGTATATCGGCGCAATCTGGTAGCGTTAGTTTCATTGGCGTTGTTTCGTTAAGATTGTGAAAAAAGAGCCACCTAGCGTCTTGCTAGTGTCAGTGACGAAAATGATTACATTAATGACGAACATATAATTATGTATTTTGATATCGATTTGCGGTCTCTCTTATCTATATTCTTAACTTTACGGCAATGCTGGGTTTCGTAAGAAAGTTAGATTGATGAAAGATAACAATTTTATTCATAAGAGCTATTTTAGAACTTATATTGGATACTTTGGAATTAAGGGGCTCCAGAATCTCTAGCCGCTCGTCTTGCTGTTGGGAGTGTTACCAGACCTAGTATCGGACAATCGACGCCGGCTCACGTCACGCCTGGTACACAGTCTACTGCTGCAACTAAACTATATCCCCTCGCTATATTTGAGACAACCGGGGTAAACTCCGGTGTCGCCATATCGTCTACAATTTATTCAATCTAAAGACAAAACATATATTTTCCTGTTTCCAAATAAGTGATGGTCAAATCGTTATAGTAACCGGTTAAACATGGAACTGTTATTTGAGATTTGTATCAGATTGTAAGGTAACTGAGATATTTAAGGATAATTTACCACTACCGTTGGTTGCCGTTAAAATGCGAATAATCAGTTAATTTTTTCATATCACCAGTTAAAATATCATCACTACTCCACGTGAAAAGATGTTCTGCAACCATGACGTATTTCACAGATTACGAATACAAATGATCTGATGCTGTGTTTCCAGTATTATTTGATGAAACAAAAGTAATAATACTTACCAAATAAATTATAAGAACTGATTTGGAGCATTTGAGATGCGGATCTATTGAAAAATTCTCACCATAACCTGGACAAATAGAGTTATGAATCAGGATTTCATGTGTATTCACATCATTTGGTATTCACTGTGATATGGACACTTAATTCCACGACCTTCCAACTCTCTCCTTTTCCTACCCATTTTGCAGTTCGGTACCGGTTCTTTACCGGTAAGAACATTATAGACCGGCTAAAATTATCACCAAATATCGACTGCCGCTTCTGGAGTATTTTCGTCATCATCGGGTGAAATTTCGTTTTCTACGGCTTCGACCAACGTCGCATGTGTCGAGGAATATGTGAAATTGTGTGTTGCCGTTTCATCGAGTTTTAGCATCATCCTCGTCTCGTTTTTCAAGAAAGAGAGGTCGTTGGCAGGTATGTCGAGCTTCTTGTGCCCTCCCTTTTTTCGTATACAGTCCACATTATCGTTCCAGTTTACCACCCATCGTCCTTCTTTAATACCTATCATATTTTTTTTCCCATTCTTCGTGATTTCGGTCACTTTAATTACATGTATTTTGTGGCCTATTCGATCCGAAGGCACTGTCGTTCGGTGAAAGTTTCTGAAGCAATTCTAATTCGAAAATTTTAATATTATAGATTTGTTATTAAGACATCCAGGTTAGATTAATTAATTTAATAATACTGATATTTTATTAAATTGAGATGACAAATCTTGCATCCCAAAATGTAGTAAAATATTACAGAAAATTAGCTCTCTGGATGTCGGAGAATTATTATGGTTGAAGAAACTGAGACGATAGTCTCTGAAATCTAGAGTATAATAAAACATAATAGTTTTTCCGGTGGAAAATAAATAAATAAATTTTTTAAAAAATCGTCCGTTTAGGTGATAATCAGTATTATCACCTAGGTATCACAGTTTAGGTAAGAATCAAATAATATTAAGATAATTTTAAACTGAAATATGATCAGACATCCAGTATTTAACTTAGCATATAATGTGAATTAAAAAAATTAAGACAATGGCGTGGCAGGAGCAAAATAAAGTACATACATGAGAACATTTGTTTAATTTAATACGTGTTACCTACAGTGTAACGAAGGGTTGCAGTCCGGTAGAGAAGTGACGCGTACAGCGCGGCGACTCGCCCGGTGACTCGCCCGGCTTCGATATGCCGCACTCTGGCGGCGCGCGAGGAACGTCCTGTTGTTAGTTTGGAGTTGATCCGACAGGTGCCACTATAATCTACCCTCTCTCTGTGTTTTCTAAAGACTGGTTACAGGAACATGCACCGGTGTTTGTACATCCGAGACCGGACCGGTACACTAGAATCTGTGGATTAAATTCACATTAGCGGTACGAAAAAGACGATTACGTACGTATTACATCAAAATATTTACATAATTATTGCTTTCTTTCTTTTATTTTTTGAGTAGAGACGGTATTCATTTAATTTTTCAGTAATACAATCAAATTGATTTGGTTCTATAATTTAGTTTTGTAAATCAATAATCAGTCAACTGGAGCTAATCTCCTTTTATGTTCCCTGTAGACGAACCCGGCAAAAGGTGCTTTTCTATGTTCCGAGAAATAGAACATACTATATTCGAAATACGTACATGATTTTATAGACAATATCTTCAATATTGGTCTTAACGCATTGAAAAGAATGCTATAGATTATATTATATACTTTATTTTAGTACCACTAAACTTTCCATGGTTACGGATTGAAAGTATTATTACTAAATAGAGTTTAGTCAATTACCTACTCACTACTTCTAATAATAATTCTCATTTTTCACCTCTCCTTTGATTCCTAACTCCTCACCATTTGCCCCCTGTCGCTATTCCCGTTTTACAGTCTTAACTCATTACCTCACCTCTTTTCTTCATATACTTTTCATATTCAGTAGTTTTTCTTTCTTTAAATCTAATATTTGTTTCGTACACGATCGACCCAGCGGCATAAAATTGGACACTTTTAAATTACGTGCGTACCACTGTTTATTAACTTGAAAATATTGTCTTTTTAATGAATTGGTCTACGTATTATACACTATGTATGCTTATAAATTATAATGTTTTAGAACTGTTGAGATTTCTTAGTAAATAAAATAAATAAATAAATCATTGAATGAATAAATAAATAAATAAAGAGGTAAATAATTAAATAAATAAAATAAATCAATCTTAAAAATGATAAAATAAATTTATTAATAAATAAATGAAAAAAGTTAAGAAATACTCTTGTATTGTTGATCATCTTACCTATATGTAATAATTACAACCAACATTGTAAAAAAAATGTTGTTTTTATCGTCATAAATTTTTATCATAAGTTTATGGCCTGATGATGGCCTAGACCAGGGGTCGGAATAAGGGCTCGCGAGCCACATGCGGCTCTTCAGACATTATTAACCTTAGCGCCAAAATCAGAAGTCGAGTTCTGTATTTAACATAGTGCAAATGTAGTCAATCATGCTAGCTTTACGGTCTCTATGGAAATGGAAAAACCAGTCACAGATGGATTAAATGCTTGTAAAAGCATTTGAAGTGCTTTGAAGCGATCACGAGAAGAGTAAAAGGATTGCCTTTATCTGCGAAAATGGTGAGGGACCAAATCACCAGTCGAGGTTACTATGCTGGCTTTGGCAATATCAATTGCAACTGATGAGTAGTGTAATATTAGTGATATAATAACACAAGTAACCCCCTTTGTGCGATAAATGTCGGCACAAGGTCAAACACGTGGAGAAGATATTGCGAATGCCATAGAAACGTATCTGGAAAACACTGGAATTGACCTAAATAAAATGAATATTTTGAGTACCTCAAATTTTTCAGAACAGTACTGGATTTTTGTGACAACGACATCATTAATCAATCAATATATTATAGATGTCTTACAGAGACGAAATTGTATTTTCATGGGAAAGTAGGTATAGAAGTCATTGGGTGTACATAGGGCTTACGACCTATCGTACTGCTGGCTTAGTGATCACTTAATTAACCTCATACTATCGCATTTCCGCTACATGCTGCGCACGATGTGCTCGCAAACTTTCCGTTACAACAGTAATTTTACCCGTAATGCGCCAAATAGGTATAGCTTCAATAAAAATCAATTTCTCTGATCCGTCAAATCTGTGCAGATGTACATGCAATGGTATACAAATTAATTCCCGATTGCATTGTCAAGCAGCGCCTCATCGCGCCGAGCAGCTCACTAGATTTAACCAATTACAATCTATTTACTATCAAATCAATCATTGTGGTAAAATGTGCCAATCAATCTATAAACCCACCCCGCCCCTGTCACGCGGGAAACGCGCTGGGAACGGAGGGGAGCGAGCCTTTGATATATTTTCACTTATTTCAATTTCAAAAATGACACGAAATACTATGTGGAGGCCGACATCAAAGTGTGTAATTCAGCCATTTCACAGAATCTCCCAAAATTTCATCGGTTTCACTACTTTTGTAGATAAAATAACAATAGGCATGATGACGGATTGTGAAATAACATTCTAAATTGTAGGTACACGTCTACTATTACCGAAAATAACATTATTTCAGTAATATACTAAGTTTTTACGCAAATAATTGCATTTTCATCTACACATTTTTAATTTTGCGCAAAAACGCCCGCAGCTGTCATTTCGTCTACGTAACGTCAAGCCTCAGTAAACATTGCATTGTGCCTATGGCAACGGTTCAAAGATACGGTGATGGGTACTGAGGCGTAACGTCATTCGCTCTGACCGGTGCTTCAGTTAAATTGGCGGGTTGCACAATTTTATACTTTTATTGAAAATCTTATTAATTTCAATGTGTACAAAATTAAAACTGAATCATTTTTAAGAATCCTTTCAAAATATTTTCTTCTTTGAAATCACTTATTCTTTAATTCCTTAATACTGTAATCGTGCCTATTCAAGCCTCGACTGGTAGAAATATAATTATGAAATAGATGATTATGTAACCACAATATTTTTAAACGTATTTTATAATCATATTATGATAAATGATAATCAAAATATATTGTGAATATAATAAACTAATCTATAAAAAGATTAAAAAATTGAAAAAAAAAATTCAGGCGTCTTCTAATGTTATAAAAAACGCATAAATATCATTTAATCTGTGAGGTATAAAATCAAAGGAAGCATTATCAAAAATAAAATTAATGCAGTCATTGACTACTAGTTACTTATTTATAATATACTGAATTAGAGATTTTATAGTAAACATAGTCTTTAAATTTATATTAAACATAATTTTGGAAAATCAGCACATTTAAATAAGAAATCTTTGGTGACTGAATTATTTTTTATTTTTATTTTTTTGGTTGTTGTTAGCTTTGTTAAATGTGTATGTGGGGGTATAAAAACCCCCACATATTTAAATGAAAATTGTTTTATACATAAGTCAAAAAAATATATAACTCTCAATTACCAGTAGTGACATCCATATACATACTATTTTACGGTAACGAAAAATTTAAAAATCATAGATGATGATAGAGTGCTTCTTAAATATACTTGTTTTTAATGCGAGAAAATTTGCATAAATCAAATAATAATTTAAAAAATTAATAGATCTGTTGTTGTTCTTGGGTGGAATCGTAAACATTATGTAAAGTGATCATTTAGCCAGGCATGACAGGTCATAAGTGCTTTGGACGTCCAATAAGGAATTCCATCATATAAATAGCTTCGTTTACATGAGACATATACAATCAATCTTGATTAATGATGATATGTAGCCACTAGAGTTTTTATACATAAATTAAATCAAGATTTGTTTTTGCAAGTTTTAATGATTTTCTGGAAAACGTAGCACTAAAATTAATTTTATTTATTTATTTATTTATTTGCTATTAATATTAAACATTTATTTGCTAAATATAAGTCAAATAAAATTATTGAAAAGTTTAAGAAATTTGAAGCGGTATTTTTCTGCAAAGCTTTAATCGTTTTATTTTACTTGTATTAAAGTAAAAGAATTTAAATATTCGATTACTGATCGAAACAGAAAAATTTAATTAATAAAATAAAAATTATGGACACTTGCAAGTTGCTTTTATCCATAAATATTGATTATCAGGACAATGACAGAACGTGCATTTTAAACTCATAAATTAGTAATCTATCATCTTGTATTGTTAAGTTACATTTTGCATATTACATTTTTTACTAGCAGGAAGGCAATCAGCTATCGCCGATTGCTTACTGCTAGGCCCTGAGGGTGGCTATTATGGCCGCTGCGCGGCCAATTATGTTTGCTGTGCAGCAAACACAATTGTTTACCTATGCCTACGCCAGCCGCTTCGCGGCCAATTGTGTCTGGCAAATTTCCACTTTTAATTACGGGTAGTTTAGATATAATTAAAATAAAGTATTTATTCAGTATTTCTAACCGATTTATAAGTCAGAGCGTAGTTTTAAAATTAATATTTTGAACATGATTTGTCAATTGTCAAATTAACACTCTTTGCCATCATATTAAAAAACGTGGTCCATTCTAAATTCTGAACAATTTTTTTTTCGTATTTATCAGGATATTCTTGCACTAAATTTAACGTTATTCTGTATGTTCTCATATTATTAATGTTCTGGAAAATATAAATTATCACTTCCGAAACACGAAATTCTAACTTTAAAGGACATAAATATGACAGTTAAATATCATACATAACTATGTACTGCTCCGTAATCTAAAATCTGCGTCTTGATTCATTTCATTCACTATGATTTAACATTTTTCTAACTAAAAGTAGCTTTTTAAAGCAATAAATAGTTTAATAACGTTAATAAAGTTGAAAAAAATAAAAAAAAAAATAAAGAAATTAAAAGCTAAAACGTAAATAGCTATCATCGCTCCAAACGCGAACGATGATAGCTATTTACGCCCATCGCGACGAACGGCCTGGGCCGAATCGACAGCAGTGACAGCTGGGTTAAGGCTGGGTTTACATAACCAAAAAAAGATATGGCGAAATTTACAAACAATTTTTAAATACAAGTATATCAAAAATTAATAAAAGTGTATAAATATTAGGTACATTATTTTTATAAGTGACCATTTTTATTTTACGTGTATAATATTTCTACACATTAAATAATATCTGCATGTATTTAAAAACAATCCATACTTCTCGCTACTTTATACGATTTCGCAATCTGTTTTTGTTTAGCTAGCAACAGAAATTATCCGGAGATAGGCAACATTTGTTAGCGTAATTAATATATAGATTGCCGAGTATGAAATATATTGTACCCTGACAGAAAAAGCTGTTGTTTTCAATAAATTTTATATTTATATGTATAAACTTAACTAGTCACATTGGATTCAAATTAATAATTTTGAGATATTTTCGGTAAATATTATTAAAAAAATTCTGATTATATAATTAAACATTTATTTTATAAAAAGTAAAATAATAAATAAAAATAATAGTAAAACTATTGAACCGAGTAACAAGAATAATATATAAATTAAAATCAATCGAAACTATGTAAATACTAGATATAATGTCAATATGGCTTAAAATAAACCAATGTTGTGACCACGTGGCTCTTTTAAAAACAAAGCTGAACGCTTATGCTATTAATATTGGACTAACTTTATAGTCCTGTGGAATGAAGCAGCCGACCACCAAGCAAATGTCTTAGCCACCGGAACAACAAGCCAAAAATACCTATCTAATCAACAATACGAGATGGTCTTCAAGTAAATTCATAAATAATGTATCGTATTCCTGCTAGGTCTACCAGGCTAAACATAACTTTCGATTGCTAACCTGTAATAAATTACAGTAACATTCTTTAAAAATATAGAGAATACGTGTAGGGACCGTCGAAATGTTGTTCACTAAGGCTTCTGAAAAAAACACGTTCAGTATCAAAACTATGTAAAACGGGAAAATGGAGCATAATCAACCACTTCAAAATATAATTAAAAGTTAAAATTGTAAGGTAATTAAATCTATTTTGAAAAGTTAATTACAGGATAGCTAAAGGGCCTACTCCAAAAAATATATCTTTACTTTTGTAGATTATTTTGCTTTTTGTCATTAATTTTAAATAAAATATTAAAATAAAATAATTCAGTCTTCAACGGTAACATTGACACTTCAAAGTCTCGCGTTTCAGACGGGTTTATTTCACTAGGCCCGGCAAAGGAATTTGCTTAAGGAATTTCGTATCGAGAAAATATTTTAGAATTCATTTTTTCAAATTACGTTTCCCGTCACAAATAGTCATTTTAAAAGGCGTGGGGAGGCACTTTGTGAAATTATCGAAAAAAGTGTCGGTGTTATCAAAGCCGTCCTTATTATAGATACATATCGGGGTTCGAAAAAATCCGATTTTTATTCAAAAAATAAAAAATCGGATTTATTTAAATATATCCGATATATATAAAAAAATCGAATTTTTTGATATATACCCAAAATATATCAAAAATTGGATACATATCCAAACTTTTTGTCTCCTTATTTGCACACGTCAATTGATACAAACTCGAAATAATAAGGAAATTAATTTTTTTATTTTGTACATGAATTAATCTTTATTAAATAAATGATTAGCATACGGAAAAAAGCTAATATATGCAATTATTATATTAGTTTTCAAAATTGCTCTTTCTAATGTAGTGTTATGGGTGTTTGTTTCTTTATGTGAAATAAAAAACGGATTATATGAAACAAATTAAACTAAAAAACAACAGTAACGTTTTTTTAAAATACAACTAGCATCATCTAGTAACGACCGTAGATATTAAAAAAACTAGCATTTTTTAAAAACAATTAGCGCCATCTATTAATGACCGCAGAAAGTTCTTTTGGATATATATCGAAAAAAAATCAAGACATAAATATCGTGATATATATCGTGATAAATATCATGATATATATCATGATATATATCACGATATATGTCCTCGAACTCTGATACATATATTTATTTATATTTCTCAAACAAGAGTATTTATAAATTAATAATGTGAAAGCTTCGTAGAATATGATTTCAATTATTTCCTTGTTAATGTGATAAAACATGATTATACAAAAATTAATTAACGTTTGGCACAGTATAACGAGAGTGAAAATATATAAAATACATTTTTTAATTAATAAATTGTATTTTTAAGTAATGACAATTATTTAAACGCAAGATACAGGCTTTGACGAAAATGCAAATGTGGATAACCGAAGATGTGATGTAATGAAAACGCAAACGTGGACGACCGCCCGCCACTTGGTTGATCTATGATCTACAGGAAGATCAACTCGAAGACAGCATAGTACAAAAGATGCCCAATGGAGAAAGCGGACAAGGAAGACTGACTTCAAGTTAATGGGACTAACGGTCTGGAAAGAAAAATAAGAGAGCAACATATTATGATGTTATATCTACGCGTGTAAGATATGGATTCTAAAAAGGCCTTGGCAAAGAAAGTGTGTAAAAATATAATGGCTGGTAAGAGAGAATTAGTCAGTTTAGTATCGTATCTAAGATAGTTAATCTTTATCAAAATTCTAATTTGGTTGGTGTAGTAAAATCGCAAAGGATAAAAAATCACAAAGGATCACAGGACATGAATTAAACTTTAACCTATCATCAAATTGAACCGATAACCTATTTTCTGCATAGGATGAAGCGACCAGATTACAGTAAATAAATTCAAAAATATTGCCTGCCGTATTCATCGGGAGATTCGAAGTACCCTTGGTCTCTTGGTAGACCCAGATTATGATAAAGCCACACTGTGAGAAGATATCTGGAGGCATTTTGTGTTCCTGTTTTTAAGTAAAGTGGGAAGATCTAGATCAAAGACAC
The DNA here is from genome assembly GCA_016648135.1 of Agrypnia vestita. Taxonomy (NCBI): domain Eukaryota; kingdom Metazoa; phylum Arthropoda; class Insecta; order Trichoptera; family Phryganeidae; genus Agrypnia; species Agrypnia vestita. Next base: position 188,292 of record JADDOH010000580.1, read on the forward strand.
CTGGTGCCGAGTTTTATATGAGGCAAAGGCTCTCGATGTGCAAGCCAAGGAGTAGTATAAGTAGATGTTAATTAACATTTTATTTTTATGGGAGTTACATAATACTTAATATTACTCTGGAATTTCTTATCGGGTTTGACGCGCCTAATTAGTTTCAGGTCAGCCACGGTGGTTGTTAATAAAATGTCTTAAATATTTAGTCGGTGGGTGTCTGCATTTTACTTTCCTATTATTTGGTGAATGCACATTTTTCATTCGTGAGATATGCTCTGTGTCTTAGAGTATATCCGTTAGTCTTTTGAATTTTTGATGGTGGGTCCTCTTTAAAACCTCCACATTTGAGAATCTTTCGGTCTAGCTTAATCATTCCGTCATTTTTTACATCTCAAATGCTTCCAATTTATTTTTATCTCTAATTAATTGTCGACTGGTGTAACTTTAGTAAACAGCTAAGCTACATAGATGCAGGTTTTGATAAATTGTTTTTTCGTCTTTATATTTATTTGTGTTTTGAAAAATTTTTGGTGGTAAAAGCTTGTTTTCCTCTTATTAATTTTGTTTTTACTTTTAATGTATTAGTCTACTTTATACACAACTTTCAAAAGAATGATTAATTTCGAATATCCTAGATATTTGTGCTTCACATGACTTGGTAAATCATTTAGAATATTTTAAAGCTAAACATTTCAAAATTTTGTCACACTCATCGTTTCTACTGTTCGGAAACATCGAAATTCATCTTAGAATTGGAAAAAAATCACTCGAAAAAATTGACCATAAATCGCGGAGCAGAAAAAAATCGTAAGCAAAAAAATAGGCGTAAAGTATCCTTTCAGCGTCTCTACAGATGAAGTCGTCTGGTTTTATGAGCGACGATCAACTTTACTCAGAATTCTCCCCTTTTAAATTGTCTTCATTATTTTTATTCATTGTTTCCATTATTTCTCGTAATGCAACATAAACAGAAGTGGTTTTGTTCGCGAAAGTCCCCGCGATAAGGCTGCGAAGCGAAGGCAAATATTGGTGCGTGTTTATCGGCTGAAATTTATGGAAAATAAACTAACATCAAAGGAAAAACACTTGTTAAGGCGGCGGAGTTCTGGAATCGGGCGGAAAACAAACTTTTATGTGTTTTGAAAATTTTCCCAAAATAATTAATTAAAACTTTATCTTTCCACGGCAACATAATTTTGGGAGACTTTATTTTTCTGGGGGTTTATTAATTAATTGCGTGTAAAAAACAAGAATTATTTTAGGGAGAAGATTTAAAATATTTCTGACATTTTGAAACCACGATTATTTTTGTCAGCCTAATGGTGTATTTTCATGGATGTGAGATAATTTTTAATATTTACAGAAAAGATTTATATTTCTTTGTTACAAATTACACAAAAATATTATTAGCCGGTAAACTAATGTAAATTTTACATTATACTACTCTCAAGTCAAATAAAATCATAAATTAAATCATTGGCAATATTAGTGAAGGGTTTAACGTTATGAAAATAAATATAATAACCGTTAAATGTTCTCAGAATCTGTACCATTAATCTTCTTGACCTAAGTATCTAATATTTTTGCGGGATTCACGAGTAATATTATTCACAATATCCAACAAAAATTGCCGCCTTTTCGTACAATTGCTTTTTATCATTATTTAGTTATATACCGCCTTTTTGTACAATTATTTTTTATCATTATTTAGTTATATACCTAGATCCAGGGTGCTGAGATGAGTTATCTAAGGGGGGTAGCGGGAGTCACAATGATGGACAGAGTGAGTAGTGCTGACTCGGCATGGAGCCCCTACTCCTACACATAGAAAAATCGCACATGAGGTGGCTTGGACATATCCTAAGAGTATCAGAGGAACGAATAGCAAGAATAATCTTATTCGCAACCCCGGAAGGAAAACGGCCGGTGGGTTGCCCTAGATTCTATGATATGATCCTAGGTATATGAAAATAGAATGGGTCTAGGCTGGTTGACTCATGCAGAAGCAGCGCAAGACAGGGGAAAATGGAGACACCTTGTCGAGTCTGTGGGCCCCCAACCCTACTAAAATAAGGGGATGAAGATGATGATGACGATGACCTATGATGAAGGTTAATCGAATCATATATGCAATTTTTATTCGATATAAATATGGAGAAAAGTGGCCTTATGTCTTGTGATGAAATAATTTTGCACCAAATAAAAAAATAATAATAATAAGAAATGCGATTAATTTCAGTTTCAAGTTCAATTGCAGTTAATTCAAGTTCAGTTCAGCCCATCACTAAATGTTTGTAAATCACTAGGTCTAAGAAGGTTATTTAAACTCGCGCGCGGGAACATAAGCTCTCATTTGTTACCAGGACCGTGTAACCACCTATTCACAGGGATTCAGGTAGATCGGACGACTTGCCGACCTGGTAATATTCCATCAGTGACCCTCGAGTTTGGATTCTGCAGACCTAAAGGTATATTATCTAATATTTTTGATGACTGATGACTACACTATGATGCTGTACTGCTATGGCGCTGTACATCTGTGACCTTTTAATGATTTTCTGCCAGAATAAAATACCCTAAATAATCTAAATTTTAAAACTTAAATATAATCTATAATGTAAAAATGTAAAGATCTTTGATGCAGAGTGCTACTTAACATCATTGTGTAAATAATATGTAATCTTCTACCACGGACTGTGATCCGTTATTTTTAAATAGCAAGTGATAAAACTAATAAATATCTCTGATATAAAATATTGTAATTCTAGTATATTTTAACTAAAACCCTCCCGCATGCTGAGAGTCAAATCCATCACGTAATCTAAATTAATATAACGCAATAAACTGTAGTCATCATCATTTAAATCAAAGAGTAATACATCAAGATTTAAATTCTCTCGCGATTAAATACTGCTGTATAAGATTACGGTGTTAATAATTCTAGAACTGATGTCTCGTTTTACGAACCTTAAATTCAAGAGACTATTGAAAATAAACTAAAAACAAAATATTAAAACGGATGTAGCTGAGACGGAGGGCGAACGCAGAGAACGAGGTACGAAACTGGGAAGCAGAAGCGTTGATACCACTGCGCGAATAGCTGGCATCTCCGTGAATGTGGTCCAGGAGAGTGTCGGTTAAATCAACGCAAACAATGAAGATAAAGATACATAAAATTCGAGTCATGTGTCGTTCAATTTCTCTCTTCAATGTGTCGTCATGATTTGTGCATCCGTGCTAAGAAGAAATTGTATTGTAAATCTGGTAATCTCATTTGTGATAGGTTTTTCTAAATTTTGCTACTGAATATCATTCATGTAAGTTTAGTTTAGAAATAGTTAGCGGCCGAGTTTCAAATGATTAAATAAGCAGGTTGATATAGAAAAAGTCAGGATTTTATGAATTTAAATTGTTCGATGTGTTATTCATAATAAACTGTGTCAATAATTAAATTGTTTTCAGTTCCCCGTGTAAATCCAAGATCCAGCCTAGTAATCTCATTAACCTAAATTAATATATGTCATATTCTAGCTTATTGAGTCACAACGCGCAACATTCTGATCGATTCCACGATAACCTAACCCTGCATCTCATGCCTCGTTGACTAGCTGATGAGGGAGATATTATATATCTGACTTCTGGTGCGACTCGTAGTAATCCTCTTAAATGCGCCAGAAACCAGATTCCTTCTCTATCGCGAGATAATCTTCCAGTTTGGCGCTCCATAAGTCATGGGGCAGGAAGCAGGAAGCATACCTCGCAAATTTGGTCACCTTCCAGTCTATACAAAATAATATTTAAAGTATTTAATTATTTTGAGATCATTTATAATTTGCCGACCTAAAGAACTTTCCCAAAAGAAATTTTAAATCACCCTTTTACACAATAGTAAACATTTATTTTAAATATAATCTTGGATTTTTATTATTATTTTATATTTATACATATTCTACCACTTTTTATTTATTCGACGATGTATCATACTCGTGTATATAAAAGGAGACATAAAATTTTGAACCTTCGAAAAAAAATATTCTGTATTCTTGAAAGTATTTTTATTTTGGAGTGAAAATAATATCTTTTTTAAATGACGCTTCAATGTGATATTCCGGTTTTATTTAATTATTTGCCAAGGTTTTTTATGTATTGATGAATAGCCTCTATGATACTGTCGTTTGGGTAAAATTTGTAGTTATAAATTGTGAAAAAAAAAACACAAATACAGGATAATAAAAATGGAGCTGGCAGAAAAGGAACGAAAATATACTGAATACGGTAGAGATGAGATCTCCTAGAGAGATGAGATCACCAAGAGAGATGAGATTACCTAGAGAGATGAGATCACCTAGTCGTTGTGTGATAAATCTATCTATAATAGAGTGAAGAATGAAGGTGTTAGGAAAAAATGTGAAGCTGATTTTAGCATGGTTGAAAGAATGAAAAAAGAAGGGCTCAGATGGTTTGGGTGTGTTAAGCGAATGAATGAGGAAATGATGGTATGAAAAATATATGTGTGTAAAAGTGTTGATGGCACAAAAGAGAGAACGAGAGCAGAATACGTGCCAGGATCGGATTAACCAGATACTGGAGGATGGTCCCCAGGAGCCTCAAAATCGTGTGTATGGATAGAAAAGTGTGGCGCTCTATCTTCTGTACCTACCCCTACGAGAAAACGGCGTGATCGTAGAAGTGGCGGCCCTCGTAGCTCAGTGGGCATGACACTGGCTTCTCTCAGCGAGGGTTCCGGGTTTGATTCCCGGTGAGGTCACAATATTTTGTGATGTGTTTCGCTTCTGTAGTTGGGCCTCTTGGCCTGTTGAAGCTAAGAAAAAGTATAGTATTTTCTAGATTAATAAAAAAATCTATCGACATATTTTGGCACCGGCGGGATTCATTAATTACTATAAAATCAAAAGCTTATTATTATTATTTTCTTATATTAACAGGGATTATCTCTATTAATATAAAATTATCTAATATTAAAAGATTTTTTTTATAGAAATTATTTTTCAGTACATTTTTCTAATTGATACATCTATTTTGTTTTAAACCTCTAATTTATCGATCAATCTAGTAAAACTAAATTTCAGTGCCATAGCTCCATAACTAAGAGTCCTATATTTTTTAAGAAATATATTTTGATTTCGTAATAATCCAACAAAAGGAAGAACTTCATTTAAATAAAAATCATATTTTTTACCAATATTATTACCACGTGCATGGCTGCGGGTGGAATGAATGGAAACAAAGGAAATTAATTAGCGATTATAAATAATTGGTTGTTATTTAAATATTCAATGCGCAAAGTCACTTAAAACGAATGAAACCTCAAACTATTCATTAAATTACACCATTTTGCAGTATATCACTCGTAAATGAACTCTTTATTATTGCTGGGTAACAAATATTTAACATATTTAGTGTTTAGGAGAAGATTCTCTTTGCTTTTAGGCTTTTCCAGGTGTTTGTAGACGTTATAGATAGTTGCAGATTTACTTAGATCTTTTTAGATGTTTCGATAATGTTGTGACAAGGAATTCAGACAGTGCGCAATTTCTTTTGCTTGCCATTCCGTGACATTACATTTTTAATCATTAATTATTTTTAAATACGATTTAATATTTAAAGCACACTTTCAAATTTTAATTTCTCAAAACTTTTTTTTTATTAATGTTGGATATAATTATGTTATTCCGTGGAATTCAGTAGTATTGTACTCTATTATTGTTAAAGCTTCCCTTTTCGCAAAGCATCTTTCATAGAAAGCATTTCGTGAAAAGTACTAAAAGGTGCTTCGTTCACATCATGCCTGGGCTTGCTTGAGTTGACATGCTGAGCACGTATGATAATACAAACATAACAACATCGATTGTGTAAATCGTCGGCCACGTTACTTGACATGAATTATTTATCCCAACCAAATGCGCAATATAATTTTTCAAAAAAGAATTATAAAAGGGTTCTTTAATAATTCATAAAACCTTCCCGGTATAAAGATTACAATATAAATACACCAATAAAAGAAACAAAGCTCATTTTAACGTTTAAAATTAAATTACAATCCTACACAGTAATCTGTATTTTTAAATAAGAATCAATTTTACTCACATAAAAAATATCTGAAGGATTTCAAAGTCTTAACTTTCTAATAATCCCTCTCCCCTCGTAGCTGATAAAGGTAATGCCATAAAAATAATCTTAAGCGACCCCAATGTGTTAATGATATTCCAAAAAAGGCTTTGTGGTGAAAGGCGAAAGCGCTTGATAATGCGGCTGTTGTAATGTTTACCAAAACCACCCTCCGAATTTTCACCCTTACCGCTACTCATAACCAAAAATACCCCTCGGCTCTTTGAATGTCGTACCGTTTCTCTTATTGTGATTCTGCGCCTTAAACACAATTTAATCGCTAGTGGAAGGTTCGGTATTCTTCTTAACAATGCAGTTTCTACAGAAATGACAATAGGTTTACGGAATTAAGATAAGTCATATCTATATAGTGAGTTTAATATTTATACGTCTATCGGTAAATAGATACGTCGAACCTAATAATAGTTACATAATACCTTTCAAATATCTTAATTCAATTTGCTTATAACATCAGATGACGTTATAACTATTACAGTTTCCGGAAATGAGTAAAGTTTATCATGAATCAAAACAAGTCAGTTTTGGAAAATAAATATTTTCTAAATTATTTAACATATTATAATTAAAATTTTTGAAATTGAAGTAATTAATATAAATAAGCGCAGGCTGTTTATTATATTGAGCCTCTACTAAAATATTGCATTATGTTTCTTGTGAAAATAAAAAAGTAACTTCTTCTTCAAATAAGCAAATTTATTTTGTGGTAACATAATTATAATTGATATAAATTAACTTTGTTAAAACCACTTATTTGTTGAAAAAAATTGTTTATTGAAAAAAGCCAATGGCTTCGAAACATGTTGAATTTTTTTCAATAAATAAGTGGTTTTAACAAAGTTAATTTATATCAATTATAAAAAGTAATGTTACAATTGTTTTCAATTTCAAGGATCTCAAAGAGTTACTTTTTTATACTTAAAAAAATAAATTGAATATTTACCCGTAGCAAGCACAGAGGTCACCACGCTTTTGAAATAAAAAAATCGCGCGAAATCAATTTCATCTATGTCTTTAGATCGTTTTAAAGGGTATATATTTCTACATCCTCACTCTGTGCTAAAATTCACTCCTAATTGATGATTTAGAATTATTTTGCAATATACATAATATACAGACTTTATTTATTAATTCCGCATATCTGCGTAATGGAAGAAAACAAATATATACAGGGTGTAACACAGTTGGTTGACAGTAATTTACAGATAGATTTCTGCCTTATCATTATTATTATTTAATTTATTACCATTTTTTACCTTAATATTGCTTGTAAATTACTATAAAATATTATCTTAGTTTCCAAATATTATCTTATTCAACATAGTACTTAATTTATTGCGCATTTAATATCTGTGAATCTTTGTAATTGATTTATGCAATGTATACTATGCTCTAACATTTTAATACTTGAAACTGTTAGGATTCCTTAATTAAATTAATTAATCTAATTAATTAAATTAATTTAATTAATTAATTAATTATGAATCGAATACTTTCGAACAAATTCATTCAATACGTAAAATTTTGCTATCTAAGCCTTTTTCAGGATGATTTCTATGAACTGCGATTATTAGCATTTAAATACAATCTACTGAAAAAGGCGACGATATTTTAAAAAATAAATATTATTCTTATTAATATTTCACAGCCCTGCATTATTTATTTAATAAAATACATATTCCAATCAATTCGTTCATTTTCTTTATTCCTATAGCATTCTTGCTTCTTGTTTTTTCAGTACTGGAGCCATAACTACAGGAATGCAAAAAGTGCATAAGGTGTCTTTTGCTTTCAGTGGTTGTACCTGTCGTTTTTCAACATTTCGGAAATCTCACGCGAGAACAAAGAACATCATTAATTCATATGGCCCTCTATTATTCCCGTCCCGTGACGTCACCCGCTCGTTGGTCCTTTGAATAACTCCCCGCCGGGCTACACTTCTTCACAAAGGATACGAACTTTCCGTCATTCCGCTAGTTCAATGAGTTGATAAGACTTTATAAGTGACCACCTCACTTCCACAAAAAGCAGGGACGATATATTTCCACCCTGCCTTTGTCCCGTCTTCAGAATCCAGGTAATAAAGGTTCTATTCGAAGGCTTTGTTTCATGTTAAATAACGCTACACTGTGCAAGATCGCCATTCTTCGCCGGTAACCATTTTGTTTTGTGTAAAAATGAAAAGAATATTGAATTTGCCATTATCGTTGGATGATATGCACGGCAGCGGTTATATTTCAGATTCTCGTTCTTTCAGAAGTTTTACGTTTACGTAGCCCAGTTATTTTTGCCTTGTAATTTAGCGCTTAAAAAAAATTTTCAAAATACATTTTCTCTGTAACATAAATTGAAAAATTATTCACTTATATCACGTTGAGTAAGTTAAGGTCAAGAGACAAAATATGTGTCAAACTATTAATACTCAAAATAATTAAACTTTGTTTTGTTTCACCGCCGCCAATTGGAATGATGTACAAATAACATAAGTATGCATTATAATATTTGTAGGTGTACACCTACATATAATAGGTATGCATACTTACTTACTTATTTACTTACTTACTTACTTACCATCACGCCGTTTCCCCGTGGGGGTAGGTAGAGAGAATAGAGTCCCACACTCTTCTGTCCTGACATACAACTCTCGCCTCATCCACATTCATACATATTCACATGCAAGCTCGCCGGTTGTTGAAGCTTCTAACGGGACCATCTTTCAGTATCTGATTAATCTGGTCATGCCACGTCTTCCGCGGTCGCTCTCTCTTTCTGGCACCATCAACACTTGCATTATATATCTTTTTTACCATTCTTTCCTCATTCATTCGCTCAACATGCCCAAACCATCAGAGCGACCCTTTTTAATTCAATTAATTATGTTAAGATCAGCTTTACATTGATTTCTAATATCTGAATTCTTTACTCTATTATAAATTGATTTGCTACACATACGTCTGAGGGATCCCATCTCCATTGCCTTCAATCTGCTTTCGTTCCTCTTCTGCCAGCTCCAGGCTTCGCTTCCATACATCAGTGTTGGTACCAGAATTCCATAATGTACCACTAGTTTTGCCTAGGTAGACATATTTCTATTAGAAACTATTGCGTTCAAAGCACCGTTCACCCTATTCCCCGCAGTCACTCTCCTATCGATATCTTTCTCAACATTCCCTCTTCTATCGAATATACTTCTCAAGTACACAAACTAATCGATCTGTTCCAAACATTCATTACCTATTAGAATTTCACACGTTGTCATACTTTCCACGTTCTCGAATACCATCTTTTTTGACTTGTTTACGTTCATAATAAGGTCACTTTCCTTGCATACATCATACATCCTGCTTACTAGGCTTCTTAAGTCCTGTTCGCTGTTTGTTTACACATATCAATTAAACTAGCAGGTATTAATTAACCGAACTACTGAATCACAAAGTTGCATTATATAATTTAATTTTTCAATTCAAATTTTTAAATAAATATCTTAGTAGATGTTGTGATTTTGTAATGTGTTGTGATGTGACTATTGAGTAAAATGATGTGAAAATTATTTTACTCAATACTTTTGTACCTGTAAGCAGCTATATAGTAAAAGTTTTGCAGTTATCTAGCAGTAAAATGGCTGTAAGAAGCGTTGAGTATTAGGACTTCTGATGGATGGGAATCAAATGACAGATTAGGTAAACGTTAGATGGGTTAGAATGTACAAGAATATATCCAGTTTATTTGGCGATAAATCCCACTCTGAAAAAAGGGAATTACGTTTAGGGTAATCTAATAGCTTCTTATTCTTCTTCTTTAGTCTTCATCTCTCCACTGCTGGATATAGGCCTCTTCCATACTCTTCCATCCTTCCTTGTTATTTGCTATTTGACGCAATTTCATTCCATCCACAGCGGCTATATTCGGTCTTCCGATGCCTCTTTTATTCTCACAAGGTCTCCACTACAAAACTGTGGGAGGCCATCTTGTTGGCGTCCTGCCTTGCAGCATGCCCTACCTATTGCCATTTCAGCTTTGCTTTACGATCCACGATATCCACTACTCTAGTTCTATGCCTAATTTCATCATTCTAATCTCTTAGGCTTTCTCCAAGCGTGGATCTCTCCATGGATCGTTGTGTGCATTTGAGTTTTTCTACACTTTTCTTTGTAAGGGCCATTGTGTCCACTCCATACGTCATCACTGGCAGTATGAGCGATTCAAAGGCTTTTTTTAGGCTAATTGGGATCTTTTTGTTCTCGAAGATATGTTTGAGTTTGCCAAAAGCAGCCCAGCTCATTCCTATTCTTCTTGGCAATTCTGCTGGTATGCATATATTCTTCTACTATTTCAATTTTATTGTAATTGATTGCGATGATTTTGTTCTCTGGATTCAAAATTTTTGTTTTCTTTATATTCATCTTAAGACTAACATTCTTCGAAGCCACGTGTAGTTCTTTTATCATTGTACTTAGTTCTTTGATGTTTTCACTTACAACTACTCTGTCGTTAGCAAATCTTAGGTGACTTAAGTATGTGCCATCTATCTTCACACCTTTGTTATCCCAAGTCAGAGTCTTAAGTATATCTTCTAAGGCTAACATGAAGAGTTTAGGCGAGATTGTGTCACCTTGTTGGAAAAAATATTTAAAAAAATTTAGACAACACGTGGCATTATATCATTCTCTTGTACCCATCTATGTAGTATTACGCAAGTCGAATAAGCGGTAATTTCCAAGCTCTTTGTATAATGACAGTACATAATATAAAGTTTGCATGTGTTTAATAAGTAGACAAGACCTACGACCATCCATCTCCTGCCCAAAAATAACGAGCGACGTAACCTGCGTGCTGAAACTATCCCAACGTTGCGAAAACAATTTTCTGAAATGTGAGTCGCTGAATAAGTAATCCCACCAACGAACAGCCAACTACAACCCTGCACCGGGATGCTGGCAACAGGTGTTGGGCACAAATCAGTCACCCTATTTTTAAAACGGGAAGACTTCCAGCGCAGGTACGCGCCGCGGGTGTCGCGGGATGAATTAATGACTTCCCCCGCGGTCCGCCCGAAGATATGTGACTGCAACTCCGGGAGAAGTTGCGCCGGATGTTTCTGGGATTTTATGACCTGGTGGAAAATCGCCAAGAGCCGTGCCATGGAAACCACGTGTAAAACTTTTTCACGCCACATTATAATTTAGCTTCGGCAAAAAAGCTTCGCGCCATAAAATTTGGAGTCGGCGAGCGTCGTAAAGCTAGCGGGAAATTTTATATCAATTTAGTTTTCGGTCGACTCTGAAGATACTTTGAATAATGCTCCGGTTCTTTTTCTGCCATTTCGCTTTATTACGCTTTTTACTGTTGTTGCTCAAGTGTAGCAATTTTTCTGTACATTATTGACTGAGCTTTCGCTTTCTTGTAGGCTCATGATTTTCTGTTTTTAAATATACCTACTCTTATTTCAATATCGATCTCTGCCGGATTATAGTTGCCAACTGAAATTTCGTTAAAAATATTTACTACCATTTTCTCAATTCTAACTTAACTAAAAACGACATATTATGTTTAACTTTATATGCATATCAGGATTGTTATCATCATCAGAAAAATTGTCCTTTATCCATAACTACTGGACGAATACCTCTTCCACTTTTATCTGTCCATTTTAATTCACTGCCAAGTATTTACGTAGATTTTCTTCCTCTAATGACCGAAAAACTCTTGTAGAGTTTTAGTGTCCTAGATCAGGGGTTCCCAACTTGTGGTACGCATACCACCGTTGGTACGCGAGTGGATAGTTGGTGATACTTGAAAAATAATCAATAATGGCAGACATAAATAGTAAAAAAATAATCAGTCATAAAAATAGCATTTAAACTATTGTATTATATCTTACATCTTTTGAACCAAATTTCAAAAAAAAAAATGTTCTTCGAAACAAGCACAAGGATCTCATTAAATTTATTTAGCTTATATTATTGTGCTTATATTTTCGTAAAATTTGTTTAAAAATTAAACTTATAACTTGAAAAGACTGAATTAAAATCTTATTTAACACTTTCAAAATTATTATTATCGATAATAAATAGAAAATTTCGGTGATAAAAATATTTTTAAACACAATTTCATTAATATTATTATATTTAAAACCAAAATTTCGCCTGCGGCGCTGCTTTAAATTTGTAAAAATGAAAGTGTAAATTCTCTCGTTTTCATCAAGAGAATTTTTACATTTACCGTGTATAATTAATTTTATATACATATATCGCTAATTTTTGGAAAAAAATTGCCTGCGGTGCATTTAATTTTTTAATATAAATAATTTAATTGAATTCTATGTAATTATTTGTTTAAAAAAACATATATAAATGTCCTGGTTTTGAATTTCGACAAGAAATGAGCTTCGGCACTTTTTATTTAAAAAAAAACATTGTGATGTGTAAAATTAAACCTTTTGTATTTTTTTTAAATATCAATAAATTGAGATCAGGGAAATATAGTTACTCTTTAGAATTTATAATGCAAATAGAATAACAAATTTCTCAAAAAACAATCATTTTTACGAAGTGGTACAATTAAGCGTGATGTACTACCAAGTTGAGAAACACTGTCCCAGATTATGCCTTTCCACTTCTTCTGTGACATTGACTCCTTCTTCCCTAGCTACTCCAGATCAGCCAGTATATTGTCAATAAGGCGCTGTCTGGGAGTGTCCAGTAATCATTTTTTAGTTGATTTACTATTTAAATGGCTCTGTCGCTGCCTGCCCCACTACATGTCCTTTACAAGTTAATCGGTTAGATTTGTAGATGCTGGCTATGAAAGTTGGTTTTAAAAGGAAACAAATTGCTTCGGTGCCTTCACTTGACTACTGCAATACCGGCTCTTGGTCTCAGTATTGTAATTAATACTTTATTTTAAAACCAGAAGAGCCTCTGTTGTTTTTAAGGGTCAACGTTCATGACTTGATCCGTATGTTATTATTGGTCTAATGATAGATGGTAGATGATAGATAATCTTTGGTGGAGCCTGTAACCGCTAGGAGATGCGTTCCCAGGTGGCGGATAGGGGAAAGCTTGCCAGATATGGAGGGCAGGAGGGAAATAAAATACCTCTCGCAGACCAACAGGCAGTAGCGTCGGACCCATAATGGGTGGCTACAAACAGCATCTGTTCCATATGTTAAGGGAGGCTGATTTAAAACTCACCAATCCGTCTGGCAAGCGTGGTGTTTTAATGCCAAACACCTTCCAAAATGAACCGGAATTCCAAAACAAGACTACCCCAGGTGAGTAGAAAACGACGTTCGGAATCTCACACCGTTCCAAAGGTCTGCTCCAAGGATTCGTTCAACAAATGGCAAAAGAATAGTAATAGTAAAAGGTCCTTAGCTGGCGGAAGTTGAAAGTCTCTGCGAACTGTCTATATCCTCTAGTAACGCCTCCAAATGATGTTCTCCGTGTATGCGTTTTCCAATAACAGCTTTCCAGTCATGTATTCAAAATAAGACCCTTCTTGTATGTGCGTGCTTCAATATCTGCCAACCAGTTAATGTTTCCAAAATAGTGTTTTCCTTGTATATATATTTTAATACCAGCGCCTCCAAAACTATAGAGGATACTAGAAGCAAGAAGACTATTCCCTCTACGCTGAGCACATGCCCCCTTCAAAATAGTTCATCTACGCAGTATAATGATATCACATGCAGACATAAACACTACGCACAAAATCCCAGACACAACAATACGTACACATTATCGACACGGTCGAGCTAGAATGCAAACGACCCATGGCAATGGAAAATGTTGAAGAGGAAATTTCAACTATCTATATTTTGATAGCGACCCCGTTCGGTCCACTTGAATCCGTATATTGTTATATAGTAAGTAATATCAACTTCATGTCTCCCAATTAAACTTCTTATATCTATTATTTTGATAGCGACCCCGTCCGGTCCAGTCGAATCCATAAATAGTTATATAGTAAACAATATCAATTTCATGTCCTCCAACTAAACTTCATCCACCTATACCTTTGATAACGCCCGCATTCGATCATTTTGAATCCATATTTAGTTATGTAGTAAGCAATACTTAAAAAGAGCATGTAAGGTACTATCAATTTCACGCCTTCCAATTAAAACTCATCCATCTATATTTTTGATAGCGCACCCGTTCATCCCCTTTGAATACATATATAGTTATATAGTAAGCAATACTTAAGAAGGGCATGCTAGGTATTATCAATTTCATGCCTTCCCATTAAAACTCATCCATCTATATTTTTGATACTGATATTGGTATATAATTATATAATTATCAAACGTATTAAACCGTTCTGGAATCTTCCATTCATATAGTAAATGACGACGAAAAGTGCGTACAACTAACCCACAGCCGAGTGTCTAAAATAAATAGATTTGTAATAAAACGTGGGACCTTGCATAGCCAGAAACTGAGCGAACGTTATATCCTCGTAGGGTCTATACTCTTCAGCTGAAATTATCTACCGGTCAAGGGACTGATCACACATTATTTTCGAAATCTTATCATCCCTGAAGCTGTACGTTTCGACGACTAACAGAGTATTTATGAACTGTGAAGCATTCTTATATTATGAAAAATAGTAGATATATACATTAATGTAATTCTTTTATTAGTGTTGATTTAAATAAGCTAATATCATCACGGGTGGAGAAAATATGCAAATACAGAGTATTTAACGGGTTGTGAAGCTTCTCTCTATTATAAACTTTAGCAGTTTCAATATAAGCTTCTTATTAGTATCGATTTAAATAAGCCAATATCATCACAATAACACAAAAATAATTTCGCAAACAAGAGAAACTAAAAAAATAAGAAAGTCTTAAAACGGATAAAATCTCATGGATACCATAACATAATTAAAATAAAATATGAAAATGGAATTATTGCAAGAAACAAGGAATCCATATCAAAAACTATTAAAAAATTTTACTCAGAGCTCCATACATCACAAATTAACCAAAATGAGGTAAAAGAAAGATGCATATTGAATGTACGATCCGAAGAATTACCAGAAATAGAAATCGAAGAGATAGAAAATGCCTTAAAGCAAATGAAAAATAATAAGGCTCCGGTACAAACGGTCAAATAATAAGCGATATGCTAAAACTAGGGGGAAGAAAATTGATAGAAGCCATAAAAATACTATTAGACAAATGTCGAAAACGCGGAAGATAATATTTAAAAATGGAGATAGCGATAATATAGAAAACTATCGACCCATAAGTTTGCTTTCGTATTTATATAAATTGCTAACAAAGCTCATGACGAATCGCCTAACGCTAAAATTTGATCACTACCAACCCGCAGAGCAAGCCGGCTTCCGCAAAAGTTTTGGAATCAGAGACCACATTCAAAAGAGAGAGAGAGAACAACAACAATAGAAACAATATAATATACCTATACACTTAGCTTTTATCGACTACCAAAAAAGCATTTGACTCAGTTGAAAGGTGGGCAATCATCGAAGCACTCCAAAACGCGAGAGTAAACTCTAGATATATACGATTAGTAAACTTTATATATGAAAATGCAACTATGAGTATTATAATTGATGACGACACTAGAACTGAAAAATAAAAATAGAAAAAGGTGTCCGACAACGTGACACAATCTCGCCTAAACTCTTCACGTTAACCTTAGAAGATGTACTTAGGACACTGAATTGGGATGAAAAAGGTGTGAAGGTAGATGGCACATGTTTACGTCACCTTAGATTTGCTGACGACATAGTAGTTCTAAGTAAAAATATCAAAGAACTAAGTATAATGTTAAAAGAACTACACGAAGCTTCGAGAAAAGTTGGTCTTAAGATGAATATAAAGAAAACAAAAATTTTGAGTCCAGAGAACAAAGTCATCACTATCAATGATAATAATATTGAAAAAGCTGAATATGTATACCTAGGACACAAGATAAAAATGAATAAAGATAACCAAACAACAGAATTGCCAAGACGAATAGGAATGAGCTGGGCTGCTTTTGGCAAACTCAAACAACAAAGAGATCCCAATTAGCCTTAAAAGAAAAGCTTTTGAAAATGCATACTGCTAGTGATTACGTATGGATTGGAGACAATGGCTCTTACAAAGAAAAGTGTAAAAAAGCTCAAATGCACGCAACGATCCATGGAGGGATCCATGCTTGGAGTAAGCCTAAGAGAACGACAACGAACGACGAAATTAGGCGCAGAAGTATAGTAGTGGATATCATGGATCCTGTAGCGAAGCTAAAATGGCAATAGGCAGGACACATTGCAAGACAGGATGCTACAGAGTGAAATGGAGACCTTGGGAGAATAAAAGAGGCATCGGAAGACCTCAAAAGAGATGGACCGATGATATAGTCGCTGTGGGGGTAAAGAAATGGCTACAATTAGCAAACAATAGGGAAGAATGGAAAAATAAGGAAGAGTCTTATATCCAGCAGTGGCAAGACGAAGGCTGATGAAGAAGAAGAAGAAGAAGAATGATAGATGGTAGAATTATAGGCACGCAATTTAGGTAGTTTTGATTTAAGGAACTTGCTCATGTAGAATACAGCTCTATTTTCCGCTGTTTGATAAATTTAACGGAGAGATGGTGGCATGGAATAGCACAACAAACACTACCAAGTGCATCTAATCTTAATATCATAAATTTTTACCTTATCATTCATACATTTTAACACATGCATCTGAGGAATGCATGTACATTGTTTTCAGATCATCGTGAATCGATTATTTTTTTCGAATGATATATTTATTTTGTTTCTTCTTCACATCCATAATGTTATTAAAGCATGAAATAAAATAAAAACGTATACAATATGTGCTTCTTCTATAATAACACTTTACAAAGTCAGAACCTGCACCAAACCAATATCGCGTGACTGTCTACTTATTGCGATTCCAGAAAATTCAGAAACAATTAACCCCTTGTTTGGAAAGAGTTTGGGAGGGTCCACCCTCCCATCCCTAACCCTACGAAAATAAATCACTTTGTATATAGCCTTTCATGGTATCAATGAGGCTTTGCAACCCGTCACGTTGGTTGAACATAAGTTGTGGACGGAATCTGAAGAGACGGATATTTCAAAAGTCGTTTAAATTGGATATTATGCATTTCTTATATGTACAGATTATTAAAAGTAAATAAATAACTCAGTAGTGTGTGTGATGTTAAAAATCCTTCTAAAACTGCAACAACTCGTATGTTACAAATTGAGAGTTGAGGATGATAAATGAAATACTGAAACTATCGCACAAATAAAACATTTCCCGGTCATCGAAGCCTTAATCGAGTGATAGTTCTTAGATTTCCGAAGCAAACAGTGTGAATTTACTCACTTTAAGCAACAACACAATTCAACAATAATTTCTGTGTCGAACGGTCCGGTATAAAAGATTCTTAATTTTAGAAGTGTTTTACTACAAGACAAAACATTTTAAAACGTAAAAAAAACTGATAATTGATTGAATAAGTGCGGTTTCTAATGTTATTATTTACTACTATATTAATTATTTGAAACTGAATTTCTGTGGAAATTATCTAATTATAGTGAGTTTAAAAATTGAGTGACAGTAAAGATACATTCAAGAATTACCAATATGAATTCTAAAACAAAAAGCAATTGAAAAAGAACCGAAACCATATATTACTTATATTATTTTTATATTAAAATGAATGATATAAAAATTAATGATATATCTAGCGGGCGTGAAAATCAATAACAGAAATTCGTCAAATTAAAAGTATAGTAGGCAAAGTAAAAAGTAGGACAAGGAAAAAATTTAAAAAGCCAGTTTTAACCCTCAGAAGTAGTACTGAGTCTTATTCCATTTGACATATATTGCTTCTTAACAAGCCATTCGAGGCTAGCCGTACATATTCCAATCGGAGTACAAATCAACAGTCTGATGTTTAAATACAAACTTAAATACAAAACGAAGGTATAATCCAAGAATATGGTCATCATCATAACAGATCCTTCTGAAAGTATGTCTCTTCGGTATAGTTGAGAATCCTGATTTCAAATTGACACTAAATAAGTATTAATGAAAATATTGCACGATAAATTACACCACTTGCGTAATTTTAAGATCCATAGAAAAATGAAAAAGGCAGTAAAAACAAAACGTAAACCATAAACAATAAAAAATATAATAATAATTTTAAAAAGTTTCTACGTTAAGTATTTATCACATTTCTACCGTCTATGATACACGTAAACATTTTGTGCTGTCTATAAATAAGATTCTTCATGTAAATCTTGTTTATGTTTTGTACTTCATCCACAGATATCTCCTTTCAAATGCCAAAACGTATGATGCAATTATCTAAGCCTTAAGTGTAGTATAATATTTTTTTAAATACTTATTTGAGCGTAAATTCTGTTTTATTTTAAAATCAGGACACTCAACTATAACAAAGATACTTACTTTCAGAAGGATCTATTATGATGACTATTATCTTGGATTTAGCCAAAACGAGACAAAAAAATAATTTTTACTTAGAGCGAGCATGTTCGGTACCGCCGATATTTTAAATTGTATCCATGTTAACGTACGCTTATTGGAAGGTCACTTAAATTTGAAATTCTGTCATTTTGATATAAATTTTCATCAAAGGGTTTATGGAAATAATGGCTTTCGTAAAAGCGAAGGCTTATTGATCTTTAAGCATAACTACTTGTTATAAATTTCGGTTGTAAAATGTTACAAAGTATGCGAATTATTTTGTGTGGATTTTCAGACGAAGGTCGCTCTCTTAACCTTTTGTATTAATGGCACGAGCGGCAGCTAGTAATCAATCTCTATCAGGAATCTAGCCCTATATTATATTTTGAGAGATTGTTCATCGCTGTTACGTTAACCTTATAGTCTGATATTAACATATAGAGCAAAATCTTTACCATTTTAATACGTTAAATCCATACAATATAATGAACACTTATTTGAAGGGAAAATTTGAGGCATAACTTCGTAGTTAATGAAAATAATTTTTAACTAAGATGCTACAACAATGAGTTAAGCGATTCAAGGTTTGTTTGAAAATGAAGACTTCGATGGTTGCGTAGTGGTTCGAGGCCCGCTGTGGTTTCACGCCGCTTTTATCGACCAAACTCACCAATCAAGAGCTCGATGCAGGCATCAGCAATCCACCAATCAGAAGCCTGATGCAGGCATCAGCAATCCACCAATCAGAAGCCTGATGCAACCGCTAAGGTCCTTACCTCGCGCCAGAACAAGCATCATTCTCTTCGAATGCTGCTTAGTCAAGGTGATTTAATTATTGTACTCCACCTATTCAATTATAAAACTTGCTCTTCAATAAAATAATGAGTATTTCTGGTCAACTTGTATCTCTCCATTTATTCTCTTGTCACATAGATATAATTTATGCTCTGTATTAATTCACATGAACACGCCCACAATCCCACGTTTCCCACAAAAATGTGCCCTGAGATCATTTTTTTTTCACACGGAAATGAACTTCTCATGTATACAAACACGTACCTACCTTTACTCATATTTCTCAATACAATCCCATTTGGGTACAGTTGGGTAACGTGAAGAGTATGCCTAAACAGCGATAAGTACAATACCAACAGAGCCACTAGTGTCCTCAATGATATATCTGCATTGGAAATCCAGGATTGAAGGGAAATGGCTCGTAGTAGGGATCAATAGGAGAGAATTTTCGAGGAGGCCTTTAAGTACCAGGGATTGTAAAGAAAAATAGAGTTTGATAGCTAAGTACTAAACTACCCCTATCACACCTTTTCTATGCAGATCTAGTCAGACGTGAGACTACATATACTCTGTTCTGTTACATATGTAGCTCTTTCGTACGTTATTTTATGCAAGCTTGTCGAAAACAAAGAAGATTTAGTATACGAGGCATTCATTGCATTTAGCAAGGTCTCTTTACAAGCACATGCTGATTGGATTTTGAGTAAGACCTTTCATTAAAACAGACCTGTGAAAATGAGGCTTGACAGCCCTCAATGAACACATAGATTTTGTGAAGTAATATAATTAATTTATACCATAAAATAAGAGAAAGATAATAAAAGGAAGGATTATCATTATATCAATTTTTTTATGGTTATGAGATTTAATGTTTTCAAAATACTTATTCTTTTTCGGTATGCTCTTAGTAGAGTTATCTGGTCGCTATGATAATGATGATACTTCGTTTAAAGCCAATCGGTGCCATCTAGGAGGATCTAGAATATTCCTGACATATTCAATTATTGCAATCTTAATCCGTTAATTTAGTCGGAGTTTTTTCCTTGATTCTCTTAGGTACCAGTTGATCCATTGCTTTCATACGTCTTATAACACGAATGAATTATTTCGGTTGGACATTTGTTTTGTGGTAAATAGACTTTTCTCAGTATTTATCTCTTGTGAAATAGCACCAGCACCATATCTTAATACGCCTGTCTTTCTACGCTTTTATGTTCTCAATAGCCAAGTCTCTGAGGCGTATAGAAATATTGGGAGGAAAAGAGTTCTGGCAATCTTAGAGGATCTGGTGATAGTTCTTTCTTGTCAAATTTTATTCAGTTTGCCCATCGCTGATTGGGTCATGGCATTCCTTATTTTAATGTTGGTTTCACATCTTCAAGTATTTAAAATTCGATGATACTACCTGTAAGGAAAGTATTGAATGTTCTATAATTTCTGACAAGACTGACAATCAATATTTCTTCCGGTCATTTGTTAAAGCGATCACTGGAAATCTGTACGTTCTACACAGCGTCTGGTGTAGCTCTGTCCGTGGGCAGTTTCTTTCGCAGAAGTTGGAATGAATAGTCAACCTTTAATTAATAGTTAGTCGGGATAATTTCCGTTATTTCCAATAGCCGCAGGACTTACGGTTAGTTACCATTGAAGTTTTCCAATCAATGTTACTGTCATTAGCCGAATTCTATGGGAGGTTCTAAACTTTTTGTCACGTCTTAGTGTTTCAGGCGAAACTTTACCGAGATTTGGGGGAAGGACATTTAATTGGAGTTGCCGTAAACGTAATCTTGTAATCTCTGTAAAAAACACAAAACCCTCCCCTCGGAGGTACGTGATTATACTGATAATACTTTTAAAGAAAAAAGATGTTGAAACAATAAACAATATGCTCCCTTACAAGACTTCTCTTAATTTTCAAATCTTCCGTTACGTTTTTCTGCTTTTCCTTCCAGACCACTTTAATTTGTATATATTTTATTCAATAAAAAACTTGACAAAAAATTTGACTGAATTATTTTCAAAATTTCATGTAAATTACATCTCTTAGTGTCTTTATCATTTACATAAACATAATAAAAGACATAAAAGACAATTTCTACGTTAAAATATTTATAAATTTACATTTTACTTCTTCAAATATTTTAAATTGTCTTTATGAGGCCAATCATAAATATAATGATTAAAACTTTGTTTTGACCAAATTTGAATTTTTTTATTATTTTTTAAATATTTTTTTTATTTTTACCCTTCAACAGGCCAGGAGGCCCAATTACAGAAGCGACGTACATCACAAAACACCCAGACTTGAGTAAATCACAAAGATTAACATTGTGACCTCATTGGAAATCGAAACCGGAACCCTCGGTATGGGAAACTAGTGTCACACCCACTGCACTTCAACATATTTTGCGAGCGATGGTCTCTTCTTTAAGACAATGAATATACTAAAATTAATGTTTAAGTATAGACAGATTACTTATGGTGGGAGGGGCATGTTTAAATAGTTAATTTTGTTATAGTCCTATTTTCATAGCACAAGCGTTTAATTTAGTTTGAAAATACTAAGAATATTGATGTGACACGTATTTCGTGTTTGCATCTATATTAAAAAAATAATTCATCCAAGTGAAATAAAATTTATAAAATCTTGCAGAAATAAATACCAGAATTTTTCAAATGATTTATTCGTTTTATTTGACTTGTGTAGGGGGAAAAATTTATAAATATTCAATCCAAGTTACTTTAACGATAGACTAAATTTTTATTGAAATTTTTTTAAAAAAAAATCCAAAGTCGCTTCTCTCCATAACTTTACTTGAATATTTTTGACTCGTAATGTAGGCAGAAATAACCTTTCAAATATTGTAGACTAGATTTGTTTCACTCTGAATAGAATATATATATGGATTTATAATAAGCCATGAATAAACATAATTATAATGTAAAGTAATAAATCATTTTAATTGTAAATTATAAACATATATATTTAAAGTAACAACATTTTATAAATTATATTCTTTTATCCGTTTGAAAATTTTTGCCTGCAGCCTGAGAGAGAGAGCAAGTCTTGCAGTGGTGACGTACGGAGGATCCAGCATTCGTCAGCACCAGAGAGGAGGATTCCGCCACGAAGTGTAACAGCTAAGCTATTACGTTATATTATATTATATATTATCTATTTCACTATCGAATGTAGTTATTTTGGGAAGATTTGAGTTCGGAGTAATTATGTGTAAATAATATCACAATTGCTTGTGTGATATTGATTCCATTCGTACGGGAATATCTCCCGAGCGAATATATTCTGATGCATGGGGATTTTCATACCATTTGTAGTAACAATTGATTTTACGGAGTTCTATAGATGGTGCTTAGTAGATTTATAATAATTGTCGACGCGTTATGTATTGCGTAACCAGATATCAATCCAAATCGTACGAGAATTCTTCCGAACGAATATACTTCAATGCATGGGGATTTTCATACTATTTTGTATTGTAGTCTGAGGCTTGGATCGATATTTTTCGATATTCTCATCGAAAGATATCGATCATGTCGGAAGCCGCAGACAGCACAGCCCTATATCTTTTTTTTGGAAGAATATTCTGGAAGCATTCGCAAATATCTATAAATAGAGGGAGAGACGCGATTTTTAACACTCTCCTCGTAGACCTCGTTCATCCAGTGTTTTATAACAAGTCTTAAGTTTTTATTAAAAAGTATTGTTAAAAATCTGTGTATTCGTAATTAAATAAATCTTGTAAGTATATTCCAAATTCTTCTTGTTATTCTCTGCTTCCCGAATTATATATATATTCCAATATTTAGATATCCCAGTATTTAAATATTGGTGGTGATCCCTTAAATAAAATAAAGCCCATAAAAAACAAAAGATAAAAGAGAAACAATATTCTCCCCCCACCCATATTGGTGACCCCGACTACAACAGAACACATTAAATTCTTTTTAAGATTAAATCCAAAAATTCAAATTATTCGCGCGAAGCATGCCTATCCTCAGTAGTAACAAAATTTCATCGCGTATCATATTCTGATAAATACCCAGTCATTAAAATCGTAATATAAATTAATTAGATACAACAAAAGGAAACAGATTAAAAAAGGATTTGGAATTGCATATTAATTTTTAATAATTGTGTCTATTTTGAACTTGATATAGTAATATTTATGTTAAAGCGGGGCCTACGACGAGAGTCAAGTTTCCAACCAAATATGGTAAGAGCGAATTATTTATTTATTAATCAATTCAGTTACTTTCACGGAAACTTAATATCATCATACTTTTTTGCCTAATTATTAATTTACATGTTTATATATATATATATATATATATAATAATATATATATATATATACTAAATCTATATATATATAGATTTAAGACATTTTAGATTATTAATATAAGCTTATTTTTGATGCCAAAAAAATACACTGCGGGCGACGCCATTTTAGAAATGTCACGTCGGCAGAGCCGTGAGCGTGTACAGTTTAATATTCTTTTAAAGTAAAAATTTTTGGAAATATCTATACTAATACGAGTAAATGGTTATCTAAAACAATAACAAGTGAATACGTGGAGTTCCATATGAAAGCTTAGTAGCATTATGATAATTGTATTGCGTTTGTATTGTGCAATAATTACTCCCGGTCTTCAGCTAACTCTTAACTAATATTCGGCTTAACAAGTAGCTCCAGAACGTCAAGTAAAGGACAGAAAGGGGAGATGTAACTAAAGATTGGGGATATCTGGTTTATGCTGGCCTAACTGGATGGAGCGTAGATGCTTGCCGGTACTTGGGCGTGGAACCCGCACAAGACCCTGCAGGGTCTCTTATAGGCGGGGCCCTCCTTGTTGCTCGGAGTCATCAATAAACCGACCTCTTTCCTCACCTGGCGCAGGGCCACATAGCCCACAAAAGGTTCCCTTTATCTTCGGAAGGATTTCCGTGCTTGAATGCTATTACACTTTGGTAGAAAATTTACCTTTATTTTTTTTTTTTTACCTTTATTGCACATCTGTAAGAGAGACAGAGCTTGTTACAGTATAAAAATCATTCACTCATATGAAATATGGGACAAATCATGGGACGCCATTTTGAAAAGGCATAATGAGATTGCACAATAATTTAAAACATCGCTGACTTTGCCCGCAAATGACATCATCAAATCATACCAAAAGAGTACACGATTCTTCAAATACAGGCCTAAAAGAAAGGCGCCTCAAGACAACATTTATCTTCAGAAACTCGTACCAAAAGAGTTCGTACATCTCAATTATCAGCTTAAAAGAAAGGCGTCACAGGATCACATCTCGTAAAGAAGAGATAGAGTTTTGGGATGCAGTCAATTCCGGAGGAACAAGGGGGATCATTTAGTCAGTAAGAAGTTGATCACCGGGACTAGGCGGGCGGGAGCCTGGACCCCGCTCAGCAGAGAT
The DNA here is from genome assembly GCA_016648135.1 of Agrypnia vestita. Taxonomy (NCBI): domain Eukaryota; kingdom Metazoa; phylum Arthropoda; class Insecta; order Trichoptera; family Phryganeidae; genus Agrypnia; species Agrypnia vestita. The sequence goes on from JADDOH010000580.1 coordinate 213,149, forward strand.
GCTGGGGGTTTAAAACTAAAGTTAAGCATTCAAATAAACTATTTCTTAGAGCAATTTCCTGATTTTCTTATACTCTGGTTCAGGTTCTCTACAAGGAAAATTTGAATTCGAAATTCTTTAGATGTGAGAGATGCCACTTATCAGTTTGCAGGTGATCTTGGTGTTGTTTTTCACCCGATTTCCGTACTCTTCATCCAGTTATTCCAAATCGTTGACAGCATCACTTTATCTGACCAAATGTTTAATTATATTTTATACTTTTTATCCGCCGCGACCAACTTCAGCCGTTGGTTCAAGATGTCCAAACAAATCCGTTTCGTAGCAACTGTCATACACAGAAAACTCTGCACTCATAGATATTTATTTTTATAAAGTTCCTGACCAGAGACTAACCGATCTTTTGCCCGAACAATATTATTTCATATAAACTCACTGGCTGTTATAGAATTTCCGCGAACAGAACATCCTGAGACCTTGTCTATTTATTCATAAAGAAGTTTCACTTCAAAAAAGTTGTATTTCGTAGATAGCAAATATTTGTATTATTTTACTATGGAATTAATATGAACAGTTTTACCCACATCAAAGACGAAACCATTCAAGGTAAGAACATGTAAATATAAAGTGTTTATAATTATTAATTTCAGTGTTATTTAATGTGTGAATTTTTCCCTTTGCGCCGTTCGAACGATTTTACTGAGTTGTCTTCAAACGGAGATGTTTTATTTCTAATAAACGAATTCTATTTGGTGAAATTATTTTATCGTTATATAAATGTATAGATTATAAGGCTCATTAGATGTTTATATTACGTATTATTATGCAATCGTTTCCAACACTGCTTCTTTAAAAGAATTTGTAGTTACCACGATTATACACAACAGGGTCCTTCATCCATTAGACGATTCATGTGCCAAATCAATGACGTATTACAGAAGTATAGATTATATTCATCGAGATTTAGTTGCATCTATTATTTCTAGTAAGGGTTTGAGTATTGGTTCCAGATTCCATTATGAGGCGGAAATAGTTCATAATTATAGACATCAGAAAATTGATATTTTTATCGCGCAAGAGATAGCATTTTTTTAGAAGTATAATTATGTTTTATGTTTCGTCCCTGACATACATGATGGTAAAACTGTGGTTATTTAGGTTATACACTTAGTAAATGCAAAGGGCATTAGGTATTATCAATTTCGTATGCGAATCCAAGATGTTAGAAATATTTTAGTTATTCAATATTCGTTGCAGAATAATATTTTATGACAAAATTCTATTCTAGAACATGTTCTTAGTTAGAATCTTTATAGGTAATATTCAACTGCAAATCAGATATGTTTGTTAATATTTTTAGATAATATTGCATTCAAAAGCAAAAATACCACAGGAAATATTTTCACTTAATATATATTTTTAGTTAATTTATTGTATAGAGTAATTTCGTATAGTATAGAACATTATTCCAAAAAGAATCGAATTTTAGTTGTAATATTTCAACGTTTAGAAAAGATTTTATTTTAAACAACTGTATCGTTACGTCGTGTTTGTTTGTTGGATTCTGCCGGCGCGGCGTGTGGCTGTCGCGCACGATGCCTCCCGCATGCGGCTGGGCAGCGTGCGGGCTAACCTCTCGCCTGCGAGTGTGCGCGCGGCATTACACCCAGCCATGCATCTAACGCGCCGTGCAGCGTATTATCGATCTTAAAATTATAGAAAAAATTATTTATAATATGTTTGTGAATTTATATATTGAAACCAATTATATAATTTAATATTAATTCGCCGACGATTGATTACGTTTATTAATTACGACCACACTTCAGGGTCATTACAGTCTGTTTATTTTTAAGTCGCCGCTGCCAGTAAAATTAATGATGAAATAACAAGGACCTGTATTAAATATCGGTCATATAAGAATTTGATTATAAAAATAATATTATAAGGAATGGCGAGGTTTAATCAAATTTTAAAGTCCTCCGTTATTATACGCCATACATGATCAAATTCATATCATAAGAGTTTAGCTTATTATGAATATAGTAAGAAGAGATACGACACGCTCTCCGTGTTCGTGTCTCCTTTTTTTAGAGGCAGTTGCCTATAAGTTCCAAAGAACATTTAACATTTTGACAACACAAACACAGTTATTTAAAAAAAGAATTGAACTTGAAAAAATTTGAAAAAGTGGAAAACAATTTTAACCATGCCTAAGTACGAATAGGTAATTATCGCAAACTATGATAGGGTCCGTTCACTTTATGAAAGCCACTTGCGTTAGTGTAAGTAATGCGAAGAATAACATTAAGATTAGTTACGGAAAAAGTTGACAAAATAACCATCAGCGAATGGGAAAATGTTTGCAGACTTATAAAAGGAATTGAAACTTAGTACGCGACGAAGGATATTCAAATGGATGAAATCACCGACTTAAATCAATTTAATATAAATCTAGACGAGGATTCGAAATCCGATAGTTAAATAATGATAATAAATGACAATAGTTTATCTGATTAAAATTAATTATAAGAATTTGATATTAGTTAACCACAATTATACCTGTTTAAATATTTATTTTAAACCAGCCATAATCCGTCAAAAAAAAGGAATTTTATTATATATTTCGGCCGCCAATTAAGGCTGTGGAACAGCGCTATCCAGTGCAGCGTAGAGCCTTGATAACATTAGCGATGGACATTGATTAGAGAATTTTGTTTTTTTTTTTCTTTTACCTCACTATTATTTGAGTATGTATGTTTATTTTAGGTTAAGAAAATAAAATACTATTTATATTTTTTTTGCGTCTATTATTTACTCAAAAAAATATATTGCGAGTTTTTGTAAATGCACTGTACCTCACACTAATGCAATTGGCTTTCTTAAAGTGAACGGACTCAAAAAAAACTCTCCAAACATAATATTAATTATCTAGTGTCAACTGTCAGGGATTCATATATAAACGAGAACAAATTAATTCCTGAAATGTTTTGAACCCTTACAAAATACGCGTGTGGAATTTTTGTTTGTTATGTTTATATTTATGGAATTCATTTACTGGAATACAGATTAAGATTTGTCTCACATCTGGTAATGGACAATTAAAAAAACAAATTGTCCCTTCGCATCAGTTTTCAATTTTGGAAATAGCCAAAAATCACCGGCGGCTAAATCACGTTAACGGTCAGGGCAATGTAATTGGGTTATCGATTTTTCGGTCAAAAAGTCGCTCACAGTCAGCACACTGCGACTGCTCTAAATTTCGTACGTGCACTACAATTAACTGACTCTAGGTTGAAATCTAGGAAGGTTTTAGATAAAACACGAATACTCACGTGATTTCGATACAATTACGCAACGGGTGGGCCTGAGTCCAGTCGGGGAATTAATTTCACACCCTTTGGCAGTGTTTTTTTCTAAAAAAAATGTGCCGAAACTTGTCTTATCAACCTTTATTTAAAATAAAATTATAATAAAATGTCCTTACAAAATTTAAAGCAGTTCTTTCTATGCCACGGACCCATAGGGACCATGGTTATATGTGGTGAGTATAATAAGTGAAGAATGTAATAAAAAATTCCCTTAAATAATATAAATAAATAATAAAAATATAATTAACAAACAGATACCGCCCATAACCTCTCCACTCCTATCCATTCTAACCCCGACCCCCACCACCATTACACCCACCCAATCCCTATAAATTCTGTCTCGAATTATTTTTAATTTAGTTGTAAACGTGTTGTTATTGACAATGGGAGAAATCCCGAAAACGTTCTAACAATTCAAAATAAATATAGTGGAATAAAACAGTGTTGTTTAGCCTCATTTTATTTAAATATTAAAAAATACTAATTTACAATTGCAACCTAATCTATAGATACCTATAAAACTCCATATCTGTCTGATTTACAAATCTACACCGTTTGACCGATCTGAACTAAATTTTGCATACTTATTAATATCATAGGTAACATTTTATCCCTTCTTCTTTATCCCACCCCCTCTCCCGATATATTTTCTATACAAATCTATACCGTTTGACCGATCTGACCCAAATTTTGGATACTTATCCTTCAAGACCCGGCGGGTAACAAAGATGACATTCTCCCCTATTTACCTTACCCCTTTTTATTATATTTCTCATACAAAACCGCTTGATCCAAAATTTCCGTACTTTTTCATTAGAACCCGCCGGAAAACATAGGGCTTTACTCCAACCCCACCTTCTGATATATTTTCTATACAAATATGAGACAGCCTGACCTAAATTTTGCATATTTAATCTATGGAAGCATTCGAAAAACTAATGCGCCATTCCCTCCTTGTTTCACCCCACTCCCTTTCCCAATATATTTTATGTCTGATTTGACCCGAATTTTGTATAAATATTTTTGGGACCCGAAATAAGGAAATTCCATAAAATCATCGAATCTGTTTTAATTAACGTTCTTTATTTGCTCCTGCAACAAATTGTAAATGCTCGAAATATAGAGGTGAATTTTCGTGCAGCTAGTTCCTATACTTATTTTTTTAATTTGAATTGCAAAGTGTCAGAAGCCTTGATTCTCTTAGAGCCGGTTGATTAATCAGTAGTCAAATAAAAAGCATACATTTTTATGAGAACGGGTGTACTGATTGGTCTGTGCTGTGCTTTTTGCTGAACTAGTACTCCTAATTAAACAAAAGGCTCTTAAAACCGCGTTAACCACGAAGATGCTAAAAATTCACCCTGAAACTTTGACTGCAAAATGAAAACTGTGGCTCCCCTTGACAGTTGATATCAATCAACGTTGACGCCGATAACTGAACGCAACTTACCCTCATTAGGTAACATTTTTTACGAAAAAAAAAATTACGTTACACGAAGTTACGGGGGGACAGACAAACAGACAGACAGACGAACGGATAGAAAGACAGACAACGAAATTATTATTATTGGGAAGACTTGAAATTAATCCCGGTTAATCCGCATCCAGGATAATCGTGAGTCTGCTGTATAAGGTGACGTGTAATTTATGCTTGCAATACAATACGATGAATGTACAAGTCTGATAATGTAGGAGGGAAAATATTTTAAATGAAATCACAACGACGTATTCGCTTAACAGACAACAAAACAAAGCGAGAAATTGCGATGAAATATAATATTATTTAACAAACTTTGTTTGAAATAACTGTGAAAGCTTTGGAGTGGTGCAATTTGAAACACATGCATAAGTTTAGCAACTGCTGTTTGATATCCAACGTAATTCCGCTAACGCGATAATTAATTAGTATTTATTATGCGTGCTAAGTGATGGCGAATATTTGTAAAGCAGATTACACAGTGCGGGGTGTATTTATCACGAGCTTATTGAAATGACCGCCCATCGGAAGTTTCGGAATTTGACGGATGAGTGTAATAAACAACTTTTGCGAGGTTTTGTAATGAGGTCATTATGAATGGAAGTAATTAATGTTTGGTACTTAAAAATAGAAAATTCTATACAAATAGTTAAAAGTTTAATTATTTGTGTTGTCGTATCAGGTCTTTGTAGTTTGATGATTTTTTAAGTGATATATCAATATAAGTACTCGCATTTCTTTTCATTCCAATATCGTTGACCTTGGAATACAGGTGCTTTGTAACTGTGCAGTTATTTAAATATCTTTCTCTCTGCCGAATTTTTCATTTTAAACATGTTTTTTTAAACACTTAATCAAATTTTTAAACCACTAAATGACGTATTCTCTAAAATTTTATATGTTTGTAGATAGCACTAAATTATTTTTAATACATTTGCCATCCCTGATTGTTTTATAGTATACAATACAACTAGTGTTGTATAAACCTTTGATCAGACCAATATCTTCCACACGGGTTGAAATCCTATACTCTCACAAAGAAATATGAAGCAACACAAAATATATTTGAAAGAAATATCCTCAAAAGAATTTTTCCAGCTGGGGTGTGGTGTAGGCATTAAAAATAGAAAATTTATGGCCAGTGTTGAACCAAAAGCCGAAAAATTCGTAAAATAAGGAAGGCTTCGATAGTTGGGTGGAGAAAGCATATGAACGATGCACAACTCCCTTAATAATAAAAGTAATAAATTTAAAAGAAAGATAATATGTGGGCCTTGAATTGTATATTAGTGGCAGTATAATATAAACAAAAACCTGTCTATTCTTTATTTCTGTATCAGCGAGAAGTAGTTCAGTAAGTTTGGGTGGAGGTCAGGACGTAGCGAGTTGCAAAACCATTTTTTCAAAAGCTTGTCACCCCAAGATTTTTCTAAAGTAGTAAGCCCTTTACACTTTAAAGCATATCTTTAAATTAGTGGGTTTATTTTAAAGCGTGTTTCTAAATTGTATCTTTAAACCTTGTTGGTCTTGTGGTTAGGACACTCGCCTCGTGATCCAAAGGTCGCGGGTTCGAACCTCACTCCAGACTAGCAAGTTAGTCCTATTTTCATAGCACAAGCTTTTAACTTAGTTTGAAAATAGTAAGAATATTGATTTGACACGTATTCCGTGTTCGCATCTCTATTTAAAAAAATATATATTTAAGTAGTGACTTTGTATTCGGGCCGTAGAATGACCCAACTAGTACATATCGAGCTTTACCGAAGAGATCACAGAGATGAAAGTCTTATCCACGAACACACAATGTCATTGAATAATTTCCATTTTATAATCAGATTAAATTTAAAATAACGCTATTTACAGCATCTCACAACTAGAACAGAAATTACATCAACGTACACATCAATATAATCAAATTGTATGGTATAAAAACAAATTTGATAGATTTGGTTGTCTATCATTGGTGGAATTAGTAAACGTTACATTGTGTAAAGTAATCATTTAAACCAGCCGTACGATAGGTCGTACGGCCTATGAATGAACACCCAAAAAGACTTCCATACCAACTATTTCGTATAAAAAATAGCTTCGTCTCTATGAGAAATCCATAATATATATTAATTATACCAACAATTTGTCAATAGTCGACTGGCATTTGGTTTTCATAAGTGTTTAAAAAAACAAATAAGGAACTTAAGTGAACGATAATTCCGCACTCCTGCATTGAATCAGTAGGCGACCTGCTCAGTCGGCAAATGCGGCAACATTCACTATTGTAATATTGCCATTTAGATACAAATTATCACAAACATATCGCTGTCTGTCGGATTCATGGACTTCCTATTGATTTTACTCCCGTCATAGACATATTCACTGTGAATTTGATGTTCAAGAGTCAGGTACCTAAGATAATTTTTTTTACAAATCAGTCAATTTTCAAATGTCAAGTATTACGTAAGAATAATTTTCAAACTGAAATACGTCTGTAATTTATTGTTTTCAAGCTTTTTACACCAGCTTTGCCAGAAATTTGGATTTTCGGATATATTTTTGGCGCATGTAGTGAGTACATTGTAGTATAATATTAGGTCCTTACATATGAAATTGGCGTTTAGTATGGGAGGAACATAAAGCCGATTTTTTTAAAATATATTATATTTATTTAATCAAAGTATGTACCATTGCTATCTATGCACTTTTGCCATCTCATAGGTAGTTCATCGATCCCTTTACTAAAAAAACCATTCGGACGGGAATCAATAAAATCTTTGAAGGCGGTTTGGACTGCCCCATCGGAGTTGAATTTTTTCCTTTGCAAGAAGTTATCCAAATTTCGAAAAAAATGGTAATCTGTTGGGGCAAGGTCCGGAGAGTACGGTGGATGTCTTAGACATTCCAATTGAAGCTCCTCTAATTTGGTAGCCGTCTGTTGTGCAGTGTGTGGTCTAGCGTTATCATGAAGCAGCAGTGGCCTAGAGCGATTAACCAGCCTCGGTTGTTTAGCAGCTAGCTTTTCCATCATGGTTTGCAGTGCTGACAATAGACATCTGCCGTAATCGTCTGGCCAGATTTAAGAAAGCTGTAGTGAACGACACCAGCACTAGTCCACCAAACGCTCACAAGTAACTTTTTTGGAGTCAATTTTCGCTTGGGGCATGGTTTGGCTGGTTCGGCAGGGTTCAGCCATTGCGATGAGCGCTTCCGATTATCGTACAGGATCCACTTTTCATCACAGGTAATGATTCGATTTAAAATCCCTTCATTATTGTGCCGGTTGAGTAATGCAACGCAGCAGTCAACGCGCGTTTGTTGATTTGCTTCACTCAATTCGTGAGGTACCCACCTTTCAAGCTTTTTCACCTTACCAATTTGCTTCAAGTGGATTAAAACAGTTTTATCACTAACACCGCAGCCTGCAGCTAACTCGGATGTGGTTTGCGATGGATCCGCTTCCACAATAGCCTTCAATTCTTCATTATCAACTTTGGTCTCCGGCCGTCCACGGGGCTTGTTCTGCAGGTCGAAATTTCCAGAACGAAAACGTTGGAACCAAAAACGCACTGTGTTTTCTTTTGCGGCACCGTCGCCATACACATCATTAATCCTTCGAGCCGTTTCTGCAGCACTGGTGCCACGGTGGAACTCGTACTCGTAAATAACGCGATATTTCAAGTTTTTCATTTTGTAAACTGAGTGACGCAAAGAAAAAAACAATTGAGGAAAAAACAAATGAATTATAATTTTCAAAACACAAATACATGAGTAAATAGCTGTATAAATTTGGATTTGGAATTCCTAACCAAAGAGAAGATATTTGAGATCAAATTTGCCAGTACGGCAAAACGCCAATTTCATATGTAAGGACCTAATATATATATAACTTTAACGTTGTCATATATTTTGAAAAAAAATTGAAATAAAATATTTAGGTGAAAAATATTATGATATTATTTAAATCTGGAAAAAATTATAAAAATGATGATAGAAATGTTACGATATAAATATTTTTATCACATTTTTTCAAAATATATGCTTACGATAATGTCGTGCTTAAAATTTTCCACTGCACGCTAATGATTGTTTTCATATGTCAGAAAGAGAGGGCGACCGCGAAGATGTGGCATGACCAGATTAACCAGATACTGGAAGAGAGTCCCGTTAAAAGCCTCAACAACCGGCGAGCTTGCAAGCGAAGATGTATGAATGTGGATGAGGCGAATGTTGTATTTCAGGACACAAGAGTGTGGCGCTCTATCCCCTCTGCCTAACCGAACGGGGAAACGGGGTGACGGTAATCAGAAATTAAGTAAGTTATATTACACTGCAAAACGCCAGAAAAATTATCGATTATTTTCTAGTATTTTTTTTATGTCTATGGTTTATGTACTATTTGTTTAAATAATCATTTATGTACTATTCCTATGTTAACTCTAATATCCAGAAAAACTGTATTTGTGACTTCTTCGTACCACTAAAAAATACTCTTAACCTCAATACAAAATAAAAAAATAAATAAAAATATTTTTTCAGAGAAAAAACTTACGTTAAAATACGTTTATTTTGTATGCAAACTTTAAAAAGCTCTTCGGTGATTTTTTTAGATACCTTTGTTTTCGTAAAATTGAAAAATAAAAACGTTGTCACCAAAATTTATTAATAATATTTTTTTGTGATAATATTGTGGTTTTCAGAAAATAATTGATTTTAATTGTGATTTTATACAGTGTTTTACGGAAAACAACTGCTCTAAATCATTGCAAAATATGTAACTAATAAAAAAATAAAAAATAATTACTAAAATGAAGCATTTAGCTTTCGAGAGAATACTAAATAAGAGCACACAGTATCGCTAGATTATCGTCGCCAAGGATGAGAAAGCTGAACTCTAGGTTCGGGGGTAGGTATATAACGCCGACAGAAAACCCTTATCTTATGGAAAAACAAAATCCTGGAAAGCTGTAAAAATGGCTGTCATCCTTCTGCGGAGCCGAGTAATGAAATGCTTCCCCGAGAGCTGCCAATCATCAATCTGGCTGCTTTGTCGACACTTCCAGCGGGGAAGCTGATTGGATAAAGACATCTTCAGCCACATGAAGTGAAATAAAAGCCGTCGAAGTCTTTGTGCTTTTTTTCGTACAGAAACAGTAAAGGGATGCGGATTGCCACCCTCTGCAGCCCCACTCACCTCGCTCTCCTTGCACGCCAGACTACACCACTTATTAGTTCGTGACCTCGCGCAGTCCGGTACCAGCTGACAGATCCCGATCTACCTCGAGAGCTATCTTTTATTATATCGGCAGTTAATGGCATACCTTTCTGGATGCAGGATCCTACTTTACATATAGGGTGGTCCATCCGATACGCCAGATTTAATTTTAATGTGAAACACACAAAATAAGTATTTAATTTGGAAATTTTTATTGATCATAAAGTAGACATGTTGAGATTAATTTTTGACCGAATGACCGTCGCGGCTGTGTTGACATACCCTGACCCATTTAATAAATTTTTTGAAGATTGTTTGCATGGCAGTTTACTACAATCATGGATTACTACAGTTTATGCAGTAATCCAACGACTTATTGCAGTTTAGCAATAATTCGTTGGATTACTGTTTTCAGTTCAGGAATTATTTGTGGTTTGCCAGCATTAACAGCGGAGTTTACAAAACCTCAAGGGAACAAATCGCATCGCGTCAAGTCACATACGGATGGATTATTGTGACCTTACCGGGAATCGAACCTGGAACCCTCGGTGTGAGAAGCGAGTGTCATGCCCACTGCGTTACGAGTTAATTCTTTGCAAACTGGTTCTGCTAAAGTTCAATTGTTGAGGACGACAAACTTTTGATGTCTCTGGATTCTCATCGACACTTTTACTGACAACTGTAGTATTTTCGGCCGACCGCACAGGATTAGAACGCGGTTGTCCATAACCAAATCAGTTTCCTCGTTTTTTTAAATATTAATAACACTTAAGACTTACTTTGCCCTGAACTGTCATAATAAGCTCCATAAAATAAAATACATAAATAATTTTAATTATACAAAAATCATCGATTTTTATTTACCTCTGCTAATTTATTTTAATATTTATACAGAAAAACTTTTAATACAAAATTTTATATATTAAAACGCAATTATTTTGGGAAAACTCCGTTATCTTGCATCGAAGCAGATGGAAGAAGTTTTACACCCTAAGGAAAAGGTTAATTAATTGTTTGTGTACAGCGAGGGATGGTGGGGAAATAATATTCTTGTTAGAATGTATGTCTTATAGAATCTTAATTATAAAGCAGGTAATCTGTTTTTCTAAAGCAGCAAAAACTCTTGGTCAGTGAAGTCTGGCATTGTAAAACTTATATGGTTGATTCTGTCTGAAATTTATAAATCAACGCAATTATTTTTGGCTCGAAATATTTTGTTCACCGCGATATAGGCAACTTAAAGTATCCATTTAACTCGTGAAAAATAAGACAAGAAGCTATATTATTTTTGTATATTTTTCGATATTTCAACAAGAAAAACCCATCTTTATATTTACAAAATACACTGAGAAAATTAATTTTTATTGAGGCTCAGTTACTATAAATAATTTGTGATGATTTTTAGCGGTTTTTATTTTAGAGAATATGAAATTAATATTTTTTATTTATTCATCAAGAATATCAAACTGGGCGAAGTCGGCTAGGACAAGTAAAACTAGAAAAAGATCATGAGTTTGAAAAGATTATGAAATACGTTTTTATTTACTATCCCTTTAAATGAAAAGGAAAGTAGAATTTCATCACCATATACGTCTTGGCAAAGACAAATAATTAAAAATAATATAATTGTGTTATACGGTGTTTAAATATTAATGTAAGTTAGATACACTAAAAAGAATTAATTTTTATTTTATTTATTTATTTAAAAAAATCCTTGTTTACAAATAAAGATACTTAATACTAATTTAACAATAAAACATAAGATAAATTACACATTTTTTGTGTTTTGTTTAATTTGTGGATTATGCCACTCTACTAGGCTACGCCTGTCCCAGAGTGGCGTTATAGAACACAATTATAATATTTTTTCGAGTTCGTCAGTAGTATTTATTTTCATAAGGTAGTTATTATGTATCTACAGAGTATCAAGTGGAATGTTAGTGAAAGTTGAGTTAGTCATAAGTCCAAGTGTAAATATGTGTAGAATAATTGTTTAATGTAAAAAGGGTTAAAGTTTTGTTTAAGATTATTTTTTATTTTCCTTAATTAATTAATTAATTTATATAGGTATATATTTTTATTTGAAGATATTAGTAATAATATATTTCATTGTAAGTAACATATGTTTCTAGGTTGAGCGGGATGTATTTATTATGGATGAGGTGGTATATTCACATAAAATTATACTCTGCTAAGGCCACCTTTAGTTAGTCCTCGTGTAGGTTACACGACAACCGTATCTGTAACATTTTCCAGAATTACCTCTAGTAACATTTGACTTGCACTTGCCACCAGATCCATGGGAATTTATACAGACACGGGTCTGGTCCCTGAATATTTAACCAACAGACGACTAACATACCTTCAATTCCGTATCATAATACTACCTACTTTTCTCTGAGGATCAAAATAACATGTAACTCTGTATACTGGCGGAAAATTTCACAAAAAAAGGAATTAAACATTAAATTTTTAATGAAACCAAATTCATTTTTCTGAAGTTCAAACTTTATAACGTAGTTTAATGATTTCAAAATTAAAACTGCAATTACACAGTATAATGTTTTATCATTTATAATTTTTTCATGGGCAGTGCTGAGCGCACAAAATTATTTTATTATTTCTTTGTGCTTTATATCCATTAAATAATAATAATAAACCGATAGAAAGGGATAAGAAACGAAATATTAGTGCTACACACTTATTTTTAATGACAACCAAAAGATAAAAATAAGAAATTATATTGATATATTAACTAAGATAAATTAAAGAAGTCTCACATAGTCGAAGCAATTTACATAGGAAAATTGTACGGGAGTCTTTATAGGGTGGCCCAGGTTTAATGATCTGTATGAGCTGGCTTAACTGATCACACTACACAATGCCACGTTCGCCAATTCCACAACGAAAACATTCACACATTATCAAAATATTGAAAGTTGTATATACATTCTAAATCTATTGATTGTTCTACTGAACAGACACTTAAAAACAATGTTTAAAATATATTATAAAAGGAGTTCAAAATTTTTAAATAATAACTTTCAGGCGTATTATAGCGAACGGGATACGAAAGGCCAGCTAGAAAGGCTGGAGGCGCAATGCCCAGAAAACTGAAAACTGCTGTAGATACCATTGAAATATTTGGCAGATACTTCGTGGTGCAACATTAAGATTAAGAATATGTTTTATTTTACTTTGTAATAAACACACACACACAAATGAGTTATTAAATTACTACTATAGTTTCGAGAGGAGCAGTTCCTCTCATTACTTAAATACAAAATTTATCAATCTAATCTGTTAGGTCAGGGGGGCGAAAGCTCTAGGATTGGTGAAGTGGACTGAAATGTGATATTATTATTAATGTTTTTCCAGAATTAAATTTTTTTAGGAAATTTTTAGGAAGTTTTTAGGTAATTTTTAGGAAATATTAAGGAAATTTTTTAGGATTTTTTTGTAAATTTTTTGGAATTTTTTTAGAAAATATTATGGAATTTTTTTTTGCTGTTTTTAGGAAATTTCAAGGAATGTTTTATGATTTTTTTTTTGAAATTTATAGACATTTTTAATTAAATTAAAGTGTACCCTGACGAATGAACGTCGTTTCCGAAACCGGATGGTTTTTACCAAAAATTAAGTAGTGATAAACCAAGTTAAATCGTTAAATTTTATTCATAATGAATAACCACAAATTAATAGCAAAATACAATAGTATAATCTCAATATATATTATCCCTCTGTTGAAAAATCCAAGAAAATATTCTCAAAACAAACATATCAAAATATTGTTATCAATTTACAACTGACCCAACTGACAAAATACATATTTTTGAAGCATTATTTCAAACACAGATATTTTTCGTCCTTTTTTATATTCTCAGGCATCTATTTCATTGAACATCTTCATTGTTCTGTACATCATACTCGTATTTTGTTGAGATTTAAACTCCTTCCTGAATGGCAGTCTCATTATATCTCTTCCTCTTATGAAATATTCGTACTTGTGTTGATTGGTATAAATTTTTCTATTCAATTCTGTCCATATGCTTTCAGTGAGCATATAAAAAATAAAAACCAACTAATCTTATTTTTACAGTATGTGTCAGAATTCCATCCTCAACGCGTTCAAAGGATATATTTTATTTCTATAATATGCGAACAAACTGCCACATATGTAGACTGGGCAATGAATACAGTGAGATTGTAGACGTATTCCAAGATAGCTAGACTGCTTTAAAGAGAAACATGTCTGAGAAACTGAAAGTTTCCATTTTAAAATCTGCCAATGTTTTTCAGATTTACATGTAGGTCTGTTGATTCTTTAGCTTTTTACATAATATGTGGGGTATAAAAGCGAAGGCAGCAATATCCAAAAAATACTTAAGCAGTTATCGATTATTATTAATATAGAATGTACTGAATTCGAAATTTTATAAGAAACATGATTTTGGAAGGGGATTTTGTAAATCTAGAATTCAGTATATTCGAAATTAAAAATCCTCGGTGACTATCAAAATATTTTTTATTTTTTTGGATGCTGCTGCATTTGCTTTTATACCTGTTATAGAGTATTTTACTCAATTTTCTGTGTTAATTTCTTATTCACATAATTCATTTTTGATAATATACTGAGTTTTTGTTTAAAAAATTTTAAGTATATTTTTAAATGTGAATGTTATTTTGATTGCATATTTAAACTTTAAGAATGTATTTTGTTTTTTTTTTAAATTATTTTCAATGGTGCTTTGCACAGTATGCATACAAAAATAAAAATAAATAATCAAACAAATAAATTATTATTTTATCTTTGGAGAACTAACAATATTTTTATATATAGGATTATTAATTAATTAAAATAAATAAAAAAAATATCACAGAGACGAAACTGTTTATGTGCTAAGCATGTATGTTAGTCTTTTTATAGGTACGAGCTGGCTCGAGTGTATGTATATATAACTATGTGAATGAGACATCTATGTAAACAAGTTCATTAGAAAAGGCTACAGAAGTCTCTAGCATGATCTCTTCAAATAAAAGAAGGGTCTTTAAATTTGCATCATATGTACATAAAACCTTAAAAATAATGATATTGTGCGGATGCTCTTATGGGATGGAATTGGGGAGCGTTGCATCGTGTAGAGTGGTCACTTGAGCCAGCTCATACGCGTCGTAAATCCTGGGCCATCGTATAGAAAGATTTCCATCCACGTTTCTCATATAAATATTCGTCTCTGTAAGACTTCTATAATTTATCTTAATTAGTATACCTATTTTTTTCAATATTATTCTCAAAGAAATGTGCATTACCACTTGAATAAATTTCAGAAATTTCACGAATCTTTTAGAGCCAAGTTAATCGTCATATGCGGCGCACATAAATTGGCAAAGTTACAGACACAATTTAAAAAATCTAAAGCGTATTAATTTATTGAACACTGATTTGAATGCAATATGGAATAGTAAAGGAATGTAGTTTCCTAGCCGCTTGATGTTGCCGTGGTTACTGTGCATTTTACCGTGCACTATTGCCGATTTACCCAAAGTATGTTACGCGGCAAATATGCACTCCTGATACGGGCTTCATAATTCTGCACCAATAACGCGAGCAGCAAGTCAATGAATGCAACAAATTACATTTGAAATTCGTTGGCAACATCGGAAAGCGCCACCGTACAGTCGGCAAAACACGTCGACTGCATGTGTTAGGGACATTCTTGTATGGGTACATGTTGGAGACATAACATTATAGAAACGGCGTTTATTATCAAACTTTGTTTTTTTGTAAACTGGTATACTTTCATATTGTAAAATTTTATTTATAAGTTAGTTTTTAACTATACCTGATGATGAGATGGGTAGCCCCCCTCGAAGTTATAGTAGTAATAAATAACCGGTAATTTAATATTTTTATATACAATGTGTAATAGAGCTAATCCATAATACTTTACAGATGCACTCCTGCCATGATTATGAATCAAAAATGTTCGGGCATCCATGACCTAATCAGTAGTTATGGAGTTACGAAATATCAAAGTTTGCATTTTTTTTCAATATTTCTGATTTATTTCTTACATAACAAACTTATATCGATTACAAAAAAATCACAAGTTAAATAATATGATAAAAACCCTGCAGAAATTACAATTGCAATACGACTTGTATTTAAGGGATTTAAATTTTTAATATTCGATGTAAGTTACTGTAATGTTAATCCAACGTTTTAAAAAAAACGAGTCAGTAATATTTTAAAAAAAAGTTTGATACCACATATCTACATAACTATTATTATTAGGCCATGGTTGCTTCAAAATTTTCGAATCATAATTTAAGCAGATATCTGCCTGCAAAGTATTGTGGATTAGTTCTGCTACACCCTGTATATGTTCTGAGTACACAATTATTGGATGTGTCCACTTATTTATTAAGATAAATTATAGAATTCTCACAGAGATGAAGCTATTTATAAGAGAAAGTGTATGGAAGTCTTAATATACGATGGCACAGATAACAGCCTGGGATGGCTTAATTTATCACTCTACACAATGCAACGTTCACCAATTCAATCGTAAGAACATCCAAACATCAAAAATTTTAAAGTTATATATATATATATATTCCAAATCTGAAATTCATCCGTATAGTTGATGGTACTATGCTAAAGATATCTGTTGTCCTTCTCACGAAATAGTTTACATATAGTTTGCTAGCGTAATGATACAATATACAGGTTGGAGGCCCTGGGCCATCGTTTTCTTACACCTTCCTCATGTTTATAGCTTCGTTTCCGAGACTAATATAATTTATTATCTTAATTAACTCATATTTTATTTAATTTAACACAAACACAGGCATGATATGCTAACAAATGCTATGCATTATGGCGTATTGTATTGTCATATAAATATTTTCATGTCAAATATTGTTATCATATATTTCTTTAAGTCATAAGTTATATATTAGTCTACATATAGTTAGTAACTACGTGCTTTGTCTTTGCGCACACGCAAACGCCTCGTATACATGCCGTAATAAAGACTAGAATGTACAAAGGTATAATCATACAAGGAGTCTGTTTTACCTAACTACTGCATCAATATGATCATTGTATGATGTATGTAGTAGGCACAATTTTTATTCAATTTCTACCTAAATTCAGGCTCCCAGGTAGGTATTGTAACCCTATAAAACTATATGTAAGGAAATAAACAGTAGACTTTTCTTATCATTTTCTCGACTTCAGTGTTTATGCCTGCCGAGTCTAGATTTATTTAGCCCCTCTAGGTTCCTTGGAAATAGTTACTATCGTTATCTTAAATAAGTTAAATATTACATCTTAAACCTGGTGATCATTTTGCTTCAAGTTTGTTTCGGACATCTAAACTTGTTCTTCATTACCGAGGAAGTCATTCATTTCAACAAAGGGTATTTCGAGCTCCTAGAAATTAAGTCTCTCGGTGTTTATTACTGTTGTGCAGTAGTTGTTAATGAAAGTGTTTTATTTTGAGAGGACAAGTGCCGAAAGACTTTCATTTTTAAACGGGTAATCAAAAACGAGTAAGATCAGTGCTTTAACCTTAACAATTAATTCCTTTCTTTTTTAATTAAAAATTACCGTAGGCTATATGAAAAAGAATAAAAAATAAAATAATTAAGAGGTACAGCGGAAATCTTCTTCTTTTTCTCTCCTTTCACGATTCGAATGTTTATAACCGCAGTCATTCATAGAACAAAATGAAACCATGAGGACTGAAATATTTTTCATGTTACAAGAAATAACAGATGCTGTCCTGGTCTACCGAAACCTTAAATGTGAAGTCGTAAACAGGAATTAATTCGGCCACAAAGCGGGTGATGAATAATCTGGATAATGTATAAAAATATAAAGGCGGTGTGCAGTAAGAGTTAACCTTCTACATATATGTTTTTACGTATTTATCAGGTGTTGGACACGAATTTTTCTAGATGCGATCCAATTCTTCTAATATCTGACTTCGTAAAATTAATCACGTTTAAACGCTTTCATTGAAATTTAAATTAATATTAACTCTGTATTAATCATTGATCTTATTGTAGTGATGTCTTCTTTTGACAAATATTTTTACAAAAATTTCAAAAGTCTGAAAGTTGATTGTGGCCTAAAGATAAAAAAATGTTGATTCATATTTCAATTATCCACTTCCGCTATTCGAGGTCTATGGGTCATATTTTTTTTAAATGATCGCCAGCCAACTTAAGATTAACATGAATCTATATCCGAATATGAATGTATACTTGAACGTTGTAAGAAAACTTTGAAAAATCTAACATCTAGGCATCTGCGGCCTTCGGTCCACCGGCATGAGGGTTCCGGATTCGATTCCCCTTGAGGTTACAATAAATCGATGTGACTAACAGAAGCCTGTTTTTTTGTTTGTCTTCAGTAATTCGGCCTCAAGGCTCATTAAGGTGTTTAAAAAAATCTAGTTTAAACATGTGAAATCATGTAAAATGCGGGGTATAAAAGCAAAGGCAGCAATATCCAAAAAAATAAAAAATATTTTGAATGCAGTCACCGAGGACTACTAATTTAAAATGCACCGAATTCTAGATTTTCTTTCCCTGCCTATAAATTTATAATCGATGTTTCCTATAAAATCTTGAATTCAGTAGGTACATTATAAATTGGTATCTAATCCTCGATGTATTTTTTATTGTATCTTACTACCTTCGCTTTTTTATTGTACCTTACTACCTACGCTTTTATACTCCACAAATGAAGTGTAATCAAGTGAAATCTAACGAAATTATCTTAAATCAATAATAATTATCAAATGATATCAGGTGAAATAAATTAAAATCCGGTTAAATTTAGCGATAAGAGAAATCATACGAAATTGCCTGAAGACTCACAATCATGTGTGACAGTCTTTCTCGAATAATCAATGATGACGATGATAAAGATTGTGACACCATATTCCTACATGCACAAAGATAAATTCTGAGACATATCGCACCATGAGTGCAACACCATCTATAACCTGCATAACTTTGTTCATTGTTAAATTTACTATGTACGAGTACCAAAAAATCATCTTGCTGTTTTATTATTATCTGAATGAAAAGTGAAACATTTTGATTTAATATGTTTTTATTCAATATCCATTTTAAATTGTGGTTATTTTTTATAAGACATATGAAAAAATGATATATTTAAGATTTTTTTTTTCACACGAAGCAAACACATTATGGTGAGACATAATAATTTTAAATGACAAAAAAATTAATAATAAAAACCACACATTTGATCCTCAGGTGTAGATGTACTTCATAGAAATAACATAGGTATGCGTCTCAATAATTTGGAAGCATTAGAAATAATAAAAAACATTAAAAATACATATAAAATATTTATTTAATAAACAACTAGATTTGTCGCATAGTGCAATTCTAGATATATTCCCCTTCTAATTAACTGCACCCACCCACACCCACTCTCTTTCACCCAACCCCCACCACAGTTGACGTTCTGTCTATTTCTTTCCTTAATGATTGCTTGTAATTCTGTTTTTGCTTAGTTAATACTGAACCCTGATGAAGACTCAGCTGTGAGTTGAAACTAGTTGTTGGAAACTCAATAAAGTGGTGTTATACAAATGGTTATTTAATTTAAAGATATTTAACATTTTTTTAAATTTTGCCATCATATATCATGCTCAGTGGTTTGTTGAGGTCTTACGTCGTACGACTCGCAATACAGATAATAAATACTTGGTTAATTAATCAGTATGCGGCTAGTGAGACTAAACAAGCCGCCATTTGAGTCAACCCATTCATCTACCCTTCCATGGAATTTCTTTCTCCCTCGGATATTTAGTCTTCCCTCCATCATCAAGGAGTTTCGCTAGTTTATATAAATGCCGAAACTAAGGTGCTGGTATGGATCTAAGCATGGTGATCCCTGAAGGTCCTAATTCTGGATACCGAAGCACTGAGCACCCTTAGAATATATTGGTATATAAAACATCCTTAAGTATTAATAAATGTTATTTTTGATGTACAGAAAAAACCATTTCTCTGGTTCCTTTAGACGTTACGACTTTCTTTCCAGGGAAGCCTGTTTCAAGACAGCGCATTTACCAAGAATGATGGTTTTTATTACAGTATTATGAAAAGAAAAAAAGTAAGACTAAATGAAAAATACCTTTGGGATCCGGGGCCCAAATTATTATCACAGATTTTGTATATTATTTTGAATCTATATTAAAAAAATACAATTTTATTATAATATGATATGATACATTTAAAAATCTTCATTATAGTCTTTAAACAGCTGTGTTTTATTTATATTGGCCTTCCATAATCACCGGTTCTGTGTAGTACTCCTCTAATACGAGCCTTCGGTCCTTTTGAAAACGTCCTCAGACATGGAAACCACTATAGGATTTTCTCTTTCCACCATTCATCACTCAACGAGCAACGTGTCCGGCATAATCCCATTTTAACTTATCGACAGCCCATACTTCGGCAGCCTCGGTTTTCTCATCCAGTGATGTGTTTTTCAATCTCTCGAGGAGATTCCCGGCGTTAATATTTGTGCAATCACTTGTTTTGCTAGCAGAATACACTAGTCGTATATTAATAATAAAAACAAAATGAATTAAAAAAATTATAAAGTAAATAAAAAATATAAATAAAAATTGACAAAATTAAAATTGCACACTGTGACAGAGAGTAAATGGTTTTTGTTATACGGCAAACGGCACTGCTAATTAGTGTTAAAAAATGTCAACAAGGCGATGGTTGAGCAGGACCGATATGAGAGCTTTTGCTCATGAAACGGGCTTGGATAAGAGGTGTGTATCATTCAAAGGTCATGGATTAAAACATGGTATGGATTAAAGTAGATACAAGTGGATTATTTATGGTTTTTGTGTTTAATTTGTAGAACTCCATATTTATTTTTAGCGAAAATTAAAATAAATTAAATTTTAATAAATATTATTATTAAGTTCTACGGGTTAAGTATTTTTATGTGTTACAGCTGTTTCGGCTTGTAAGGCCATTATCAAACAGTGGATATACCACGTACAAACGACTTATTTATACAATTTTAAGTTACCCCTTCCCATTTAGAGTAATTAGATATTTGTGGTGAAGCCCTGTAGTAATGTACGTTTTTTCCCGGGCACTTATCCTTAAAGGTGCCTAGGTTAACGTTATGCTTAATTATCAAAATTCCCCGTTTTCTGCAAGTGTTATTTATAAATATTATTTTAATTTATGTCCTTGATTATTGGTTTTTTAAAATATTTAGAAGTGGAGAGAAGATCATTTTTTGTTGATTATTTAAAAGTTTAATATTTGGATCCTTTTTATATTTATTTATTTCTAGTTGCTCAAGTAAATTCATCCTAAAACCTTTTGTTTCTATATGTAAAGGTTTTGGTTCGTTATCATCTTGCGGGACGTGGTTTTCATTTAATAAATGGGCCGCAAATTTTGACTCTAAATTTTTATTTTTATAGCAGCGCATGTGTTCCGCGAATCTAGTTAAAAAAGACCTCCCCGTTTACATATATAGGACAAACGCTACAAGATATCTGAATAAACCAGTTTCTGAGTAATAACGCTTTTCATCAGTAAAACCCAATCTCATAGTTTTTGAAAAGCAGTTATTTTAAGGCAAGGTGACTGAAGATTTGTTAACAAATGTTTCCGAGATATCTACTATTTTTCATAAAAGTTGAACAGAAATTAGATGATTTTTATAATAGTTATCAAGATCCTATCGTTATTTCATAAAATATAACTTCAGGCCAAAATATATCACATCCACAGGGTATAAAGTTAAGAGAGACGAACTCACCCAATCTCCTCGCCAAACAAACCCCATCTTTAGGCGAAGAGATTGAGTCATAATGAGAAAAAATACATAAGAAATGTATATTTTAATTTATTTTAATCAGAATAATTGTCCTCGTTTGAGAACGAACCTTTTGAAAAATTAAATTTATAATTTCAATGCACTTCCGAAGCTATTCAATACAGCCAGGGAACAATCTTTTATTGTGGACGTCACAGACTAATAAATATCTGGACTGGTCAAATACCATCCATGACGTTATCCGCCTCCCTTTCCCCTTGTACCCCCACCACAATCCCTGCACATGCAGACGTCAGTTTATTTCCTTTAGAAGAATTCCTTTGCGTATCAAAGAAAAAGCGTATAGATATGTAGAAGCAGACATTATTTGCAGGACGCCGTGCCGTTGTGAATACGTATGAAATGAAAAACTCATGTATTATTTTTTCATTTAAGAACGACGGCCGAATTAGTATGTGTAAGGGCCGGTTGTTTCAAGTTGGATTAAAGTAAGCGTTCTTTTAAAGCATAGATTTTTACGTTCTCCACCAATCAGACCATCCGTTTTCGTAAAAATCTATGCTTTAATCGACCGCTTACTTTGATCGAACTTGAAACAACCGGGCCTAAGCCGTATTTTAAGGCACATTGTTTCTTTGTGTTGGTGTTTATACCCGTAAACACCAAAATAACAAAACAATGTGCGTTGTACGCTCGGCTTACTCATAGTAATTCGGTTGTCTTTCTTAAATATTAAAAACGAATATCATTATTTACTAGAATAGTGACGTACACAGACAACCCACAAGAACAAGAGACTATATAAGAAGTGATACACCGCGGATTAATAGAGAGAGCTGTAGTTTCCGATGCACTGCGATCGATTTCCATAATGGAATCCCCAACTGCGTAATGGAATTAAATAATGTAGAACTATTGAATAAATAGATGAAAGGACTTGTGCTGGGGAGGTGATAACTGTTTAACAAATCAATGTGCTGATATTTAATATGTGTACCAACTTATTTTACTTTATTCTCTGTCCCCTTATACTAGCATACAATTGCTCTTTGGGGACATACTATTTAATTTTAAATTTTAATTGATACAAATAACTAATTAATGCAATGTGATCATTTATAAGAATATGTAAATAAAAAATAAATAAATATAAAAAATATTCTCAATATGAAAAAAAATGGAAGGACCTTTAAAAAGTAATTTTATAATGTTACGGGATCGTGACTGGAGGAATAAATGAAACACTGAAACAAACGAAATGAGAACTTAATAATTTTTTATTTAGTTAACGGTTATCACTGGACACGAATTTAATCGGAGAAGGTACCATAATTTAATTTACACCAATTTCGTAAATCGTACTAATCTTCACACAAATGTTCCACTAAATATTCAACTTTTCTTTGATATAATTCATAACTGTTGCTTAAATCGCTCAGGTTTGCACTAGAAAACTGTGCACTGCGTACCACACTTGTGCCGTTATGTCTATCGCTTGTTTTTCATCTCAAGTCAATTCACACGTGTTCGCTTTTTTGTGGTTTTGTTCGGCTGTCAATGCAGCATGATACCGCTACGTATTTATAAAACCATATATTCTAGATGCTTCGCAAATCATAGAGAAAGATCGATAGACCTCGATACATTTCTAGTGATTTACAATTTATTGCAAAACTTGTAGAGTTCTGTGCAATCCTCGATTATGTGTAGTTCTTGTTTTAGACTCTTCAATACAAGTCATTATTTTTAACCGGCACATTTTGATTTTACATAACAAAAATCTTTATTGCACCAATATACCATAGATGAAAGAGAAATGGCTTACATTATACAAATAAGGTTTGGATGAAATATCCCCCTGTACCTGTAATTCTTTTCAATTTCCGCCTGTGTTAAAATCTCTTTGAGAAAATTTTATTTAAAAAACCTGCAACGGATCGAGATTTGTTGATATTAATGTAATATATTGACCTGAACCCAAAGCCTACTCTGTTCGGGCTACAACAAAGAGCAGATAAGGATGTGTAGAGTGTAGACTCTACCGTCCTCATAAATCCACGATGGCTACCATCTACCATCTAGATAATGAACATTTATGTACTTATACGCCTTCTAGTCAACGGTATAAAGCAAAGGGTGCTTTTAACACCCCCTGGATGGCGACCGCACGTTGAAATCACAGTTATTAAGTCAGTCAACTACTGTGTAAACGTCATGTCAATCGCACAGTGACGTGGCAGGTCATGACTTTAGAACATTCTCTCATTTGAATACAAGTTACGCAAAACTCGAACAGAAACTAAACAACAAAATAATTATACTGTTGTAATCGGCTATAACTTTATAATTTAAACACAAATTAAGGACTCAGACCACCTTGTTTTTTGGTAACACAAAACGGTTTCGTAACTACCGTTCCTTCTTCAGGACATATTAACTAATACAAAATGAGTTTTTTACTGAATAATTTAACTCATACAGAAATGTTCAAAATACATAAATATTGCAACGAAATAAATTGCGTTTTGTCACTTTGGAACAACACTATGGAACCCTCTAAAATGTTCTAATACATTCTAGACTTCTACCACATTTAGAAAACGTATACAAAACATCTGAAAGTGAAGAGAACATTTAGCGGAGTACTAAAAATGTATAAAGTAATCTAGGAGATTCAAAAAACCAACATTTTTCGTATAAAAAGAAAGAACTAGTACTTTATTGTTTATTTTGATGTTACCGATGCGATATTAGCTACAAACTGTAGTGAAAACAATGTTAACATCGCGCGTTGTAAAGCATGCGATAGATAATCATGCCGAATACCTTCTTTTGGGCGATAGTGAACATAAATTTCTCTAAAGTGTTTCCCAGTGATAACAACGAATTTATAGGCGAGTGTTGAATTACAAAATAGTGTAAATTAAAAACTAGTCTTAAATTTAATTTGTGTTTGGTGAATTTGTCAATTTATCAAAAATACTTAATAACTAATTAATAAATCGTTACATTTATGAGGGTGTTTTGCTGGTTATGTAGAGACTGCTTTTATTAGGGTCACCACTGTTTTATAACGGAATCTCTGTTGTAGTTAAAACTCGGGCGCGGTTTTACAAGATTTATTCAAGTTAAAGATTTACAATAGTTGACTTAATTAATTACAAATTACAATGAAAGACGCGACTATAATGATAACCTTCGGAGAGACCGGTCCCCAAGGCCTACGGCCGCCCTGCGGGAGTGCAGTGAGAATGCGATGCGGGTACTTGTCTGACCCGCTTTATATACTGTTTGCAGACAAAGGAATCTTATCGTTCGCAGCGGCGTACGTGTGGTTTGCGGTTACTCACTTCTCGGTCCTTATATGGGCAACCTGGAATTTTCCTGGAATGGTGTGCTCATCACGTTCTATGTTCTCTGCGCCTCTGCGCGTGTGACCCCTACACCTTTTTAGGCGCGTGTACTTCACTGGTTATGAGTGTGTGCGTGTACTGCCACACTTTATTTCCAGTATTTTCATTTTTCCTTTTAGCCACGCCACGTGACAGTATGTAAAGATGTACAGATTAGTATTATTGCAACTTTTTTAGATGTATTTTCACTGATTTATTTCGCATGATTCGAGATTTTTTTACGATTACAATATGAACATTACAAATTAGTAGACGTTACAAAACTTAGCGCGAGTTAAAGGTCGAACGGCTAAATAATGCATAAAGAGTGAGGAAACACAGCGCGGTGCGGATCCACGCCGCGTTTCATTCTCTTTTTTATATGTTTGTAAGGCCTTCGATTGGACGCGATACGCCGAAATATTGATGCGCTCTCGTGATTGGTCATAGGATCATCATATACAAAAACAAAATAAGAAAAAAAGGTCAATTAAATAATTTGTAGTAATTTTAATATCGATATTAATGAGCACGATACCAAAGACAGATTTGAAAAACTACGAGAAAAGATATCTCTAATTCAGGAACTCCATTCTGAAGGAAGCAAACAGGAAAATAATTATTAAGTACTTCTTTTGCTAAAACAGCCTAGAGGAATAAGTAATCATTGAGAGTATTCAAGGATGAAGATTTAGATGACCATCTTCCATAAAATTGATAGACCGAGATAGGCGCACTAAACAAGGAGGCAAGCAGAAAGATTTTTTTTTTAAATTTGAAAATAAAAAAAGCAATATATTGACGGAAAAAATGATGATAAAATCTGAATAAAAAAATAATGAAAAATGACAAAAAAGGTCATAATTTTTTTTTTATAAATGCCTTTAAAGGTTTTTTATTAAATGACTGTCAAATTATGAGTCTGATAACTAAATATATAAATTGTTTCTACTTTTATTAAATATTTTACTAAATATTTCAACAAAAATGACCGTACGTATATAATTAAGAATCCAGGCTGTACATGTATATAATTAAGAATCCAGAACTTTACCTCAATTAAACAGGGACCCTTATTCAATGCACTAGCTCTAACTAACCGATTACAAATTTTCCAAAATTGTTGAAAACGGAACGTACCTAATTTCATTACGCTAAAATTTCAAATTTAATTTGCGTTTCTCATTCGTATGTAGAAGCAGTAACGTAAACTTGTGCCAAAACAGAACGATTACAAATATCAATTGTCAGGTATGTAGAGCAGCCAGCCCTGACTGGAATATCACCCCCGAAGTTGTAAATGAATATCGCAGAATAGTGGCCAAACGAGAGGACGGCCAGGGTTGCGAAACGTACCGCTCGGATCTCCCATTACCTAGCTTTTGTTAGACGTCCAAACTGTAATCCGAATTATACGTACGGATATTCTACCCAGCCTTTGAACTTCGTATTACATTTTCGGACCAAATTACAGATGTTAATAAATATGTTGTCGATGGTATGTTTAAATCTTTTTGATGGATAAATATCATAGAACTGTATTATTGATAGATTTGACGTTTAGAAATTATTCATAATAATCATTAAATTGGATGAAAAACATAAACTATGTTATGTTAGGTTGCTCGGAAAGTAAATTCCCTATTTTTTCCAATTCGAATTTTTTACGACTAACTTCACGCTTAAGCCACATACTGATTATATATTTTAATAGCTGATGTAGCAAGGCTTGTTTGTGAATTATTTTTTTTGGTTTTGTGCAAGGGTTTTTGTTTGGTGCCCTATCAAATATGGAGAGTCGAAAGCAGCATTATCAGCATATTTTACTTTCTTATAATGAAAAAGGTAAGAATGGTGTTCAAGCAAAAAAAAACTCGATGTGTACGGAGAAGATCTATTGACAGACCGCCAGTGTCAAAACTGGTTTTCAAAATTTTGTTCCGGCAATTTCACAATTCCGGCAATGCACCACATTCCGGAAAGTAAATTAAAGCTGCTGAAGGCAAAATAAAAAAAGCATTGTTTGATGCCAACCGCCGAAAAATAAATCGAAACATCGCTGCGAGGCAAAATTTATCGAATTCGACTGTTCATGATAACGCAAATCATTGGTTTGGTTTCAAAATTCGACATATGGGTTCCACACGTTCTTACAGAGAGAAATTTACTGCGTCGTCTTGATGTTTATGATTTGCTTCTGAAACGTCAAAAAAATTATTCACTTTTGAAGTGAATCATCATGAGGGATGAGAAATGGGTTGTTTACAATAACGTCAAGTGCAAGAGGTCGTGAAATAAAAAAGATGCATAGCACTTCGAAGGCCGAGATTCATCAAATAAAGGTGATGCTGTCTGTTTGGTGGGAATTCAAGATAATCATTTTATTTGAGCTTCTACCGTTCAATACCACGATCAATTTTGAAGTGTATTGTCATCAACTGGACAGGTTGAATGATTCAATTAAACGGAACAGGATAGAATTGATCAATATAAAAGGTACAATGTTCCACCAAGATAACCCGAGATCTTACACAAGTTTGGTTACTTGTCAAAAGCTTTTTCAGCTTGAATGGGATATACTTTTGCACCCACCACATTATAAAGATCTGGCACCTTCGTATTATTACTTGTTCCAGTCTCTGCAAAATATCTTATTCAGCAAAACCTTTACTTCAGGTGAGGACGTTAAAATGCCTTAGATCAGTTTTTTGACAGCAAATATCAGAAATTTTATGAGCGAGGAATCATGTTACTACCGGAAAGATTATTAGACGACCTAACATTTTTAGATAAAATTGTGGAAATAAACAAAATATTTTATATTATTCTATTGAAATAAATATGTTTTATTGAGTACAATAGAATATTAAAGAAAGTCTAAGAAAATTGCTGCCACTCATAATCCCTCACTTGCCTTGCATTTCAATAAACATACTCAGGATTGCCCCTGAACAAAAAGCCAGCCACGGGACGCATAATCAAGAAATTGCCGTAATTACATTATTTTCTATTTAAGAATACAAATATAATAATTGTTCTTCATAAATAAATAATTAATTATAATCATAAAAATATGCTTTTTTTGTTTGTTTATATTACGATTAGATTTTTTTTAAAATCTTTTAAAGTAGGTACATACAAAAAATGTACACGGATTGCATGTCCACATTTTTGAACATGACTGCTTTAAGGAATCTCTTACATATTGACCTCTTACATACTCTTACATATGAATATCTTGATATTCAAAATATAAGGACAGTTAAAAATATGTTTATGTATGTTTACGTAGGAGGGGGGTTAATAATGCAAATTGATGTGAGACGGTCTATGAAGAGTGAAGCCGGGAGGGTTTGAATAATTTATTAACAGTCGGTTAAAACATTCATCAAACGTGAAGTTAATCATGCGTTTACCTTTCCCTGTGCCGGCGTGGGAGGCTGGGTGAGGTCCGAAGGGTGGCTCCTGCAGAGGGAGGCTTCGAGGGGAAAGTTTGCCCATTACGCGAATCCGATTCGGATAATGTAAGGCCGAGACCCGACCCGTTACACCGGGCCATGGACGCCGAGAAATTAGTGGTTTTCTCTAATTCTCCCTGAAATTTTACTAATGTCGGTCATTTATTCCAGCGTCATATTTGTTAGGATTGCTCGCAACCACTCACTAGATTGAGAATAATTGACTTTGTATTACGGAGAAATTACCTACTTATTTGTTTGTCTCGTGTTGTGAGAAATTTATATTGGCTTTCCTTTGTGTTCGGCAGACCTTCAGCGAAATCATTATAGAGTTATGTCAAGCATAAAAGGTTTACACAATATTAAAATAATGGCTTTGAATTAATTAATCACACTCATGAATTAAACATTTGGTCATATTACTTACTATTCTTGGAAATAAGTTTGTATTGGGCTTGTTTTACTAAATTATTGTTTCGTAAATGAGTTTAATTATATTTTATGAAAGAGATAATATTAAGAATCTGTTAGTACGACCTAGGAGAACATGGAAATACTACGCGATGAATGATTGAAATACCAGTGACTCCAAGTAATTAAGATTGTTGCTCCAAGTAATCCCAAGTAATTAACACAGTTGCCCCAAGTAATTAAGACAGTTGCCTCAAGAAACGACCAGTAATTAAGACAGTTGCCCCAAGTAGTTAAGATAGTTGCACCAAGTAATTAAGACTGTAGCCCCAAGTAACTAAGACAGCGAGGGACGGGGAGAGGTGTAAGAACGCTGTCCAAGAGGTAATCCCGCCGACACGAAGAGGATAAATGGCATGAAAAGGAAGAAGATTCTAAAAAATCTACAGGTGTGTATACTTTAATTATAAACACTTATCGTGGCAGAGCAGTTAATGCGTCCAGCTAGAAATCGGTTTTCTTCTGCGAGAGTAAATTTAAATTACTTGGTGTTTTTTAAATGTTGTAATGATTAACTTATTTACAATAATTTTAAAACGTTCTCACAATCATTTAAAAATTTAATTCGAATTAATAAAAATTATATGTAAAAGGCAACTCTTGAAACCAGAGTTGTATATTTAGACCCAAATAGGTTTTATTTATTTTTCTAAATATTTGTCAAGTGCTGCTGATTAAAGCCTAGCTGCGAGATCCCGAAACGCGGAAACGCGCGGCAGTTGCATTTCGGTTATGAAGCAAAAAACAAGGATAGATCTTTTCATATAAGCTTGCAATTGAATAAGTGTGGGTACAGTGCGTAATACGCGCATCGTTTATGTGTTAAGTTTACGGACACGAGAGGGGCGTATCCGTAAACTTGACACAGCGAAACAATGCGCGTATTACGCACTGTACCCACACTAACTCAATTGTAAGCTATATGAAAAGACCTATATATAGGTACTCATGGTATCCACCGATTATATGGACTACGTAGGTTCTTCCTTTTTTTGCTTCATTTTTAGTAAGTATATATTATAAAATCATAAATTTTATTCATTGGAATCAAATATATGTTTTAGATTTTTTAAAAATATTAACTTTTATTGTCTGATTCATTATCAATTACGTTTGTACCTAATCAACTTGCACATATTTAAACAATTGTAGCATTTTGAGATATACCTTCATATTTTAAAAAAAGCTACATATTTTGTGATATATTTAAAAAAATGCTATAGTTTAGGATGATAATTTTCGTTTTCCGAAACCTAAATATAAATATCAGTAGACTAAGGATATAAGTTGAAAAATTCAGGCATATGTGTAAGCGGTTTTCTGTAAGTTGTGTTTTGGTTGTAAGTTTCATGTACTTTATATAATTGAATGTTAGAAAAATAAGAATAATTATTTTATATCTACGATACTAAGTTTAATAAATTAGACTTCAAAGAAATACAAATACTATAGATAACTAAAGACAACAAGCTGGATACATAATTTGTAAAAATAATATAATGTAAAATAAAACACAAATTACTTTGTTTTCACCACTATATTAGATTAAAAAATCTACATGTTTCGAGAACAATGTTCTCTTCATCAGGATTATTGTGTACTAATCTTAAAAGTTGAAACAAGCAAATATGTTACGGTGAAGGAGCGGTTGAGGGGGTTGGTGAGGGGGGGGGGGGGGTTCGAGGTGTTGATTATTATGGGTCATTTGGAATGTTAAGTGGAAAAATATTCAAAATAGGATTATGCAAAAATTTCGTCTGTGTATTTATTATATTAGACTTAATATTAACATTTTTCCTAATTTCGAGTATTTCTAAATTATTTATTTGAGGTATCTTATAGTTGAAATGTAAAAATTTTAAGCCTGTGTTAATATCAAATGTATGGTCAAATTCTATTAGATGTTTTGCGAAATCAGAATCAATATTGCTAGTTAATGCTTTGATATGTTCTTTAACCCTAGTTTCAAAATTTCTTTTTGTTTTGCCAATATAAAAATTATCGCAATCGTTACAATTAAGTCTATAAACTCCTGATTTCATGATAGGATTATCACTATCCTTGTTATTTAGTATGTATTTTTTTAATTTGTTACTCGTATAAAAGGCCGGCTGAATTGAGTTAGGAATATTTTTAGTTATTATTTTTGACAAATTGTTATCGACAAATAAAATTCTACGCCATTGTTTATTTCTATCTGTTGACTTAGGATAGATATATTGTTTAAAAAATTTTTTACCCCCTCAAACGCTCCTTCACCGTAACATATTTGCTTGTTTCAACTTTTAAGATTAGTACACAATAATCCTGATGAAGAGAACATTGTTCTCGAAACATGTAGATTTTTTAATCTAATATAGTGGTGAAAACAAAGTAATTTGTGTTTTATTTTAATAATAATGTCACCACAAAGTTCAAGCCTTCATACAGAAGAAGAAAAAATGTTCTTCGCGCAGTTAATATAATGTCATAACATGTAAAAATTAAATTTGCTTGTTTCATCTTTTAAGATTAGTACACAATAATCCTGATGAAGAGAACATTGTTCTCGAAACATGTAGATTTTTTAATCTAATATAGTGGTGAAAACAAAGTAATTTGTGTTTTATTTTAATAATAATGTCACCACAAAGTTCAAGCCTTCATACAGAAGAAGAAAAAATGTTCTTCGCGCAGTTAATATAATGTCATAACATGTAAAAATTAAATTTGGGAACTCAAGTGTGTCAAACTCTACACATTAGAAAATTTGTCAATAAATATGAATTCTGGGAAATAATTAAAATAATAAAGAATATTTTAATGATAAATATGCCGATGATGTTGAAACGTTATTAGTTTAATTAATTATTAATAAGTTTACGTAAAGCCCAACTCCTTGTCACGGCCTTTCGCTTAAAAGTTTTTTTTTGTTAATGCGGGTATTATGCTTTTTAAACACACGATTTACGCTTTAAGCTAGATGAAAACTTTAGTTGAACTAAGAACTTTGGAAGTATATTTATATGAAAGCTAGTATTAAATTTTTTTTTGTTAAGATATATTTTCAAAATTGGCTAGTAATGATCTTTCTAGTGGTTAGAAAATTCCCCATTGTGTTCGTAGCTACCCTAGATTCTTTTGATATGTGGTGAGACTCGTATTCCTATCAACGCGGCTAGATTTCCCTTTACTATATACGACAGAACTGATTCTTACCTAATTATGGAAAATAACGAACGTAAATAGCTAATCCGTACACGCAATTAATAATATACCAGGTATATTTACTAGAGATAGTAGAACGCTTAATCTTTACCGTCGTGAGACCTACGTATTATCTTCAAACACATATACATGAAATACCAGATTCTTAGGATATAACAATATACGTTATATTCCCTACAGGCGGGACTACATGTAAGTAGCTTACCGGTAGTGCGTTCGGTAGTATTTGAGCTGATAATTCTGCTCCTAGTATACTGGGGATGATAAACACATTTATGACAAACGGTCGCATGCAAAGGCTCAGAGTAGGTTCTGTCTGGTAGTTAATTTATCACAACACGAGAGTAAAAGGTCGAAAATTGCGATTCTTTCGTAAGTAGTATTTTGTAAGTGTCAAGTTATTTTGTTTTATTTCCCACGGATTTTCACCCGTAGGGGGTTCCAGCCCCTCTTCGCAATGCTGGATGTCGCTAGAATCTCACCGCTCGCGTACCTCCGAAAAATAAAATGTTAAGATCCTTATAGAAATCTCCCGCGATTAAATAATTATTCATAAATCACGCTCTCCGCGTACCGGGGATGGTAGAGAAAATATGCAAATACAGAGTATTTAACGAATTGTGAAGCTTCTCTTTATTATAAATTTTAGCAGATAAATATTTGAATATAAGCTTTTTATTAGTGTCGATTTAAATAAGCCAATATCATCACAATGTGATGGCAAAAAAACTTTTTTAGATGTTTTTAAATAATTGAAATAACCGCCCCACGTTTTAATTTCTTGTCAGTGCATCTAAAATTAGTTGCGTACACTGCGAAGCCCAGAATGAGTTCACGACCTGGACTTCTGCATCAAAAGAATATTATGGTTCGAGCTCACTAGTAAAACCAATAATCCATATTCCGAACCAGCCTGTTCCTGTTTCTGGTTCCTGAATTACATACATACATCGTGCTGTACAATGTTTCCCCTGGTGTGGGGTCACATATATACAATCTTTACGAAGGCTATTTACACAAAATTGTAGGTACCTTGTGATGGTCGACATAGAGATAGATTTAATAAATTTAGAAAATCTTAAAATAATAATATTCAAAAAAGCCAAGTATGGACATCAAAAATATATTTCTTCTGGTTTGAATCGTTTAAAAGTAAAAGCCTGATATATTTCTTCTCAAGATTCCATGTATTACAAGAGGCTAACAAAATATTGAATATTCAGCTATACAAGTAATATTTCTTAGGTCTTTATTATACCTTAGATATAATTCTGTGTCAAACTAAAATTGTTTATGACAATCCTAATAGACTTTACCTTGTGAGTAGATGCGAACGAGCCTTTATTATTTACGAATCGGAACAGCAAGTCTCGCGTGTAGCGGGTGCTTTACTGTTATTTTAACGAAACGGACCAATCACAGGCGCGCTTTGCCTTCGACGGGTTGAGCCTGAGGCGACCGTCCTGATGACTGAATCCGGCCAATGGCGAGCGCCGGCGGTGAGGTCATCGCGCATAGGATGAGTCACTGCACTAGCGTGGATTTCAGAGGTATGGTGAAATCGTTACTATAAAAGGAGCGAACACGATATACTCTGCCCTTCAGTTCGAGACCAGACCTGCCAGCGGAAGCGCTGCCCGAGAGACTACTGCCAGAGACTTCATTTGGAGAACAGCATTTGCGGACGGAGTTGCTGCCCGGACGTATGGAGGAATCTACCATTCATCAGTACCAGAGAGGATCATACCGCCACTGTGTAACAGCTAAGGAACATATTTATATTATCTATTACGGTTAATTATTTTCACTATCGAAATGTATTTATTTTGGGAATATTTGAGTTCGGAATAATTGTGTAATTAAATATCACGATTGCTTGTGTGATATTGGTTCAAATCGTACGAGAATTCCTTCCAAACGGATGTATTTTTATGCAAAGCGAATTTCATACCGTTTATGCTGAAAATTGAATACACGGAGTTCTATATGAATTACTTAGTAGCATTATAATAATTACTGTATTGCGTAGGTATTGCGCAATCATTACACTCGGTCTACAACTAACTCTTTATGAATCGAGTACCTCGGTATATTCAGCTTAATAAGTGGCTTCAGAATGACGAGTAAAGGACAGAATGGGGAGATCTAACTAAAGATTGGGGATATCTGGTTTGTGTTAGCCTAGCTGGCTGAGGGGTGGATGATTGCCGGCACTTGGGCGTGGAACCCGCACAAGCCCCTGCAGGGCCCCTTAAAGGCGGGGTCCTCCTTGTTGCTCGGGGTCGTCAATAAACCGACCACCTAACCTCATCTGGCGCAAACTACTTAATGAGCCTGGGGCCGCGTCGCATATATCCGACGGAGCGCGACTGTCCCCAGGGGCCGCGTCGGATATATCCGACAGGCACAAAATAAATTATTTATCGACGGCCGCGTATCGAATTTGAAAAACGTAATTTTTTCCCAATAGAGAAATCCTGTTGTGACCTGTCGTTCCATTTTCGACTCAAAAACATGGCCGATTATAGCTTAAATCAACACTCAAAGTAGAAGTTTTTCGGTCGTCAAAATCGTATAGAAAAGTTATAGATGTCGCCCTAAACTCATGTTGTACGATCGAAAATTATATAATGAAATAATATTCCGTCGTCGTCACGTCCTTAGTACGCGAAAGACACATGCGTGGTACATGCAAAAATCACGTGTCTGTCGCCGTGTCGATCTATTCCGTCGTCATGTGCCCAGCGCGCGAAAGACGTTCACGTGTATGGTACATGCAAAAATCACGTGATTCCGTTGCTATGTCGATAGGAAGGGTTTTTTATTTCTTCAGTTCGCGCCCAGCAATCACAGTTGGAACACGGATCTACGCGCGGATAATATATACATATATTCGCGATATTTCTTGGTTTATGGTGCAATTTGATACAAACAGTGATTTATTAACAAAAATACATTATTTATGTTGCGTTTATTTGAGAAATGTGTGTGTTAAATGTGGATCATATGCTTCAAAATTTAAAGTGAAACAATGGCGTAGTGTTTTGTGTGCGCGGCACGAAAGCAACGGAAGGAAACATGTTATATGTGTTTTGAGTGTGATGTTCCGTTGTGTGCCGTGCCGTGCGACAAAATATACCACACAGAAGAAAATTTTTAGGTAGGATATCAAATAATAATAGTAGTGTATGTAATCGGAAAATGTCGGGTTGGCAACATTATCGGAATTCAAAAAAAGATTATTTTTTTAAATTTTTTGATAAAAAAATCATTGCATTTCGACACTTACGATAAAATAATATGAATGTGTGTGTTTTTTTTTTAATTTACGCATGTTTTCATGGTTTTTTCGTAAAAAGAAAAATCACAAAAAATTCCGAAAATTTACGGCCCTTGCCTATATGTTGCTTTGGAATTTTTAGGCCCTCAACAAGTTAAACCAACAAAAAGGTTCCCTTTGTCTTTGGAAGGATTTCCATGCTTGAATGCTGTAAAACCTTGATAGAAAACGTTAACTTCTATTTCGTCCTCTGTAAGAAAGACAGGGCCAGAATAAATATAAAATCCATTCACTCATATGGAATAGCTGGGATATTATAAATATGTTACTAACACTCTAACATTTGTCCAAAGTAAATGTTGCAAGATGCAGAATCGTGGGACGCCGCTCTGAAAAGGCATAATGAGATTGCACAATAATTTGTAACATCGCTGACTATGCCCGCAAAGGAGGCTAATGTCGTCATCAATTCGTACCAAAAGAGTACATGATTCTTCAAACACCGGCCTAAAAGAAAGGCGCCTCAAGACAGCACCCATCATCAGAAACTCGTACCAAAAGAGTACGTACATCTCAATTATAAGCCTAAAAGAGAGGCGTCACGGGATCACATCTCGTAAAGAAGAGATAGAGTCTCGGGATGCAGTAAGTTCCGGAGGAACAAGGGGGGCCATTTAGTCACTTAGGAAGTTGGTCACCGGGTTTAGGCGGGCGCGGAGCCTCAACCCCCCTCGGCAGAGATGCTGAGGGTTTAAAAAAACCAAAATTTAGCATTCAAAGAAACTATTATTTCATATAAACTCACGGGCTGTTGTAGAATCCTTTCGAACAAACCATCCCCGAGACCTTATCTACTTATTTATAAAGAAGTTTCGCTTCAAAAATGTCGTATTTCGTAAATAGCAAATATATGTATTATTTTCTCACGGAATTAATATGAACAGGTTCATGCACGTCTAGGACGAAACCATTCAAGGTAAGAATTTGCTAATACAAAGTGTTTATAATTATTAATTTCAGTGTTATTTAATATGTGTGAATTTTTCCCTTTGCGCCGTTCGAACGATTTTACTGGTTTGTCTCAAATCGAAAATGTTTTATTTCTAATACATGAATTCTTTCTAGTGTACGTATTTTATTGTAACATAAATGTATAGATTATTAGGTTCGTTAGATGTTTATATTACGTAATATTATGCAATTGTTTCCACACTGCTCCTATAAAAGAATTTGAAGTTATTACGATACACAACGGGGTCCTTCATCCATTAGACGAATCATGTGCCAATTCAACGACGTATTACGAATAGTATATATTGTATTTATCGAGATTTAGTCGCATTTATTATTTCTAGTAAGGTTTTTAGTATTGGTGCCAGGCGCCATTACGAGGCGGAAATAGTTCATATTCATAGCCTGACTGTAATAGGTATTTTTGTCGCGTAAGAGGTAGCACCTTTAGAAATATAACTGTGTTTATGTTTCGTC
This sequence comes from Agrypnia vestita, assembly GCA_016648135.1. Lineage (NCBI taxonomy): Eukaryota > Metazoa > Arthropoda > Insecta > Trichoptera > Phryganeidae > Agrypnia > Agrypnia vestita. The sequence goes on from JADDOH010000580.1 coordinate 250,362, forward strand.
CCTGACGGACAGGATGGTTTAGCTGTGGTTATTTAGGTAATACATTTAGTAAATGCAAAGGGCATTAGGTATTATCAATTTCGTCTGTGAACCCAAGAAGTTAGAAATATTTTAGTTAACATTTTTAGTTAGGTTTGCATTCAAAAGCACAATTTTCACAGAATAATTATTTTCAGTTAATAATATATATTTTAGTTAAATGTATAGTTAGCGCTGGCAGAGCATTAATATTGTATAGAATACATTATTTTTAATATTTCATAGAAGGTATAATATTTTATTCCGCGATCCTTTTATAGTTACAGCGTATCTGTCGACCTCAGCCGTTGCCACCCGCGCCATACAACTATTTTCGCTAACATCATACGGCAAATGATTTTATTCATTGCAATGAAATTTATATTATTTAATATTATTTTCCACGACGTATTTTTGACGGGTCACACCATAGGATTCATCACATTGTTAGCCGCGGCCAGGAGTTGGCAAATCAATTGAACATAATAGCTAAAATTAAATATCAACTCGCGGCGATTAAGCAACGGCCTTTTAAATAAATTATTAATACAAAATTCATCGTTAATACGTTAGGAAGACCCCTCTATCTAGTTGGGTCATCACAGTTGGTAGCCGCGACCAGGAGATCGAAATGAAATGATATACCTGATGATAATAAAATTCAACTCGCGTCAACTATTTTACGACTGTATAATATTTTTCATATAACAGAAAACATCTCAAGAAAATACCGTCATTTGACGAAGACCCACCTATCAAACAGGACCATCACAACCTCTACCTAGGTATGTTATAAAATTGTAAAAAATACTAACCCATAAAAACCAAGTTTTTATTATACCCCCTTTTTCATTTGTATTGTTTCCAATTTGATATTCTATCAACATATTCCTCTTGCTTTAAGTTTATGCCAAAAAATATTCTATGTACAATATTATTATCCTTAAAACTTATAGAATATTGAGAACGTAATAATTCGTATAGGGGAGCACAGCGTCGGCAAAACTGTCTGATCGAACTCACGGCTTGAGTCAGACTAGTTGAAACAGATTTCACGCCTTCTCCACGCGTCGGGCTTCTCTCTCATTTGTATGGTTTACAATTTGAAAAAACGGTTAAAATTTCGAAAAATCCAAAATTACACTTTAAATTAAGAAAATTTATTAGATCATTTTTATCGTCGCCACGAGTCTAACTGCAATGTTTCAGCTCGATTAAATCACGGGAAAACGGTTAAAATCGATCCAAAGTTTTTTCGGCAGACAAGCAGATGCTACGAGTTGAAAAAAGGATGTAAAACATTAAACAATATATAAATCGTTAAAATTTCGAAAAATCCAAAATTATACTAAAATTATTATAAATTTTTTTTAAACGAAAATTTTTTAGATCATTTGTATCATCGCCACGAGTCTGCCTGCAAAGTTTCAGCTCGATTGGATCACGTGAAAAGGGTTAAAAATCGATCCAAAGTTTTTTCGGCAGACAAGCCGACAAGCAGACGCTACGAGTTAAAATAAAGGGAGTAAAAACATGCAAATCGCAATAATTTTAATTCATTCGATTCAACTGCGGAATTATTAAAAATGTTCTAATTTTTTTCAATTGCCGTTTTTACAACCATCCAGAATCGTCTGGTTTGTGTTTTTTTGGGAATTATGGCGCGTTTTTACCAAATTACTAAATCGTAAAAATGCGGCATCGTACCCCAAAAAACAAACACTAGAAGAATGTAATTGTTCTACCTTATTTTTTAACTCGAACTCGGAAGTTTGTGACTGCTGTCACTGAGCTTTAATTAGAATGAAAAATACAGTATTATATTTTTTATTAACTATACGGATGTAATTAAGGGTTTTTTTGTGTATTGTTACGGGTATAGAAATTCAAATTAAAATATTATCAAAATATCATTTGGTTTTACAAAAGTTAATGGCACAATGTAAATGATTTAAGTATAATTGGATGGAGAGATGTGTGATTTAAGATTTCGAAACACATTTTTTTACCAAGAATAAAACTTATTCCATTACTTTTATAGATGGTCTGGGTGGAATTGCGAAATGCTAAATAATAAATATAATTTATTTTCACACGACAAAAACACATTGTGGTGAGATATAATATCTTTAAATAAAATAACTCTTTTTGAGTCTAGTTTTGAGTCATAGCTGAGCCTTCATCAGGGTTCAGTATTAATTATCAGTTAATACTGAACCCTGATGAAGGCTCAGCTATGAATTTAATAATAATATATGAGTGGAAACTAGTTGGTTTAAACTCAATAAAGTGGTGTTAAATAAAGAGTTATTTTATTTAAAGAATAAATAAAATATTAAATGCTTAAGTAACTAAGGTAATTTTAAGTTGCTATGAATTTGATTCAACGTATGCATTTTTAATCAATTAGATCTTTTTGATTAAAAATCACTTCTAACATTTATTTTGTTTATTTTTGAAACGACATGTCCACATACGTGATATATAATTATTAAATGAATTATTTCTAAATAAATAATTAGCATCTTTTTAAGTACAAGACAATCTTTGAAAAAATAATTTTACAAAAAAGGTTTAATTTAGTTTACAATGTTTTACAGACATAATCAAAAAATATTATTTATCATAGAAATGATACAATTTTTAAGATTAAGATTTCATTAAAATTAACATAAATTCAAACTAACTTTGCGTAATTCCCACGAATGTATTATATATTATTAACAATTTGTAGCTTCCGTGAGATAGTTTGCTGTAAGGGTAAAATAAGGGTTGGGCGTCTTATTACGAGTAGCCAAAGTGCCTACCCTCCCGCCTTGAAAGTTACCCCGGTTGACGGATTGGACTACCCGTAGCGCAGACATTGGGCAGACCGCAAAATGCTGCCGCAATTTTATACTAACGGAATAACGAATAGGTCTTCCGTTACCGCTACGACCGATATATTGTTACAGAAAGCGTTGCTCCAAAACAAGAAAATCGAACATAACACCGTTATTTATACGTTTAAAGTTATTGACTTTATTTCCACATAATCGATTTTTAAAACACGGGTCGTATTTACGTATCGTTTATATGAGGAGTGGGATGGGTTTAAATGGTTTGTAAGACTTGGTTTAGACCACAAGTATAAAGTAAATATGTAATGTATTTTTTTTATTACACAATTTTATTTTCATTATGCAGGTAAAAATGAAATCAAATTTTGACTACATAATAATTCAACGAACAAAAAGCTTTCTCTATTCGTCTTATTAGTAACTAACTAACCAAAACGCCGTTTCTCCGCAGGGGTAAGCAAAGAGGATAGAAGCCATATTCGTCTATCTTGGCTGACCACCTTTGCTTCGGCTACATCTTCCCTTCTTCTTCTCTTGCAAGCTCTATGGTTGTTGAGGTTTTTAACAGGGCCATCCTCGAATACTTGTAGTATCTGCTCATGACGCCCTCTATTCCTGTTGCCATAACACTTGCCCCATATATTTTCTTATCCATTATTTCTTCGCTCATACGTTTTACATGACCAAACAATCTCAGCACTCTTTTTTTATTCTATCTCCCGCACTACAGACAGCATTACATTCACATCTAATTTGTTCATTCCTCAAAGATTTTCCACACAAGTGCATTGTTAGTAGTATCTATTGCGGGTTTTTTCGGGGTAGGCTCTCATCCCAACCCTTATGCTGGTTAAAGGTATACCCCGGACCGCCGCTCACCAGTTTGTTCAATCGAGGGTCATGAATTCGTCTTACCTTTCGGAGTCTGCTTTGTAGAAGGGAGCTCAAGGAGACATATAGAAAATGAAACAGAATATCCATGTTCAGATTTGGTACAATTTATTTTTAACAATAAGATTCACAAATTTCAAAACTTTAGTCAAAATGTTAGTTATGAAGATCTCCTGCAAGTCAGGAAATCAAGACAGATGGTCTGGACTTTGTGAAAGTTGAAATATTTCAATATTAGCTACTCAAAATAATTTGCAGAAAAAAATATAAAAATGAACACATGAGCAAGTGTTAGGACGCCAAGAAAGAAATTAAAAAATGATAAAATTTAAAGCCAGGCCTTGTGAAAAAAAAAATCAATTAAATTATATGTGCGTCTTTTGCTTGGCTAGAAATGATTGGTTAGAAAGTTTTACATAATTTACTTAAAGAGCTTTAGCCTTCACTGCCTCGTGAGAACACAAAAAAATGAATAGCCGGTTGAGGACTTGAATATTAATAAAATGAAACAATAAATCAAATAAAATAAAATTAAATAATTTAGAATCACATGGCATAAAATAAATAAAAAAGAAACGGAAACATCTCGCTAGGAATTGGGCAGTGGCCGACATTCAATCGTTGACCTCGACGTGCGATTATTTGCTTTTTATTTTTTGAGATCTGAAATACTATATGAAAGAGCACTTCATAACTAGGCATCATGGGCTATGAAAATGGTTGCCCGTCGACGTCAACGTATGAAGTTTCGTTGCTTCCTTCGAGACAACCAACATGAACACTTTAGAACGGCCAACAAATTATCAGGTCATTACAGAATAGGAGAGTTATTGTGTTTCTCCTCTTACGTTCGGAATACAAAATTTTGCTATATTTAGAAAAAAATTGATAAATGAGATCAAGGGCTAAAATAATTGAAGTTTAATCTGGAGAATTCCAATGGCCAGTCGGCGGGCCAGAAATATTTTGACAAAAGAATTTACCGTTTTCTGATACAAATAGTTTATTTTGCAAGGCCATTGCTCTTATGTGTGACAACAATCCGTCTGACGACATTTTATGTTGGCCAGGTTTCCTAAAGAATAATTGAATGAGTTTAGATACTAAAAAATTGTTTAATGTTTAAATTGCCCGTCCCATACTAAGTTTACAGCGACATTGAGGTTAGGTGTTGTGTGACAAAAATATTAACATTTGAGTACAGAATGACACTAGATTGTTCGAGGATTTTACACTGTATGACGTTCACTGCTGTGGAGGCGTGGAGAAATTATAATGTATCCTCTAATAATGTTAATGAGCTGGCCAGATCGGAAGTTTCGTTTAAGTAAGGAGTCCAAAATTATTTAAGCGGTGCGGCTTGGCGTCCGCCATTTGCAAAATTTGACTTGCGGTGCCAGGCATATAATGCACATTTGTGGTATTAGATGCGATGATATTAAGTGAGGTTTTGAGACGGTCTTCGTTGCGACTCGGATGAGCCTGCAGGATCCCAGATGATAAAAAATAAGAAGAGCTTTTACTTTGTTTCACGACGACTCCATGGGCGTGGAAACAGCAAATTTTGGCGGCGGATTGATTTCTGCAACTAGTCGAGGCAGCGTGTGGTCTGCCAATCCCCTCGCTCACGCTGACTACGGAGCTGATCCATTTTCTGGGCAGGTCAGCGTGATGGTCTCGAGCGCGGACGGGAAGGAAGGCCGCTCTGGTCGGAAGATGGGGTCGCTCGGGACCACTCTGTTTGTACACAAATTATAAAAACCAATCAGATTACATCATTACAAATACCATAAGCTATTTCAACTACGAATTCCCTTGTTTATTTGATACGGTGATGTGGAACAGTAAATGTCCCACTATATTTCAATAAAAACTGACGCTTCATACACTTCATAATTTTCTTTCAAATTTCTCTGTGTGCCGATGCGTGAAATACCTACAGAATAACGTTGGGGTATAAAATGGCAGTGTTACGAGATGATACATCGGGAGGAAATACACGCTATTGATGTTTCTCGAACTCCGCATTTGAATCTGGAATCTGCTGCACTATTGTGACGAACTGACTGAAATGTGTAGAACGTTCTCGAGGCATCACAAAATCATCACTTCTGACACCGATACTGCACTAACTTACTTACTAACCATCCATTTGGTTACAATATTTTTCAAACTATATGCTAACAAATTTACCAATCATCGCCGTTTCTGAAAGGGACAGGCAGTGGAGTTAGAACGCCATATTCTTCTGTCCTGGCACACCACTTTTGTCTCATTCAATTTCATACATTTTCTCATACACGCTCTTATAGTTGAAGCTTCGGACAGAGTCATCCCACAATATTCTATTTATCCGATCACGCCAGGTCTTCCGCGGACAGCCTCTGTTTTTACTGCCTAAAACTTATACATTTTCTTTACCATTCTTTCCTTGATCATCCATTCCACATGGCCAAACTATCTCAGCCATCATTTATTTATTCTGTCTACTACTCTACAGCTAGCGTTACATTTACTTGTGATTGATTCATTCTCCACTCTATCGTACCCTATGTCTATGTACACGTATGTCTAAGCGACTGCATTTCTAACGCTTTCAGTATACTTTCAGTATTTTTCTCCGATTCCAGACTTCACTTTCATACTTCAGAGTTGGCATCTGATTATATTGTGTACCGATTATTTGACAGGTTTTTGTCGGTCATAATTGCATTCAAAGCACCATTTATTTCATTTCTCGTAGTCACTTTTCTTTTTGATATCGTTCTCAGTCATGTCTAAACATACAATATTTCTAAATACATAAACTCAGTCACTCACATTGGGTAACGTATGCGGTAGGTATAGTTAAAAAAATAAAACCGTTTATTTAGCATTAAAATATTTTTTGAGTTACTTCGAATAAACAATTGATGCTAGATATAAATTTTCAGACTTTTTAAATGTTAGTACATTTAAGTCAAACACTTTTTTACGAATACAAAATTTTATTTAATTAATCAATTTAATTCACAAATATTTGTTTTCTGATTTAAAACGAATTGTCCGGAAGAAAAATATTTTTAGTATTTAGGTACATACTCTAAATGTATTTAAGATAATAAAGAGGAACATATGCAGTCAAATCCCCATTTATTGCAAATCTCAAAGGAAATAACAAGTTTATTTTCGCAGATGGGTTCCTGAAAGAATTGCTACCGATGCGTATTGGAATGCCGTCCCGTGATTGTCAAAGTCGGGATGAAAGCGAAAAAGTTGTCCCGGATTCCTAGGAAATAATGGAAACAGAAATAATAATAAAGTTCCTTGCAAATACTTACGTCGTAAATTCATGAAGTCCATAAAAATGTTAAATAAAAGTTATAAAAAAAAAATATTGTATTAAAAATAATGTTCCAACACAAGGGGGAGTTTTTGATATGTCAACATCAATATTCAAATAATTAACTAACTAACTAACCAACACGCCGTTTCCCTATGGGGATAGGCAGAGAAGATAGAGCGCCATACTCTTCTGTCCTGACATACAACTTTCGCCTCATCTACATTCATACATCTTCGCATGCAAGCTCGACGGTTGTTGAGGCTTCTAACAGGACCATCTTCTAGTATCAGGTTAATCTGGTCATGCCACATCTTCCGTAGTCGCCCTCTCTTTCTGGCGCCGTCAACACTTGCATTATATATCTTTCTTACCATTCTTTCCTCATTCATTCGCTCAACATGCCCAAACCACCTGAGCGACCCTATTTTTATTCTATGAATTATGCTACGATCAGCTTTACATTCATTCGTAATATCTTCATTCTTTACTCCATTATACATAGATTTGTCACACAAACGTCTAAGGGATTTCATCTCCACTGCATTCAATCTACTTTCGTTCCTCTTCTGCCAGCTCCAGGCTTCACTTCCATACATTAGTGTCGGTACCAGAACTCTATTATGTACCGCTAGTTTTGCCTCGGTAGACATATTTCTATTAGAAATTATTGAATTCAAAGCACCGTTCACCCTATTCCTCGCAGTCACTCTCCTCTCGATATCTTTCTCAACATTCCCTCTTCTATCGAACATACTTCCCAAATACACAAACTCTCTCTCAATATTCAACATCATCGTAATCGCGGTGACTACATATTTTATTCAGTTACCTTAATCGTCGAACTTATTTTATTACTATTTTTTTTTCTATTTAATGTATATGACGTTAAATTAGTGGAAGGACATAATAAAATAAATAATAAAAAAATGAAAATTGAGAAAAGGCGCGATGTTTTAATATTGGAATAAAAGATCACCGTAGATTAATAATAATAATTTCTTAGAATTCTCTAACTATCTATTGGAGAAAGGCCACACTTTAAAAAAATTGTATCGAAATTTTACATATAAACAAAAGAACCCTTAGTTCTGATAATTTAGAAACATTGGAAATCAAAAAATTATGTCCTAAAATCAAGCCATCAAGACCTATCATAATTTATAACCAATAAAATTTAATGAATATTATTTAATATTTAATGTCTCACTCTGAAAGCTATCTCACTCCTCCACCGCAAATGAGTCTCCACTTGACTTTTCAAGTCATTGTGCGACCGTCCTGATGAGGATATAGTACGGTATTGAATCCGGTAGTATTAAAATCAAGTTTTTTAGTTTTCTCAAATAAATAATTCTTCTGTAGTTCAAATTAAATTTAGATTTTCGTTTTACTATCTTAAACCATTCAATGCACCTACTGTTTATTTTCAGATAATGTTAATTAAGTTTAATTTATTCTTTATATCTGTTTTTTTTGAAAAATTAACATAAAAATATTATAAAGTTTTTTAAACATTCTCTAAAAATGTAAAAACAAAATAGGTCCAAGATAGTAAAACCAAAAAATATTTTTTCCAGACAACAGATTATGCAGGGACCATCGATATGCCACATTTAGGATTAAAAATACAAAAAATAATATAAATATAATCAATTAAGTATTTTTGATGGTTATAGCGTTTACTTTGTGGTTGGACATAATAAATTTTAATTCATCAGGACTGACGTACAACTGACTATCCATTACCGATCCTAGTAAACAAATCAATTCTGAATGGGAGTGTGGCTACAGCTAAGGTGGGGTAATTGAGGGTTGGACGCCGAAATGGGAAATACGTCTAGTAGCGGGTTGCTTACTAGGATAGGTAATGGATAGTCAGTTGTACATCAGTCCTGACGAAGATACGGTGGTATCGAAACCGGTAGACGTAGCGTCATTATTTAAGTGGTTTATACAAAGTTATTTAATTAAAATTTATAATAAATAAATATTTCATTGTCATATTTTTAGAAATTTGGAAACATGGTCACATTCTAGGAAGAGTCGGCTTCTTAATTTACGACCAACACAAGACGAGGCAGAAAATGCTCTTTCAGGCTCAATGCTTGTGGGAGGAATGGTTATCGAGAATTTCATCATAATCACTCTTGGCTCTACAACCCCTGTTAGGTATTGGCCTCCTCAAGAGACGAGTTTTTTGAAATATCTACATTTGGGACATGATCCATAATAATAATAATTAAATAAAATAAAAAAACAATAATTTCTTAAAAATCATATAAAAATAATGATATTCAGCAACTTAACATTTATCAAAAATAATTACTTATTTAATAGTAATATTACGTTTTATCCACTGACGCGGATACAACTGCTGAATCGACCAAACGATAGTGTGATATGCAATTGAAACAGAGCGCGGCCGGGCCAGCACACAGCGCCCCATCATATTTTATAATTATGCCGTTATTCTTTTGTAAAATTTTTTTCTGTATCGATCCTGAAAATCTCGGGATTAAGGTTTTTTAATACCGGTATTGCGGAATCAGCGCTCGGTATCCGGTGGATGGATTAACTGATTCCAGGATTATAATCCCTACTCGCGTGACATGCGCGGATACTAATAAATAAGTTACCGTGGAACCAATGAGATATGTAAATAGTAGTTTACAAAAAAAATATCTTTGTTCATACTAACTTACGAAGATCAACAGGGGTTACGTCTTTTTACGCTCAATTTTTAACTTTTCTTATCTGTTTGTTTGTCTCCAAATTTAATAATCGAAATATCAACAACTTCCCGACTTGCTAGAACTCTGAAGAATTCAGCATTTGTGTTGGCATTTCTTGTGAAATAAATATATAATTATAAATCATAGAATTAAACTTTGTTTACACCACTTTTTTATTATTGAAAAAATTCAACATGTTTCGAAGCCAGTGGCTTCTTCGCCAGGATAACAAAAATAAAAATTAAAAATCGAAGTACAGATAATCAAAATATTAAAAAGTTATGTATGGAAAATGAATAATATACCTAAAGTACCTACTTAACATGAAAATAAATTTAAAAAATAACTATTTGCAAAAAGGACCTGATTATTTATAACATTCAATTTACTATTAACACTCTTTCTTATTAATAAAATTTCTAATTTATCAAAATGTGATTCTTTATGATTTGTATGTAAAATTTGTAAACCCTTATTAATATCAAAAGAATGATCCGTAGCCAAAAAATGGTTAGAAAATTCGGAATAATTATTACTATTTAAACACCTTAAGTGTTCCTTAACTCTAACATCAAAATTTCTACATGTTTTTCTTTTATAAAAATAATCACAATCATTACAAATCAATTTATATACACCCGATGTTTTTAAAAAATTATCCTTATCTTTATTATTTAATATGTATTTTTTAAATTTATTATTAGTACAAAAAGCTGGTTGAATAGCATTTGAGATATTTTTAACTATTGAATTAGAAATTTCATTATTTATAAACATAATTTTCCTCCAATGTTTATCAGAATCAAAAATTGAAATTAAATCAAAATAATTTTGCTGTGTTTGAAGAAGAAAATATATAAGTATTTACAATATGAATTGTTTGATATTTTGAGAGATGTAATTAATTTTAATATTACAACTAGAGAAAATAAAGAAATAAAAACTCAAACAATATTTTTTTGATATTTTTAGTCAAGTTAAGTCATAGAAAAAATATCCTGTCAAATAAGTGTCTATTGAAGCGAAATTTTTGTCACATTGCCATTATAGTACAGTATAGTAATTAAATATTTACCCGACAGTTCCTAGTTCGTGGTTTGTTACAATTAAATTTGTAATTGCTTTGGAAGCAATCTTAGGAAAACTTGTCCTCAAGAATATTTATTCAGATTGTTTGCTAAGTAAATTTAAATATAAGTATTTAATTGTGATGTATAAAGTTAACTTAATAATTGACATTATTTTAAATTACAGTCAAATAATTAAATAGAAAAACGATACCGCTCTTGTATCGGTAAAAATGAAAATAAAATACAATCTATTAGAATAATTATTACACATGTCTGGCTAAGTATCCAGCCTACAGTATTATAGACAAAAATATTTTTGAAATCTTTTTTTTAAATTTACTGTAAAAATATTGTAATCTCCCTTGATGTGAGTATTCGCGAAAACGGCGTTATGTAAATTATCCAAATATTATTTATCATATTTATAATTAAATTTGATTTTAATCACTTGAGTTTATTTCTTAAAACCAACAAGTATTATTCCTTCATCTGGAAATCTTTTTTATCAAAACATATTTGATGTATGAATTAAAAGAGTGTGCAGAAATCTATCGAAAACGTATTTAATTACCGCCGGCAAATAAATCCAGGAAATTTTCATTCGGGATCTGCGATCAACTGATTTTGTTATGTTGACAATTGATACTTATATCGTTATATAGCAAAGGCAGCAATATACTAAAAAATAAAAATGTTTTGAATGCAGTCACCGAAGATTAGACAATTCAGTACAATACAAACAATTAGTAATTCTCGATGACTGCAATAATTTTTTTTGATATTGCTGCCTTTGCTATTATACTCCACATACAGTTTTTTTATAATATATATTATGAATAGATTATTCCATTTTTTTAAATACAATTGAATATCTTTTATTTAAATATCAAATATCTTACATTTATATAAATATTTTATTTTCTTCTTCAAACACAGCAAAATTATTTTGTGGCTACTTTATAATTATAATTAATAGAATTAAACTTAAGGTGTTTAAATAATGTTTAAGTAATAATTATTCCGAAATAATTATTACTTTTTAATGTTTAAGCAATAATTATTCCTAATTTTCTAATCATCTTTTGGCTACGGATCATTCTTTTGATATTAATAAGCGTTTACAAATTTTACATACAAATTATACAGAATCACAGTTTGATAAATTAGAAATTTTGTAAATAAGAAAGAGTGTTAATAGTAAATTGAATGTTATAAATAATTTATCCTTTTTGCAAATAGTTATCTTTTAAATTTATTTTCATGTTAAGTAGGTACTTTATATTACTATTCTGTTAAGTAGGTACTTTATATTATTATTCATTTTCCATATATAACTTTTTAACGTTTTGATTATCTATACTTCGATTTTAAAATTTTATTTTTGATTACCCGACGAAGAAGCCATTGGCTTCGAAACATGTTGAATTTTTTCAATAATAAAAAAGTGGTGTAAACAAAGTTTAATTCTATAAATTATAAATATTTTATTATTTATGACCTATTGGTAATTTTATATCACTCCTCACGTTAAGTATTCTAAAAAAAATGTAAGATATTGTCAATATAAAAATGATGATATTGAAAATAATGAAATGAAATAAAACGCGTTTTTTATAAACACAAAAACAAATGAATGCATTCCACAAACATGCTACCTTATTTAAGTCATCTTTGTATTGGAAAATTTTCATTTTGAAGTCGTTAGACACTATTATTCCGGTTCTCGAGGATAAGGCGGCAACCGAGTAAATCTCATATATCCACATTTCAATTAGGCCCCTCGCTTCCAGCGCTGGTCTAATCCGTTCGGTCACTTCCACCTCCAGCTTCCGAAACCGCCGTGCGGTGCTATTCTCCCTCGCGACTGCGCCATGCCGCCCGCGCCGTACGCGGCCTGAGCTTAATTCACAGTCTTAAAGTTTCGGAACAGTGGTCACTGTTAGTATGTGAATTGCCGTTTTGAAGGTTAATGTTTGCTAGACAGTCCAAAGCGGATACACTTCGCAATTATTTTATTAAGGATACTAAAATTTTAACGGGGATAGCTATTAAGGGAGGCTTGTGTAAGTATGGTAATATTGGCATATTGAAACAGGTCTGATAATGATACAAGAAATTAGCTGGACGTGGAATTACAAATTAGGATTCAGAGGTGAGTAAAGAGAAATGAGGTCCGTAATAGATACTGAACAAAATTAAAGACGCCAATAGACTGGATACCTACTTTTATTTATCAGATATTTGCATACCCATGACCCACCTAACGCCTAGATAAAAACCTTCGATATCATTACAATTGGTTCTACAACCGCTGGTAGAAAATGATGTAATATAGAAATATATGCATAGAGAATGTAAATAAAATTACGTTGGGTTCAGAGAATCCATTATGGAGTCTGTACATATTTTATTATTATTCCTTAAGAAAGAAAGTTAGGTCACAGCGGAGTAATGTCCCTCCTTGCCTATAATTAAGAAACATTTATTCCGTATTCATTTTTGCATAATCGAACAAAACGTATTTTTTGCAAAAGACATCCAATATAACAGAGTTTTTTTAAATTTCGTTTCAAGCCGAATCGCTAAAGTAAAAACGTCTTCTAGTAACAAGGCGCAACTTATTAAGTAGGATATTGTACTTTTAATAAAGTATTTAGATTATCAATAATTTATTATTTTAAAGTTACAAGCTCGTCGTAATTTTTAACCATTTTTTTTTTGGAATTTTTTGGAACCATCCTTGGCACCAGATTGTGAATCAAGAAATATATGTTTGTTCACGTCTATATCTGCAACCAACACTCCTGAATCGTGGCGTTGCTGATAATGAGGATTAATTTAAAATAATGGTTACTTAAAGAGTTAAGGTTGTTATTACGGTCGTTAGACATATTTAACTGTGTATGCATGTAACTTTCCGAGAAACGATTCTCGACGTTTCGTTGAATGCTTATTCAACGTCATCAGGAGGACGACCTTTACCCACGAAGGTAGAGGGCGGACTGATTACTGCTTTCGAGGGCGTAAATTATGTGCACTTTGTTGGGGAGTGTTCACATCTTCTATGATAGAGATCGCCAGTATGCAATATGTACTAGTTACGTCGGCGGACTTTACTGCGACGTCTCTCAAGGGTTTAATCAATGTCGTAAGAACAGGGCGCCAAATACTTGATAGTTTGTAACTGTCATCTCTATTGAAATTGGGATGTTTGTATATTTCAATGGACTCCCTCACTAATAATGGGTAAAAGGTGCGGTTAGGTTGATAAGATTTTTTGCCGCCTCGAAAGTAGTAATCAGTCCGCCCTCTACCTCCGCGGGTAAAGGTCGTCCTCCTGATGACGTTGAATAAGCATTCAACAAAACGTCGAGAATGGTTTCTCGGAAAAACATACGGTTCGTATAAAATATCTGCAACTATTTACAGTTAAATAATGATTAATATTATTATGATGGGCTTGAACACACTTCGCCATCTGACTGCGCTTAGGAGAAGCGCGTGCTGACAGAAAGAGAGCCCTAATAAAGGTTCACCATAGCAGCACCAGTGGAAGGTATCCGGCTCTAAGAGGACTCAAAAGCTCTACACTTTCCAGAGTACAGGTGCCTTTGGGACAACAGCTCGGAAGCAACCGGCTCAATATTATTCACTGGCAGTTTTTATTGTCGCAAGTATATCTTGATTATTTGCATCTTGATCCGTATTCCGTAATTGTAATTCAGTGCTAATAAGCAGCAAGCAATTGTAGGCACTCCCTGTGTTTGTATTATCTAATTTCGTTTATCACATGAAGTGCAGCTGAAAGGATTTTCCTGAAAGGCTTATGGGCACTAGCAAGTAGTGGCACAAATTAAACACTATCCCCACAATTGATTTAAAAGGCTTGTTGGTGTTTTAATGTACTAACTGGTTGTTTTTATTACAAAACATTTAAAAAATATTTGTACTACGATAAAGGACAAGTTTATTACAATTTACATTACAATCACGTTACATTTTATTACAAAGGAAGATATTATTTGGTTAATATGCGTCAATTTGATTCCCAGAATAACCGCATAGTCATTCATATCGCCCATGATTAAAATCATGAAGTGTTCGTGCTTGAGCATGTTTGAACTAATTTTTAACTTACAGTTCCTGATTTTGGTTTGCTTTTTGGAAGGAAACTATGACTGTATGGGTACTGGCGTGAAAATGAGAGATTGAAAATAAGAGCAGTCGCGGTTCGCTCACTGTCATATATTTTCTCGCTGTAAAAGTGATTAACAAAATTTATTATTTTACCATTGTATCGAATCTAAAACCATGAAATCATGGCTGTGGGAGGCAAGTGAATCACTAAATACAATTTATACTTTTATTTATTACATAAGGTCACTGGACACGAATTTAATCCGAGAACCGCTCTTAAATTCACACTATTTGTTTCTAGAATTTTTCACACAGGTTCGCATTAATTCATGTCACTAGAATCTTTTCTGCACTTTTTGTCTTTCGCAGGTTGTGCCGCTCAATTTCGCGCGTAAGTACTCACTTGCGCCGAATATCTTTCGCTTGTTTTTTCATCTTTGGTCAACTCGTCCTGGCCACTCTGAGACTATGCCGCATAGTTTGTTTTTATATGTGTATTCGCAGAAATGTCACAATATTTATGGTTTCTTTGACAAGAGTGACTCTATATTCATGTAGAATGTTCAAGAAATTTCAGGTATGCACAGATACCTCTCTTTACACTTTCGTGAGACTGAGACATGTGTATACTAAACAGTATTCCAGAAATTTAAGTTCAGGCCTTCTTCCAGGAATGGGAACAACGTCTCAGTTAGAGTATAGAGATGCAAGAGCACTTTGAAAGCCACAGTAATACAAGCATAATTTTTAAATTAAATTGTCGCATCTGGTATGTTATTCAAACTCTATTAAATAATAACGCATTAAAAAGATTTTTAAAAATACTGCATAATGACGCCAAAGTAAAGCGTCGTAGAGTCATCTCGTGTTTTGCTGTATCAAAAAAGTAATAAATGTATATTTATACTATGATTATGCGATTGAATAGTCCTGGACTACAGTACTGAAACTGGGACACTTGCGACAGACCTCATCCACAAGGTTACCGTAACCTAGTCAACCACATCTCGCTCGGAGTGTCTTCGGGGGATAGAATAAGAAATGAAGACATTGGCCGAGAGACCTGTAACGATATTGGCCTATTCAAATAGACATTGCTGAAAAATTATACGAAAATATCTATCTGCCGGATAAGTAGGTGCGGGCGAGCGTTATTATTTCTGCACGCGGGCGTGTAAAGCGGGCTTTATGTTATATGATTCTGATGAAGCGAGCCAATCAGGAACGTGGATTCGCGGAACGAATTCGGCGAATCAGAGGCTTTCTGAGTTAGACTTTACCTTTACACGTCGGTTGGAGTCAAAAATGGCGAGAAATATAGACTATATAAGCCATACAAATTCGAGGATCTGCCTTCTTTCTTCAGCATCAACGTTGGCCGGAGGCTCTTGTGGAGAGAGGACCGAGATACCATCAGTGAGTCACAGAGGCAGCAACACTCGACGATACAGCTAAGCATTTTCAATATTATTTATTTCTATTGCCTTTTTCGTGTATTCAATTTAGAACTTTCTGGATCGTAACAATTATAGATACATGTTGTGGATTGTTTTGTTACGTATTTTGGGCCTAGGGATAATTATTACTATACGCGCTTCAGATTCAATATACAAGAAATCGTAATATGGCGACTGTGATAGTTATTCAAATTATTGCATAACGCTTATGAAATATATAATTCTGTCGCTGTTCATATGAAAAATCACTTAAATTTGATATTCATATATTACCAAAGATATAAAGGCTTTAAAATGGAATACTTTACTGACGAAGGGTGTTTCGTGTTTGTTTGTGGGATTTAAAATTTCAGAATAATTATGTATATTCAATGTCGCGAGGTTCGGAATGTGCGAGAGGTTCTTCAGGGCGGATGTATTCTTATGCTAACGAATGCTTTGTTATCTATACTGGCGATTGAATACGCGGATTTCTATATGATTTGTGTAGATCGTGCGAGGAGTTTCTTACAAATAATATATTTTAAAAATGCTTCTGGATTTTATATTTGTTTTATTAAAACATGATTGTGTGGTTTATTTGAACTCGTTACATGCTTTTATTGCGTCATTGGGCAACCGTTCTAAACACAATTTGTTCCTATCAAGTTCTTATAAAACGTATTTCGAATTGCACATGTTGTATAGAGATAGTTAATTTAGATGCGGCCGGTCTTCAGCTGGGGAACACACTTATGTTTTCTATTGCGGTTAATTATTTTATTATCGGCCTGTATTCGAAGGAGCTGTGCGTAGTCAACGTCGCGATTGCTGTCTGATCTTGTTTCAATTAGTACGAGAATTTAATTATGTGTTTTGATATCACGATTGTAAGCGTGATATAGATTCAAATCGTACGAGATTTCCTTCAAATAATATATTTTAAAAATGCATCTGGATTTTATATTTATTTTATTAAAACATGAATGTGTGGTTTATTTGAACTCGTTACATGTTTGTATTGCGTATCATTAGGCAATCGTTGAAAACACGATTTGTTCCTATCAAGTTCTTATAAAGACGTGTTTCGAATTGTATATATTCCTTAATTGCGATAGTTATTCATATGACATTGTTTTATTCATTCAATATTAGATATTTGAAATGTTTTTTTTTACAACATATTCCATTATTGTGGGTCGTTTGCGGTTAGATCAGGGGTAGTTAACCTTCGGTCTTCCGTAGCCGTGATAGTTCTTCATATGACATTGTTTATTCATTCAATATTAGATATTTGAAATGTTTTCTAGAACATTATTCACTATTGTGGGCAGTTCGCGGTGTGTTCAGGGGTGGTTAACCTTCGGCCATCCGTAATCGCGATAGTTATTCATATGACATTGTTTTTACTCATTCAATATTAGATATTTGAAATGTTTCTACAACATTTGCCATTATTGTGGGCAGTTCGCGGTTTGTTCAGGGGTAGTTAACCTTCGGTCTTCCGTGATCACGTTATTTACTTATATGACAGATTGTTTTGCTTTGTTCGTTTAATATAAGTAATGTCATATTTTTATGAGTTACCGTAATTATTTATCTATATGATTTTATTATTGAGAGTGATGCAACGAATACTACTTTCATGAATACAAATATCAGGCCTACTATTCGGTGAATACGAATGCGAATATTTCCACCAAGGTGGGGGAACTTGAACATACTTGTAAATATAATAACCTTGATGCAACGAATACTACCTTCATGAATACGAATATCAGGCCTACTATTCGGTGAATACGAATGCGAATATTTCCACCAAGGTGGGGGAACTTGAACATACTTGTAAATATAATAACCTTGATGCAACGAATACTACCTTCATGAATACGAATATCAGGCCTACTATTCGGTGAATACGAGTGCGAATATTTCCACCAAGGTGGGGGAGAACGCAAGCATACTTGTAATGGTATTGTTTATGTCTGCTTGTGATATCACTATACGGCGTAGACGAACTAGTTTGAAAGGGCTTATGTTCTGTATGTGCTTGGCGTAGAGGGAATAGTCTTCTCGTTTCTAGGATTCTATACAGGTTTACAGGTGCTGATATTGAAATATATATACAAGGAAAACACTATTTTGGGAACCATTAACTGGATGGCAGATATTGAAGCACACATACACACAAGGAGGACGTTATGTTAAATACATGACTGGAAAGTTGTTATTGGAAAACACAGGCGTCCAGTCGGCGGGACGCAAGCATACTTGTAATTATATTGTTTATGTCTGCATGTGATATCACTGTACGGCGTAGATGAACTAGTTTGAAGGGGTTTATGTCCTGTATGTGCTCGGCGTAGAGGGAATAGTTTTCTTGTTTCTAGGATCTAATACAGTTTTACAGGCGCTGATATTAAAATATATATACAAGGGAAATAAGGGCTACACAGGCGCTGGTAATTGCCCAATTTTGGAGAGGACCCGTTATATGACTTCGGATCTGGATGCCATCTCGGAAGCAGACCAACTACAGAACTAAGATAAGAACCTTTAATATTATTTATTCCTGATGTTTTCTTATGTGTAACAAATGGAATGTTCGTGCTATATAATTTGTCATTGTCACATGGTCACTATTCATTTCATTACGTGGGTTCAGAGCCGACGGTAACGGACGCGGAAACAAATTAGTACTGATGTCGGGACGTAACGTCGGGATTATATCTTAATTATCTTTAGGATAGAAGCGAGGTCATCATACGTGCATTCTGCATTTCAAACGTTTTACTAACATATATAAATACATATTATTGCGTTTTACAAATTGAATAGGTTCGCGGAAAATAGGTATTTCGCCCGGTTGTGCAATATTAACTTCCAACGTAGCATAATGAGATCTTATTACCGGCGCTAGACTCTTAAGGTTAGGCACGCGGGGATTATAAATGGGATAATGAACGAGAACCGAATGGGGAAGTTCGTCTCTTCATGGTCGGGAGGCGAGGAGTCGTACGTCTTTCACGCCCCGTGATCTTGGGAGGCTGAATTTCGATTGTGGAAAAAGATGAAGTTGGATCTACTCGCGTGGCAAGACAGGGTCGAATGTCGGAGCGCGCGTTCTCGGCTATGGAGTCTGATTAGATTGGAGAGACACCTTAGGTCAGGGACTAGGTAGGGCCATCTTAACTGTATCTACCCGGTTGTGACTGGGTTTTAAAGCCAAGAATTACAGGATGGTCTGAAGGTCTTGATGCGGTTACCCCTCTAACATCTAAGGGGAAGAGCCTCTCACGTCTTTTCAGTCCCCTTGGTGCGACGAGCTCGGGCTCTGGTTATGAATGTATGTGAATGTAATAACTCCGTACTCAAGGACGAGATAGGACGTTCCTCATGAACGAGAAATTATAAGATGCAGGTAGCAGTTCGACAATCAATACTTATGCTCGGGACCGCTTTAATGAACGAGATCTGTCAGCAGTTTAACAATCAACTTTATGATCGGGACCGCATTCAGGAGCACGATGGCATTACTAACACCATCATTCTCATCATTCACCACCTTTTCTAACTTGCTGTATACAGAGACCTTCGGGGTTCTCCCTTCCCGGCCAGCGAGAAACATATCAGGAACTTCACAATCAACTGTAATAATCATGCTGTTTTACCATCATTTAATATCTCTAGTCAATAAGACTACACCGTGGGATCAATCACATCAACTATATTTGGCGATGCTAACATGGCTCTGACTGACGCGCTCAAGGGAGAGTCTTTTCCAGTCACCCAGTTAGTTCATTCAGCCCTTTAATCAGCAGTAAACATCATAATAATCCGGCTCATGTAGCCGCAACGTGGGATCCTCATCATATACACCAGTCAATTTGACTGCCCCGCGGGATAATATACAAACCTTAATATCAGACGCGGGATTTCTTCCTGATATGTTTGTCGCCGGGAAGCGAGGACTTCGGGGGATTCCAGCAGGAGCAATAGAGTCTCGGCTTGATCTTGGTCTGCAGCTTAGTGTGGGAGGTTATGTCTAAACAGGAGTTAACCACCGGATGCGGCGATGCTCTGGGGCCGCATCCCCCTCCCCCCTACAGGGGGGGGGGGGCATCTAGAATCCACGTTTGAACAGAAGTGGTTAGACACTTCTTAAATTTCACTTACAAATCTGTATCTTCCATTCCCTTAGAATCTCGGGCTGCGATAATGTCAGACAAAGCTTGCCCTGAGCCTCTGTTGCGCCTAGTTGTTGTGAATATATATATGTTTGTCTTCCCCTACTATGTACTATGAACAGATTGAGCAGATTGGACAACGTGAGACGCGCTATCGGTAGGTTTCTTACTTGTGTTTTGAATATAACGTATGCTATTATATCTTGTAAATCTGTCATAAATGGGTGCCGCATGTGGTTGTGCTGACACTGTTCTAAGCTGCTATTATGAGATGTTGATAATCAATGCGGGCGGAATCTTTAGCGTATGCCGTTAACTTGGCAACGATTGTATTGTTTTATATTACAGTATTTTAACCCCGATGGTATTATAGTTATGGCGGTTCAATGTAAGGGAGTTTTGCTACTAGCGTTTATTCCTAGGCTACGCCGCATATAATTGGCTTTTAGGCCAACTCCGGACGTGGACGATATCGGCTATCTCTCATATAGGCGAAACTGTAGAATTCTAGAGCGGTTTCTAGAAGGACGAGTACGGATTAGTTACGTGCGTTTGTTATTTCCATAGTTAGGTAAGAATTCGATCTATATTAGTCTAGTCGCGTTAATAAGAATACGAATCTCACCACATATCAAAAGAATTTTGGATAGCTACGGACACAACGGAGGGGGAATTTTCCTAACCACTAGATAGATCACGACTGGCCAATTTTGAAAATATAAATTCTTAACAAAAAAAAAAAAAAAAAATATTAGCTTTCATGTAAATATACTTCCGAAGTTCTAAGTTCGACTTAAGTTTTCATCTAGTAGCTTAAAGCATAAAGTGTGTGCTTAAAAGTCACAAAAGTCGTAATAAAGCTCAATTCGGTAGCTTAAAGTCTCAAGCTTTGGGCTTTTCGTAAAACTTATATTATTAAACTTTATAGTTAGGTATTTAGCTTAGGTGTACAGGTAGGTACGTTACACTATAACATCCGTAACTTAAAATAAATGTCTTGAAATAAATAAAAAAATTACAGACGAAATTCCCCCTCCCCCTTTACTTCACCCTCTCCCCACGATACATTTTATATAAAAAATCAACATCTATTCATTTGGAACCGATATGTAAAAAAAAGTTCGTCAATTTTGAAGGGTTACAGATAGTTGCATAATATTTTTGAAACATTATCAAAAAATTCTCAAAACTTCAGCTCTTAACACACTGGGTATGTTTTCTTTAATATATATTGAATACAAACAAAAAAGGTATCTCATTATAAAATAAACAAAACGGCAATTTTATAGACTTTATAGGCAATATTTGAATGTTTGAACATCGGCATTTTCGGAATATATTTTTAATCAAGTATGATAAAGTTCTTTATCATGCTACGTTTATCGTAAGGGCTGAGAATGTTCCTACAGGGCCCGCATGAAAGCCATCCCTTATGAATCTATTATAGCAGCAGGCAATCTCACCCGATACCGACACAGATAGCTATGCTAAAGCGGTTTGGCTGAATCTTAAGCCTCTAATTAAGCGGAACTACGGGAGCCCGATGCCCCGCAGATAGAGACGAAATGAAAATATATCAGCAACCTTTTGTTTTCAAACTATTCACCGGTGAGTTATCGTTGTTGGCTTACAATCCAATTAGATTTGTCGAGGAAAACGGAGCTACATAATTATGTAAGTAATAACTATATGGCTATGTAATTATAAAGCAGAATGCGGTCGGCAGCGGAGTCATTTATTGGCACATTTCATACTTTATGATTTTTATTTTTAAATAATAATTAAGAGGTTTTTATTTAAAAAAAAACTAATTTTTTTAGTGAATACAGCCCCAGAATACGGGAATTAATAGAATATATTGTTTAACATCATCTTTTCATATAAATAGCGTTTAAAAATCAACAAAAAACGTAAATTCTTGCAAATTTAAAATATTATAACTTTATTAATATTGAATATTTCTTAATTTCTTTAGTACAGATTCTAGTTGGTAAAGTATTCAGTTTTAATTTAATATATTTGTATGTATTTTATGTACTTGCATCAAATTATGACTTTGTCTGTGTCCGGACCTAACTGTGCAATCCATATATTTTTCTAGCGACACAGGTGTAGCTAAATTAATTAACCTTAAGTAAATGAAAATATTCAAAACTTCCATTAAAAAACAACGAATTGCATTTCCAAATAGTTTTTCAATCGGCTTCTTTAAAAAAATAGGAGAAATGTATCGCCTACTTTTACGATTTTTCTATAAAACATTTTAGCTATCCGGTCACAAATAGGATATTGCTCGTAGGCATCCCCAGTCATGTGTCAAAATAATGAAAGGTTGGGTAAATACCCCACCCAGCTACTTTGACCCGAAAATATATGGACACCCTCACCATTATTAAAGACACACCCAAGCACAAAACTGTCTTGGCCATTGTTGGACTCGTCAGCGAGCCGCTTAGGTGCTGACAGGTTATTATTAAACTTAAGATTCGGGCGCCGGTTATTTTTTGCGGTGAACTG
This sequence comes from Agrypnia vestita, assembly GCA_016648135.1. Classification (NCBI taxonomy): domain Eukaryota; kingdom Metazoa; phylum Arthropoda; class Insecta; order Trichoptera; family Phryganeidae; genus Agrypnia; species Agrypnia vestita. The sequence goes on from JADDOH010000580.1 coordinate 273,515, forward strand.
ATTTTGAAAGCACAATTTTCGTTTGTCAGCTTAATTGTCTAACGAACCTTGTTCATTGTGCCGAATTTTTAAAATAGATGACAGTACGATCGTCACTTCTATCATAATTAGATTATCCCTCCAGAATCCGCTTATTGACCCAAATTCTTCAGGCTGAAACTATTCTCCAGACAATTTCTTTTTAAAACCCTTTTTAAAAGTGCCTTTTTCAATGTAGTGATTATTGGGATCCACTGTCTTATTTTGCATTGTATTATTCTTATATACATATATTCTGTTAAATTTTTTATTTTATTTATTTTTAGATTCTTTTTTCTGTGAATTCATTATTTGTATGTGTAATGGCTGTATTGCTTTGTATGTTGCCAAAATAAAATAAAAAATTGATCTTTTGAATTTCGGTCGTAATTTTATTACGGGATGATATTTTCAAACATAATTTTATTACGGAATAATATTTTTAAAGTTTCCTCTAAATGATAAAAAAATGCTTCTTTAAAAATTACAATAAAAAATATTTTTGAAGGTATCTTTGGACGCGTTTGACGTAAGCTTAATTCTTATTATATTTATTTTTAGGAAAAGTTAAAAGCAAATATATATAAGCAAAGCAAACGAGATGATTTATCGTTTCTAAATATGTTGAGAAGTGGTGGAAAAGGCGTAGTGGGATGGAGGATTAGGATAAAGGAACGAAGGATGGGAGTATATAAGAACACAAATTGAGTGAACTACTTTGGGTGCGGTTGCGAAATTAATGTTCGTTTTATGTCCCGAATAGCCGAGTTAAAAATATCGATGTGTTTTAATTTAAGTTAAATGAATTTGTAGATCTGTAGATGAATGAGTTTTATTTAGAGTTAATTTAGTTTAGAGGCCTTGCAAAGAGGGAGATGAAAAGTATAGGTGATTGTCTGCTGTTATGATTTAGGATATGAAATGATAGACCTTGAAGAAGATCAGGAGTATCAACTAAATTGTGTGTGATTTTAATAGCATTTAGTTATTTAAGCTTTAGTTACGCAACGAAATGCGCACACTCGAAATTTTGTGCACGCACGAAACACGCATCATGACACGAAATTTTTCACACCATGATATCACGACATACCATTCAAAAATATATATCACACTTTTGCAGACAAGTCTATAACGCCCCAACAGATTAAACCTATTCTGGGGCAGTTTTTTTTTTGTCTTTTATACAAGCAAAATGCAATTTCGTTCGTGGGTAGATACTGTATTTAATGTGTATTTAAGATATATTATCCGCTGATGAAAAACTGTCATAGATAGAAATTGCAATTTGTATTTACAACGAAAGTTATACAACACAGCACGTGGGTTTTTATAAATGCAAAAGAAGTTTAACTTCTAACGGATCAATTTTTTTTTTAACTGCCACGGTACTAAAAGTGATCACACTTTAAGCGTGTGCCAATCACAAGCCTGGGGCGCTTTCATGTTATCAACGCGAACAAATAATGATAGGTACATCAAGAGTAAGGCCGGAATTCAGAGTCAATACTTAGATGATTCAAAGTTAATATTGACTCTGAATTCGGGCCTAAGATGCAAGCAATCGTCGAGTTAGGGAAAAAGCGCCCCACGCTTTTGATTTAATTGACATACGCATATACTGTGATCGCTCTAATTGTGTGGCAGTTAACATTTTTTCCCCTTTCTATTATTTCTTAACATCGTTTTTTTTTAAATATAATAATGTTTTAAATTTTTAGTTTTCATTACATTAAATCTTGTAATCAGTTCTTACCTCAAAACTCTTACCTAAATCGATAAATGTGACCGACTTGTAAAACATCCGCTTAAATATGGCGTGAGTAATTTAAATATTTTTTTGAATAATTAAACTGATTTTGTAAAATAAATTAATGATTTTTGTTTTGTCATCCGGAATACTCTTTCTTTTTTCGGAATAGTCTTTCTGCCAAATTTTAAATTTAATTTGTGATTAAAAAAAATTAATGTGAAGCTTAATTAAAGCGTAAAAATCGTAAAACTAACAAACTTATTATTATGGTTATACATAGCTTATTCAAGAGCCATTCTATCCATTGACCGTACAGACATTTACGCGCATTAAGTTTTGTACTCCTAACTTGTAAAATTTAAATTTAAATCGCACAATATTTCGACTCATACGAAATAAAACAGTGAATATTCCCAACGTAAGTATCTATTATTACTACTTCGTATCTTTCTTACTTCCTTCCTACACGTTACACTACACACCTGTATTTATGTACAACCCAAAACATACACGAAGAACGAAGTATTTCGTGGATTGAAACAAACTTCTTCCTTGCGCTTCACACTGGTTACCATTACCACCTACATTAACTCTGCAAAATCATTTTAAACATCGACCGTTTTATATACCACTGCATCTTCGTCAAGACACAATTCCTATAGTGTTATTGTTATCGGTTTCGTTACGTCCGTCCCGATCAAGATACAGTTGTATCGAAACTGTTCGTAATGCAAAATCAGTAATTTTTTTTAAATAAAACATTTTAATTATATTTATTTGTACACTAGTATACGGATAATCAACAGGTCGATTGTGACCCTGACAGATAGACACAACAAACATGTGAATTTTAAGTAGAATGTAAAATATTTTATGTTATGATTATACAAATCGTTGAGAAATTTTATAATTTTCTATCATATATATAATGTATAATATATATATATAGATATTATATATATATTCATATATATAATATGGGCAACATTACTAAGAGTAATAGCTATCAGGGCGCTTACGGTTTTTTTATTTCACCTCGAGAAAATCAAAACGAAGAGCACCTCATTCTTCATCAGGCTGGAACACCGCCTCGCTATGTACGTGATGCAATAAATGTGCTATTTCTCGAGAGGTGGAAAAGGCGAAGTGGACCACTCAGCTGGCCTCCATGAAACTCCGGTCTGACCCCACCGCACATTTTCTTCCTATATCACGTAAAACATAAACGCCGTTAAAAAAAAAACAAAAAATATATCAAGGAATAATTCACTTAATTATTGCGCCGAACGTTATGTATCCAACTAACTAACCATCACGCTATTTCAAGAACCCAGATAGAATAGAATGCTGTGCCAAACGTCAACACCTGGCAACTCAGGACTAGGCTCGAACGCAGCGGCAACGGCCTCGTATGCTGGCTAAACTCATTCCGCTGCCCGCTCCGAGTCCGTGAACCACGCTTTCGTTATTTTCTCTAGTATTTAAGTATTATTACACGAAATTGTGTAAATGTAGTTAAAACATACAAATTGTAATTTAGTCTAATAAATAGAGAAAAAATAGCAAGTATGAATGGCCGTAGTACTCTTCCACATCGCCTTACATGGTTTGTACACTAGGGTCAATAGTAAATTTTATAAGAGTGTATGTAGATTACCCAGAGCCAATTCGAGTTTTTGTATCAATGGCACTACACAGAATAGTAAATAAGCCATACTCTTTCGTCTAATAATGCCACTTTTGCTATGTTCGCTACATCTTCCCATGAATGCTTTTCATGTATTGAAGCTTTTAAAATAGCTGTTCTACAATTGAGTATATCTGTTCATACCAAGTCTTCTACTAATGTTGACTTCAACATAAGCTCTATTTATTTTCTTTCAAATGTATAAAAATATGAAATATAATTTCGAGGTCCACGCTTATCCATCGAGAAGAAGGGGGGATTTTAGGCTTCCACAAACGAAACTGGCAGGAACACAAAATAGTTTGTACTATAAAGGTCTTAAATAATTCAATGAACTGCCAGCAAAAAAAAAGTCGCACTACTTTTCATAAGTTACGTGCAAAATATGTGAAAAGTATGTTTGATTTATAATCGTGTTGTGTTATTTCATGTTTATTTTCTTTTTTAAATTTCTTTGCTTTGTGCCAGGTGTGAAAATGTGTTTCTATTTATGTTGATATATTTTTGGAATATTTATTTTGCTATGTTAATTTATGTTTTAATTACTAAAGGTAAAAATGTGTTCTTTTTACAACTAAATAAAAAATATACAAACAAACAAAATCCCCTTCCTGCTTATTTTCGGCGCTGATATGCCATTTCACATCAGATCTCAAAAAAATCTCAGAAGTAGCGGACTTTAGGCTATGTATAATGGTTTATAAAGCTCTAAACAATTTGGCACCGTACTGCATACAACAGCTGAGTCAAAAAAAGTTACCAACGGGGAGGACCATCACACTGAGGTCTGCAGGACCACAAAGCCAGCACTGAACTCAGCAGACCTAACAGGTCTACTTACTAAGGCGTCTTTAGTGGGATAGGCCTGATCATAATGAATATGCTACCTCTCACGTACGCGGAGCTGAACCTTGACACTTTCAGCAAAGGACTGAAGACCAAGCTGTTCTCAAAGAACTGTTCAGAAGTGTAGAGAAGAATTAAACTGTATTCAAAAGAACAATAAATGAAAAGAATTAGCAGCGCCTTGGGATGGTCTACATCTTTAAATGGCGCTAAAGTAATAAACAAACTTATTATTATTACAGTTTTTAATAAACAAACTTATTATTATTACAGTTTCAGATTCGTAGATATTTTTCGCTGTAGAATACCCGAATCAAAAAAATACTTAGACTTAGAATATACGATAGAATGAATTACAGTTTAATAGACTAAATTTTTACTTATGTTTTGTTCCTCGTGAATTATATATATTTACTTATTTTTAAGTTTCCTAATTATTGTTCATTTCCCTTTTAAATATGTTTTGACTTTTATATTTTATATTATTTTTTTGGTTTATTTTATCTTCTTATCTTATTTAACTGGTATATTGGTTTAACTATCATTATTTTACACTATTACTAATTTAACTGTAAATAGTTGCGGATATTTTTCGTCATAAAGGTCGTCCTCTTGATGATGTTGAATAAGCATTCAACGAAACGTCGAGAATCGTTTCTCGGAAAAACATACGGTTCATATAAAATATGCGCAACTATTTACAGTGAAATATGTCTAACGACCGTAATATTATGATTAATAAAAAAAAATACTTTCCGTTTAACCAAACCATCACAAAAATATTCAGTATCATGCTTAGATATTGATTACCCTTATAACATGTACCGCACCTTTATTAGCACGAACAGAGATATTTACTCACTGTGCGTGTAAACAATGTTAATAATTAAATACAAATATTTATTTAAATAATTAAATACAAATTCACAACGTAAGGCCTAAATAAACGCCAACATTTGTATTCGGATACCGTATTTATTACACTTTGTACCAATGTGTAGACTAGCGTTTCTCAAATATTTTTTCCTTGGAATACTAGCATTCTGCAAGATGAAATTAAGGATGTCGTGAAAAAAAAATTCTGAGATAGAGCACACCGCACGTTTTTCTGCACGAGTTGGTGACCCTCTTTTTCGACGAAAACAGAGTATGTCGGGCTCGAGACCCGATCAGATCACGATCTCAAATACGTAGTGTGTAAAAAATTTCGAATCTTTGGTCTGCAGAAGCACATTTATTCATACTTTCTATATATATTATATATATATATATATATTAGGGTGTCCCAGGCTATAAGGGTGAAATTTTTTTTTTCGAATTTCAAAACGCATACCCTCTATTTTTTTTTCATTTGACTCCAAAAACTTAAATATTAAATATTATTGAGATCGGATAACGATAACCCGTGCCGACTTGACGTCAAAGTTTAAGTTGAAAAGTTAGTATGGAGGTATTGGGACATTGTAGAGTTCATTATTTATATTCAGTAAATAAAACACATTTATAATATTTATTATTTATTTATAGTATAAAACACATTAATCATTAAGTTTCCTTTTCAAAGTTTGCTTTTTACAATCAGGATATAAGTTTCTGTGTTCTTGTACGTAACGTAATAAAAATTGCTTTTGCTCCTCTTCAACAGTGCTTAAACCATGAAAGTCTTGCATTAATTTAAGCGCTCTTTCTGCCGTATCATTAACTGCTCTCAGTGTAAATAGCTTCCTTTGAGCTTGTTGGAACGAATCATTATTTGACCATAAAGATGGGCTCTTCTTCAGAAATCTGTCATCAATTTTGAGTCGATTAAATAGGAACTTGCTTTTGACAGAGACGAAGTCATCGATGTTTTTCTCTGAAATTAAATCAGAAGGAACGGTTATCAATCGTACGGTAAACTATAGAAGAAAATCGAAGCATAATATAAGACATACCAAAAAGTGGGCCACAAAGTTCTTCTTTGGATGCAATGTAACGTTTATGGTGGGCTGATGGGTTTTCTTTAGCTAAGTTAGCAACCATTTTTACTTTAGTTTCTTGATCGACATCATCGTCAAATAAAGACAAAACAGATACTTCATCTGTCAAATACCATGAATGCTGGCAAAACTTCTGTAAAGCTGCTTTGGAAATGCTTTTATCTATTGTTTCGTAAGCTTTCATGGACTTCAAAAAGCATAAGTCCTGATAAGGTGCTTTTACTACTAATATGCATTGGAGCCAGAATTTGACGCACGATGTCACGATAAACAGACAGACATCCAACAGAGCTGCCTTATCCTTATTTAAAATTCTGAATTGGGAGCTTAGTAATGATATTTTTAACGAATAAATGGCTCTCGCCATCCACCGAGCTTGCTGCATAGCAACTGGAGGCCGAATCTTAAATTTCTTCTCTGTATCTCCACCAAGAAATATTATTGAAAGCTCAATTAATTCACGATAGTCATCTCTAGCTATTTCTTTAGTCAATTCAAATCGGTAGAATTCTAACAGTTTATCAATTTCTGAAACATTTAAACAAGATAGCTTTTCTGTACAGATTTGTGTTTTTTCGGCATCGACTTTTTTCCAGTTTTCTCGGAACTTTTTAAACAACGGAATGTCTGGGCTTGCAGTTACTTGGCTGATTTTCGCTTCAAACACACTTTTTAATACTAGTTCGTAGACGTGATGACGGCAAGCAAAAATAAGCATTTCTCTATCCGTTTATTGTTCGAGAAGCACACATGCACCATTAATACGGCCTGTATTTGAAGCAGTAGTATCATAACAGAGAATCTGCACTCTGTCTTCAAGATTCCAGTTGATAATGGCATTCCAAACTGCCTGTGCCTGTTCGCTTCCTGATGAGCTGTCCAATTTTGGCACAGCTTTAAGTTCATCATATGAAATAACTATCGGGAGGCGTTCTTCTTTAGATTTACGTGAATCTAGAGCCGGCAATAGTTTGCCATCCCAGTGGACAGTTACCGTATCCGGGATATTGTTTTGAAAATTAACTTTTATAGCTTCAGCCCGCTCTCTTCACATTTCTGTACGAATTCTATAGATTGAGGACTTGCTTATAGAAAAGTCATCCGTGTTATGCCCTAGTGCCTTAATAGTAGCTTCAATTATAAATACAGAATCTCTCACACTTAACTGACATCTATCTAATGCGGCAACCAACTTTGGAGTTATGAAATTTTTCTGCATACAAGTTTTATCGGGCTGAGAGGAAGCACCACTTAGGTTGGGTCTATTTTTTTGTAAATCTATTATTTCAGAATCAGAAGATGAGTTTTCTTGTGGTGGTTTATAAGATGAGATGTTGATAGAGATAATGATGAAAAATATTTAGCACGTCGCTTTTTCTCCTCAATGTTTCTAAGGCCCGTCTTTTCTTCCTTTCTGTAAGTTTTTTGTCCGCTCCGGCTAAGTGACCAGGCCGACCTGGTTCTCTTTGGCGCTCCAAGAAGATCCTATCTTCATTTATTTTAATTAGCTGAAGCGCATCGGCATGAGCAATGTCAAACAAATTGTCTAAGTTGGAAAGAAACTCTTGACGACGTTGTTCAAACACTTCTTGTGTTTTTCCGCATTTTTTTGCAAATCTCTCCAAACTTGGTATAATGAAACTAGTTTCTTAACACAGTTAGGTAATGATTTAGTCAGTATACGTGCCTTTTCCCAGTTAATAATACACTCACGAATAGTAAGATTTGCACTTCCATTGACACTTAAATTCACTTCATGAATATTATAGATCAAAACTCCCAATACTTGTCCATTAGAGGAAAGTTTCGAACCGGTGATTTGATGTTTTACGTTTCCTATTAAAAGTTTCTCCTTTTGAGAACTTCGTTACTCCAATGACATGTTGACTACTCAAAAGTAATGTGTTTACTAATAAAATAACCAAGTAATAAGAAGCAAGCAATGCGAGATTTCCGTCGCGCCGTACCGTGCAAGCACAGATACGTTTCGCTGCAAGTCGGCACGGGTTGTCGTGATCCTAAGTACGCAAAACTTTATCTTAAATGTTTTGAGACCATTCAAACAAAATAAGAGGGTATGCATTAAAAAAATATCACTTTAATTTTTTTGGGACACCCTAATATATATATATATATATATATAATATATATATAATATATAATAATATTAGATATAATATAAAAGAATTGCGCACCGTCAGAATCCCTCGTAATCTGTCGAAGACAAAAAATATAGAACGCTCTGGAATGCACTAGAACACTCTGGAATTATCTCCAATATTTGGGAGACATCTGAAACGTTCTAGAAGCGACGGAAATATTTTCGCAAACACTAGAAATGTATAGAATAATCTCTAAGAAATGTATAGAATAATCTGGCGGTACTGGCTTGTACAAAACACGTTGGTTCAAAAAACCAACGTGTTTTGTACAAGCCAGTACCGCCTCGAATTATTGTGGTTTTGACGTTTAACCGACACGATATAACCAGTGATAAAACCAACCGCAGTGTTACTAACACACAGATCAATCAAAGCGATAGATATCGGGCGAAGTATTTATGTGGAAAATTAAACCAAATATTATAGCAAGCGACAATGAAGTGTTCACAGACCAGTGATTAATTGCGAAATACTGTGAATTAAAGAAAAATGCTTAAATTCAATTCATGTTCAATGACGTTATGAATTTATTAAAGTAGTTGATAAATCAATAATTCATTTCCAGTGTTTTCATTTGCCTTCCAGGGCCACGTCCCGTGATAATATATTACCTACATACATTAAAAATAATAATGCGTGACACTCTAGTTAAAAATATAGAAGTCTTATTTGTCAACAAAGACTTTCGTACATGCTTTCCCATATAAGTAACTTCGTCTCTGTGAGACATGTATAATTTATCTTAATCCATGATTATCATTCATCTTAAGTAAAATCATATATTTTTTTATCTGTCACAAGCTCATATTTATTTGAAAGAGAACAAAACGTGTTTCATTTCTCACGAAAAAATTAACTTACATTTTAAAAGACCTCGATTGAGAGAGTTATTCGCCTGCGGCATATTCTTTCGCATGTCTCGCTAAAAATATTATGGAGAAATCGCAACAGTGGGAGACGAATGATACACTTGAGAGTAATTAAAGTTTAATTTAATCACGAGAATCTTCCACGTCTGGAACTCGTCTATACTCGTCTTCTAGAATATTCGCACGTCCGTGATCGCACGTATTTACTATTGGACGCCCGGTAGGTACTCTCGCTATCTACTTTCGCTTTTCGCTTAAAATTTGTACTAATCGCTGCTCTCGTTTCCATGGAATCGCCGAACTGTCACAATGAACTGTACTCCGCAATAGCATCGTCCCGTTTACATACCGTTTCGGGTTCCTAGACTTTTCGCGAATTTATTCGGAATTTTCACCGTTTATTCTAGAATATCCTAGTAATTTCTTATTTAATGTAAAACGTCTAAAGTGCTGGAAAATCTTCGACTTGTTTCTAGACTCGTGACAATATGTAGGAGGTTCTATTATGTTCTACAAAATGTGTAAAGGTTCCGCAAGTAAATTTAATTGAGAAACTATGGCTTGGGCGATAAAAATCTTTTAACATTGAATTCGTATGTTTTTTCAGGCTTCGCCAGTAAAATTTGTCACGTAAACATTGTCGAAAATAGAGTGGTAGAAATTTTTATCAAAAAACATAATTTTTATAATTTTTACTTTCATTTTAAGTTTATGTTTTATTTTCGCCTGTATTATAGAAAGATATTATCCAACACCCAAAATCAGACTAAATACCCTTCTACTGGACTAGAACGTCAGTTATACTCTAGTATATAATATATATATTGTGTAACAGAGCTAGTCTACAAAACATTACAGAAGTCAAATTTTTAAAAGCAAAAATTTACTAATAATAAATAGTGAAAGAGATAAGCGAAAGTTTTCATTTTTTTAAATATTTTAGACTTATCTTCTATATAACGTTGAACTTATAGGTCGTTTAAGTAACTTATGTCGAATATTAAAAATTCATTCACCTTAATATAAGTCAAATAATATAAATTAAAATGTCGTAGAAATTTTTGCCTGGATTTTATTATTGTATCGGACTTAGGTATATTAAAACACATGAATTTTAAATATGTGATTTAAGTTGTTTTTAATAATAATTTAAAAAGTCAGAAATATTTAAAAAAATGTAAAATTTAAAATCGCTTATCTCCATAGCTATTGGTATTAGAACATTGTTGCTTGAATATTTTCGACTCATAATTTAGACAGGTTTCTACCTGTAAAGTATTGTCGACTAGCTCTGTTATACCCTGTATATTGTGGTAAATCGAATATCGAAAAGGATATTTCGCTCATGATAAAACAATACCTCGTAAGCCACTAAATAGAGATTTTACAGGGGAGGCAAAAAACTGTGTAATACCTAGATTCGTTACAATAAATAGAAGACGAGGAATTGCTTAAATGGAATAAAAGACACGAATACGTTTTTTTAAAACATAAGCTTTTGCCAAATTACATATCCACATATTTTAAAGACAAATACAAAAAAAAAAAAGATTTTGACCAAAGTGTGGTACGGGAGGTATTGTTTTATTATAAGCGATAAACTCGTGAATACGTATTCTTATTTTTTTACATTTTTGTGGTAGACTTTAACGCATTGAATAATTTATTCATATTTTATTATATTATACTTGCTTATTAAATAAAATGTAAGTATGTAATAAATAAGTTAAACAAGTATTTTATTTGTAATTAATTGAGGAGGAAAGAAAGTCTTAACAAAAGAGATACAAAACATCTCTTCGAATGTCTAAGAAGAGTTCGTCTGATGATTGATAAGCTGGGGGTATGAATCTAATGCGAAAAAAGGTTTTGTACGTCTCAGAGATATATTGGTGGAACAAATTTGTTATTTTAGGGTATTTATATGGATAGCGGGCCCAAAAAGGATATTTTAATGTTATTTGATGAGACAATTATTGGGTGTACTAATATAGCAATAAAAAATACACAAATAAAATATTAACGTAATTTTACCTTTATAACAAAAGAAAATGATTATTATTTAATATTTCACAGAGCTTTCATGATTTGAAAACAAAATATAGTTACAGAATAAATAAGTTGAAATGAAAATTAAAAGTCTTTAAATCTATAACAAATGCCCATCACATGCGTTTATTAATGTCTTTATTCACCGTAGCCTACAATTTTTCTAAATACTGCAGTGGAAAATAAATTATAGTTATCGAATGTGATACACTTTAATATATGAGTAAACAGTTAATTAGACTTCAGCGAAACGTCGAGATTTCCTTCTCTGTGAAATATACGGTTCGTACATAATATCCGTTTTAAGGCACTCAAAAATTATTCTAAAACGTCCAGAATTTTGGAAAATCCTCGATTATGAGCAGTTGATTTTGTTTCTGGAATCTTGCGACAATATACATACACATAGATTAAGATAAGTCTATTTTATATTTATTTCATGACGGAAGAAATATATTAGCTCACCATGCTCCTAGAATAACAAGACAGTCGCTTGATTTATATATTTTTGTGTCAAAATTCCGATGATTATTTTCTCTTTAGAACTGCGTTATAAACACATCAAATTTTCCAATAGTTTAGGAAGTAACAAAGTCTATTTTAGTTGCACTTATACAGTTACACTTTGTGGAACAACAGGCTTTCTTCTAAGGTGTGAAGGCAACTAGTCCCGTCTCTCCTTGTTTTTCAGTAAAATAATGATCTGCCAGAGATCATTATCTCTCAGAGTAACAAGGTCTCATTTGCAGTTATAACGTAAATTTACCGTTTGAAACGTTGTAGAAAGAAACGTAGAAGACATTATGTTGCAGCCAGTGTCAACCAATTTAAGAATAGGCTGGATATTCAAATGAGAGACAGTGATATGGGCGTATCAGCTCAAGCTGCCTGCCCATTATCAATATTAATAATAATAAAATTATATAGTATATCAATACAGTACAATAAATAATGTAAGTGTTAGCATTTTTGTTTGCAACAGTATTAAATAATTTAGCTATATTATATGTTGTTTTTTAAAATACTTTTAAAACAGTTTAACAACCCTAATAGCCCACAAAGATAGATAATATAATCATAGTGTGACGTTAATGTACAATGTAAAAATATTTTATAGAAACTTAAATATAACATGTTATATATTGCACTCTGACTTGACGTGCGATAGATTGCTGGATTGTGTCGCTGTTTATATAATGGTTTTAGATTTACGGAACGTTCCCGTATACACTCGCGCATTCGACAGACTTCCAGGCTTTCCAAAATAATTTTAATTGTAACAAAGACTTCAATTGTATGTATTCTCATCGTTTTAGAAACTTGTGACAATACTACAAAATTATTGTATTTTGGCATCAGCCACATGTTATGAATTAAAAAAAAATAACAATAAAATTAATTTTTTAATGTTTTGATGTACCTACCTTTTAAATGAGTTTTCTAATATAATATACCAATAATTAGAATATATATGAGTCGTTATGTGTCAAATATACCCACCCACCATTATTTTTTTTAGATTTGAATATTCTCTTAGCCCATTCCTATATTTTAAATATTACCTCACTAACCTATCAATAATTTATCAGTCTGAAGTTATTACTTTTTTTAAATTATTTTATTTAAGTTGTAAACAAATGTCAATATGTTTTCTTTTATTTCCCAATAAAATAGTTCAACCCAGGAAATTTCGATTTGCAACTACTCATATATGGCGTATTTCTTTAAAGGTGAGGTAATTTTAAAATGAAATAAACCACATAAAAATCGTGGTAATGTCTATGATATTTGCTTTATTGGAAAAATACTTTTATGACATTAGTTTTTTTAGAGGTTTATTTTTAGAATTGGCATCACACCAATCTGACAGCTGACAGCAGAGATGTGCTCAGTCTGACTTGCCATTTCACAATAAATAGGTTTGTGCAAATTTATTTAAAAGATCGTTGTACAGTAATCATATTTAATATAAAAATATCTTCCCAATAAAGCTAATAAAATACTCTGGTGATTAACATGATTTTAAAGTGGTTTTTTTCATTGTAAAGTTCTACAGCTATAAAAAAATACCCTATATTAAATCCAATAGGACGTAGGACGTCCAATAAGGATTTCTCAGAACATCACTCTTCTACAATCCAATAGAACTTTCACGCTTTGAGTTTTAATCGATTTTTGGAACAAGATTTCATCCGATTGTTTTACTTTCTACTTAAGATAGATAGATACCAGATTGATAAAAAATTAAAAATAAACTTACATTTAAATGAATTTATAAAAATTAATAAATATTCACCATTTCACATTTCTGTACCTATATAATTGTTTTACAAACATTTAAAATCTCAATTTCGTGAAAGTTTCAAATGATACCTCGTTAGTTTAAGGCACGTCTCGTCAGGCTTTATTATTGATATTAAAACGCTGTGACCGTCGAGCACGCACGCTCTAAGTGAAACATCTACGTGTTTTCGTATTTATATATTTTCATCTCAAAATGTATTTCCATTAAACGAGACGCCTAAGAGCTTTATTCTGTTTTTTCTAGGCAGTTCTACTTTTGAGTTTCCCGCCTACAAAATTCTATCTAATTGCCCGCTTAGAAGATTAATATCAAAAATTTAATTATTTTAAAAGAGTCAAAGGTACTTATTTGACAAAAATTACATAAGTCACGGATTCGCGACACATAAATTCAATTAAAATTTTATTTGATACACAAAGTCGCTGAATACAAACTTTACTACAACTTGTATTCTGTAATTCTGACGAATTAGTGCACTAATTCGTCAGAATATTCCACACGCAGGTACTCTTTATTTTTGTTTATCGCGTTTGGCTTTTCAAAACATGTATACAATAACTGTCAAGATATCGAGATAGCTGTGATTGCTATTTTCAGAATACGGCCGATTATCTCACACTTTAAACGATCATTCAAACATCAAAAAAAAAATTTAATGCATTATGTAATCACCTAAATCCCTTATACATCCCTATTATAATAATTTCGTTGCCCGTCTGTCTGTCCTTAATGCAACATCCGTGACTTCTGTATTTCATTTTTACGAAAAAAAAAATTCTCGATTTTTTTTACGAATTTTTTTTCCAAAAAATAACTTTTTTCTCATTATTTAAAAAAAAATCAGGTGACAGCTAGTACAAATAATAATTTATCAACTTTCCTCATTTCAAATGTCTGTCGGTCCGTAACCCGCTGGAATTACAACTTTAGAAATTAAGAGTGTGACACGCATTTAGCGCGCGACCCAAGTTACACGCAAAGGTCGTTCTTAATTATCATTATGGCCCATAATTTTTCACGGGCTTACTGATAGTTTACATTAAAAATTGATAGAATGATCATCGAGAAATTTTTCATCAAGAAGTTATTACTACTAACATTTTTTTTCTACAATGCTCGGAGTGCTTAAGTTACTGCTTTGAACAAACTAACCGTTTTTTTTAATTAATTACAATTCCAACTTTATTTCAAATTATCTAACCAAATGATTTGTTAAGAACGAATTTACGAATTTCAGGGTAATTTTTTATTTATTAATTCAGGTGTCGAAAGTTAACATACCATGTAACATGAAGTTAAAAATGCGGAATGTCGAAACAAATCATGTGATGTTTTATTAACAATGATAGATTAAACTGTTTTTTCCATATTAATTAAATACCACATAACTTTAATAGCCAACAGATAAAGAACGACAAAAAGAAGCCATAAATCACATTTATATTAAATAATCATTACTCCTCTCTCCAATGGAGCCAAATTGAGCCATAGCCTCCCGCAACGTTTGCCTCCATCTCTCCCTGTCCTCAGCCGCTGTCTTCCAATTCGCCACCTGGAGTAGTTGCATTCAATTATAATATTATATACCTATATTATATTTTGTCTGCAGATTTTTCGCTGCTGCAATTTTTGATGTGTAACATCTTTCCTCTCACTTTCCTGCAATCTGTTGCAGTGATTTTGTGAAAATGGACGGAAATGCGTAACAGGAAATAAGACGCCAGGAAGGCGCGCGCAATTTCATGTAACCAATGAGCGCACGCGGAACGCGTGCGATAGAAAAAAAAATCATCGTTTATATACAGACCAATGTCCAGCAAGTGACATCACAGCGAAGATGCGCACTTCCAACAGTCAATGCTTCTGATTTTGTATATATGCTACGGGGTTGGTGTCAAGCGTGTGGATTTTATAAGTTTGAAATATTTTGTCTTATATCTTCGAAACTATCCAATAAATACTTTTTTTTACAGTAATGTAAACAATAACTAACCTTAATGATTTACATTCTCAAATTATATGTAATTTATGTGATTATTTTTAAATTTTTATTCAAAGTTTTCATATAATATGTATGGCGGCATACTACCACCATCTATGAAAATAAATAAAAACATATAATTGACCAAACACATTTCTAAAGAAAATACGTACGTAGATATATGGTATCTACCTAGTGCGGAAAAATTCAATAATAAATAAATACACATACTTTTTCTTGACTTGTATTTACTAATTAATAAATATATAGGTATTAGCTTTTTAAAATTTTGATGTAAATTTCTGTCACTACTCAGTCGATATTTTTAATTGTGAAATGTCAAACATTACACATCATATGAGACTACTGTAAGGCTGGCTCGTTTTTTTTATTTTTTGACACTTAAAATGGACTTCTTTGTTGAAGAATGTACCTCGTTCTTCTTCTTCTTCATCATTGTTTCGGCCTTTTGTGGCTGCTATATTGTCATCTTGGGAGTGGGACTGCCAGCTGTCCCTCCATCTTTTAGGTGGTCAAAAAACTCCGCCGTTTCCGGTCCCAAGCCCAGATGAGAAGGGTGGAGGGTTTATAAGCAAGGCCAGCAACCTACCTATGGTAAAAAAACTATACGCTCACATACCTGTTAACATAGCCTCGGAAAAGATAAGGAAAACGGAAAATGTACCTCTGATTTGTAAAAGGTTCAGAACATAAAGATCAGTCGTCTACATTTCAAAGAAACTTGACACTACCTATGAAATTTCCTTACGTGTGACACACAAAAAGGCATTGGAATTTTAAATATAAGGTATATCCATGTTCCAAAATATAAATAATCAGATAATTGAATACTTCTCGGGCGATAATTTTTATTATTTTTCCTGATTAATGACGATACTAACTTTACTATCTTGCGTTGTCCTTGATTTTTATTCTTGAGTCAATGTGAAATCAATACAATAAATAAAAAATAAACATTTATCAAATTTTTTGTTGAAATGTGGAATAACATGGAACCAACAACAAAGCGCAGTGTCATATTTTTTAAAATATATATTAGGTCCTTACATATGAAATTGGCGTTTTGCCGTACTGGCAAATTTGATCTCAAATATCTTCTCTTTGGTTAGGACTTCCAAATCCAAATTTATACAGCTATTTACTCATGTATTTGTGTTTTGAAAATTATAATTCATTTGTTTTTTCCTCAATTGTTTTTTTCTTTGCGTCACTCAGTTTACAAAATGAAAAACTTGAAATATCGCGTTATTTACGAGTACGAGTTCCACCGTGGCACCAGTGCTGCAGAAACGGTTCGAAGGATTAATGATGTGTATGGCGACGGTGCCGCAAAAGAAAACACAGTGCGTTTTTGGTTCCAACGTTTTCGTTCTGGAAATTTCGACCTGCAGAACAAGCCCCGTGGACGGCCGGAGACCAAAGTTGATAATGAAGAATTGAAGGCTATTGTGGAAGCGGATCCATCGCAAACCACATCCGAGTTAGCTGCAGGCTGCGGTGTTAGTGATAAAACTGTTTTATGAGTAGCTTATTGGTCTTGTGGTTAGGACACTGGCCTCGTGATCCAAAGGTTGCGGGTTCGAACCTCACTCCAGACTAGCAAGTTGGTCCTATTTTCATAGCACAAGCATTTAGCTTAGTTTGAAAATAGTAAGAATATTGATGTGACACGTATTCCGTGTTCACATCTCTATTTTAAAAAAAAAAAAAAAATTCCACTTGGTAAGGTGAAATTGGTAAGGTGAAAAAGTTTGAAAGGTGGGTACCTCACGAACTGAGTGAAGCAAATCAACAAACGCGCGTTGACTGCTGCGTTGCATTACTCAACCGGCATAATAATGAAGGGAATTTTAAATCGAATCATTACCCGTGATGAAAAGTGGATCCTGTTCGATAATCGGAAGCGCTCATCGCAATGGCTGAACCTTGCCGAACCAGCCAAACCATGCCCCAAGCGAAAATTGACTCCAAAAAAGTTACTTGTGAGCTGGTGTCGTTCACTACAGCTTTCTTAAATCTGGCCAGACGATTACGGCAGATGTCTATTGTCAGCAACTGCAAACCACGATGGAAAAGCTAGCTCTAGGCCACTGCTGCTTCATGATAACGCTAGACCACACACTGCACAACAGACGGCTACCAAATTAGAGGAGCTTCAATTGGAATGTCTAAGACATCCACCGTACTCTCCGGACCTTGCCCCAACAGATTACCATTTTTTTCGAAATTTGGATAACTTCTTGCAAAGGAAAAAATTTAACTCCGATGGGGCAGTCCAAACCGCCTTCAAAGATTTTATTGATTCCCGTCCGAATGGTTTTTTTAGTAAAGGGATCGATGAACTACCTATGAGATGGCAAAAGTGCATAGATAGCAATGGTACATACTTTTATTAAATAAATATATTATAATAAAATAATCGGCTTTATGTTCCTCCCATACTAAACGCCAATTTCATATGTAAGGACCTATTATTAGAAAGCATCGTGGCTGTTATATAATTACGGCCAGCTTTACTATCTACGGTTTCACTCGAGATAATAATTCGTTGTATATTAATTTCATATTCCATTAATATATTTCACTGCAACACGCTGAAAAATAATGCTAGCAGAAAAGAAAACAGTCAAAACAAAGCAGTAGATAACTTTCCTGTATTTTATAAATATTTTTTGTAGAAAAATATGGAATACACAATACGTCGTTTTGGCTTATTTGTTGACAGTTAAATATAAATTTGATTTTTTAATAACGTTGCGAGCTAAAAACAGACATTATTAAAGAGTTTAAATTTACAATGTACAATTTGTTACTTATTAAAGAATTTACGCTACTGGTTTCGACACGTCCGTGTCATTAACGAGAATTATTTAAACTTTAAACTACTAGTTTAAATAATGCTCGTTAATGACACGGACGTGTCGAAACGGGTAGCGTAAATTCTTTAATAAGTAACAAATTGTATTTTTACTTATTAAAGAATTTACGCTACCGGTTTCGACACGTCCGTGTCATTAACGAGCATTATTTAAACTAGTAGTTTAAAGTTTAAATAATGCTTGTTAATGATACGGACGTGTCGAAAAGCGTAAATTCTTTAATACGTAACAAATTGTACATTGTAAATTTAAACTCTTTAATAATGTCTGAAAGAAATTGTTACATTGTAAGTGTCCAAGAAATACAAAAAATAGCTAAAAACAGTCCTGCTGATCTAAAAAAAGCTACGTAAATATTACAACACCTGAGTAGCGTTCAATGGTTTTGTTGCTTAAAACAGACAAATGATTTCCGCTTTATAAGTTTACATAATTTCATTAAAATTTCACCAGCTCAATTGTACAAATAACGAAGCATCCGGGTAGGAGAGCTGGCAGAGCTACAAAATTACTTTGGAACTTTATTGATTTCAAAATGATTTATTTTCTCCAGTATAAACCAATTTCCTGTTCGAAAAGTTAATCAAATACGAAAAAAATGTGGAGGCAGGGAAGCGTGACTGGAGGGCTACGAGGGCCAAAAACTTTCCCGTAAAATATTCTTAAAGGTTATTTCCACGTAGCAGACCCTTTCTGCGAATCGTAAACAATTTTCCTCAAATTTAAAGTTTGGAACCCGCCGTTGCCGAAAAAAATACTTCAAAGATGTGTCTCCCACCTTGAAGCGAGTCTGTCGCCTCGCCTCCACCCCGCCGGGAATTGAAAAGAAAAATTAATGTCGATTTAACCCTAAAACTACCCTAAAACGATATGTCGTATATATCAGAATCACTTAAGCGATTACATTCCTGCTATAAAAAATACGGCCAGACTATTTCTACATTTTTATTTCTATCTGTAATGAATCTTCACTGTATAATATGTACAGTAGTATATACAAAATCAATTGAAGTAATGAATAACAAATAGACTAGTTACTCGCAATAAAAAACAAACCGTAATGAAATTTGAAACAAATGTTATGGTAGCCGGAATAAATAGAAAAAGCGCTGGATAAAAGAATTCTATGCATAAATATAATTGCACGCAACAATTTGTTTTATTCTATTTTATTTAAAGGATATAGATTATTTATATTATATATATTGGTGTACTACAGTTCTTACATAGAAGCTTTTTAAATCAGAATGTACAAACATGGCAGCCGGTAAAATGCAATTATTATAAAAATGGATTAATGACCGTAATATGAAATGACGGTGATACTGAAAACAGAATGGGTCTAAATTGGTTGGCTCATGCAGAAACAGCGCAAGACAGGGGAACATGGAAACACCTCATCGAGTTTTTGGGCCACCGACCCTACTAGGATGATAAAAATATGAAAAAAATTGTGTGGTGGAAAATTAATTTAAAAACTATGAAACTTCATAAAAACCATATCGATTTATTTGACGCATCGATATTACTGTATTGGGATGGTCGCACACCATCTTTTTCTTCTTCTTCTATCTCTCATACTAATATTTCGGGGTCCTTGCACCGCATAGAAGGTTCCAACGTTTCCTATCTTGGGCTTCGCTCTCCACGTCAGCCCAATTTGGTTTCAACCTCGATTCGCAGCAGTCTTCCAACTATTTTTTTGCCAGCCCCTCCTAGGACGACCGCTCAGTCTTCTGCCTTCTGGTCTTGCCTGGAATATATGCTTTGGCAGTCTACCTGCCGGTATCCGCAAGATACGTCTAAGGGTTCTACTTCGAGACATTATTTTATTTGAGTATTTCTGATTCTGTCCCTCCTGGTAACCCCTACTGTTCCTCGTAAATATCCCATCTCGGTAACCTGTAGCCTTGAGCGGGTTCTTTCGGTCAAGATCCTGTGCTCGTGGCCGTACACTAGGGTGTTTACACTTTGTTGATCATGCTACCTTGCTTTGCGGCTGCTATCCAATTCGCTTTCTTGCTTTCCATCCAGAGATGTTGTTACACCGAGATATTTGAAACAGTTCACCTGTTTTAGACGTCTGTTCTGGTACGTTTCATTGAACTTCGCTTCTGCCAATCACCATGATTGCGGACGACTGGTATGTTGTCCCACTTCCGGTGGGACAACATACCAGTCGTACGAATGGTATATTGTCCGGTCGCACACTATCTAATCCACAAAATAAAAAATACTAATATATGAATTACTGAACGAAAGCGTGGCCTCAATCCTGTTTGCATTGGGGGTAAAAGATTGGCAATAAGGTATTATCAAATGGGTATTATAATTAAATAGTCGATTACACAATACATATTAAAAGTTATTAATTATGTTATTAACTATGTAGGTACAGTTATTATCTATGTAGGTATGTAAGATTCAATATTTCGTTTTTTTATTTCCCACATTCAAGTAAAAAAGTAGCAGATTGCTCAACTGCTGTACAGGCCAGGTCTGCGATATGCTTGACCTGGCCTCTGTGCGGCCATAAGTGACCGCAGCACGGCTGTTAATGCCCACTACGCAGCCATTAGTTAGCCAATTGGCAATCGGTTGTACAGATTTTGACTCTAAATTTTTATTTTTATAGCAGCGCATGTGTTCCGCGAATCTAGTTCTATGTTCTAGTTCTATGTTCTATGTTCTAGTTCCGCGAATCCGCGCTGCTATAAAAATAAAAATTTAGAGTCAAAATTTGCGGCCCATTTATTAAATGAAAACCACGTCCCGCAAGGTGATAACGAACCAAAACCTTTACACATAGAAACAAAAGGTTTTAGGATGAATTTACTTGAGCAACTAGAAATAAATAAATATAAAAAGGATCCAAATATTAAACTTTTAAATAATCAACAAAAAATAATCTTCTCTCCACTTCTAAATATTTTTAAAAAACCAATAATCAAGGACATAAATTAAAATAATATTTATAAATAACACTTACAGAAAACGGGGAATTTTGATAATTAAGCATAACGTTAACCGAGGCACCTTTAATGATAAGTGCTCGGGAAAAAACGTACATTACTGCAGGGCTTCACCACAAATATCTAATTACTCTAAATGGGAAGGGGTAACTTAAAATTGTATAAATAAGTCGTTTGTACGTGGTATATCCACTGTTTGATAATGGCCTTACAAGCCGAAACAGCTGTAACACATAAAAATACTTAACCCGTAGAACTTAATAATAATATTTATTAAAATTTAAAAAAAAAAAAAAAAAAAAAAAAACCACATTGTTATGTTACGGACTGTATTGGCTATATGTTTGCAGTGCCCATTTACAATTTTAAATCGTAACAGTTTTGCACTAGTTGCAGTTGCATAAATATCGCTAATGTGTTTGAAAATTTGAATAAAATGTCTATTTTCATAACATCAAAAATTATAACATTATCGCAGGAAAATTTTTCAAATCAAGAAATTTCTCATAGAGTGGGGTTTTTTGAGTGCGGGAAAGAAAAGGAAAAGGAAGCGGGCGGAGGCCTATGAAAACTGCCAGAGAAGATAAATTGATTACGAAGTTGGTAATGCAGAATCGTTTTTGATCGCTACAGAAATACAACGAGAGTACAAGCCAAACAAAATTTTTCAATGAAGACTGTATTCACTCCATAACAAAGCGCATATAATTTACGACCTCGGAAGAAATAATCAGTTCGGCCTCCACCCCACGGTGATACGACGCTCTCCTGACGACGCTGGATAAGACTTCAGTGAAACGTTGAGATTTGCTTTTCAGTGAAATATAAAATATGTCCAACGATGCTAATAATAACCTTAACTCTATGTATCCAAGAGGTTCAGAGTTCGCTCTATGAGTATAATAAATCTTTCTTTTTTTCACTGAAATTTTCGTGACTTGTTTTGTAATATCCTGGAACTTTTACAAATTACAAAATTCTATGATTTTTCTAGAGTCACATAAATTATCTAGCCAGGAAATAGCCCTGATCTCAACCTCATCGAAAATATATGGGCAATAATGAAAAAAAAACTAAAAAGAATACAAACCAAAAACAGATAAGAGTTGATGAGTTCAAAACTAAACTAGTAAGTGGAGAATGAAATATATATAGATACTCAGAGATCGTTTCGAAAAAATTTCTTGATTTTTTGTGTATTGGATTAGGTTAAATTAAAAAAGCTTATTTTTAATTTTATAGTATTGTCGGCGCGCCATTGTCGGGGTTGTAATGCACGTTTTAGCGTTGCACAAAGTTGCTTTCCGGCGCGCAATCCGTTTCATTACGTCTCTCACCGCCGTGACCCATGACAATACTATAAAGAGGATAATTTTTCAACTGATGTAAAGGACGACCGAGTTGACGATGATAATTTAAAGGTTGCCAGAAACCCGTGGGCGCCCTGACGGTTACAGCAGGATGCTGCGAATGAACGGGGAGCGAATCTTTGTAATAACTTCTCGGTAAAGGATTTTAAGTGATTCATATCGCACCCTCTTTACGAGATTAAATTCCAAAATAATCACCAGCGGTTTTTTCAGGTCGGTGGCGAAATTGATTCAGTTATAAAACAGTCACTAGGGTTGTGTATCGTTGATTGTTGACCTTTGAAAGGGTGAAATCCTGCCTGAGTACGTTTATTGATCCTGCGAAAATTCTTACGCGGGTTGGTCTGTTTGAACAATCTGTTGATTTTGCTTCCAAAAGGGCGAGAACTACGTCAACAAAAATATTCTTTTTTCGTTCCATCACCAAGCCGACACTACTGTAAAAAAATAATTTTCATGGAATTAACTGACACTACTATAACTGCAAAACAAAATTTTCTTCTTTGAAGTAGTAACAAAGCGTTAATTTTTAAATCAAATCACATTGTCATGTATAATCAAGCCATGCTTTTAAATACACACGGTATTGTTAACTTATAATAAACTTTCACTTTAAGCGGCTTCGCACACGTAGATTTTTAAAAACTTTTAGTCATATTTTATCACTTTGTGTATAAACCTTAACATATACATATATGTCGTCTTGGTTTTTTTATAGAACTTGCTAAGTTCTAATACTTTTCTGTACAAAATTTTTAAATTTTTCTTACCGTTAAGGCATTGTTCATAAAAAACGTATCGCTCGACTAGTAAAATAGGTCACCACGAAAAGCCCTTTTATTTTAACGGCATAATATATAGTCAATGTGCTAAAAGACCATTCTAAATATTGGTTAAGGAATTTTTGAAATCGGATGAGTTGTTTCGGAGATTATTTCCTACACCCAAACTTACAAACTTTACCTCTTTATATATAAGTACCTATAGATAAAAAAAATAAAGTCTCTTAGTAAACTTAAAAATATAACAGTTATTTTTTCAATATTAGAGAGGGAAAATTATTTTTAGATTTCATGGAGAACATGATTATGTCCAGTAATTTAAAATTGCTTCTGGTTTCAGAAACATTTGTACCTATTTACATACATTGTTACGCTATTCCAACCCTGAGAATGGGAATTTATCTTTCAGCTTACTGCCACTAGAATTAATTTTGTAAAATGTAGCTTCATTATATTATTACACGCAAAATTTAAATTAAAAAAAAAAAACAGATTAATCATTCACAAGGTAGGTACAAAGAAAAAAATCTTTCAAATGTTACCACAATATATTCAACTGTAAACAATTATTTTAGAGTATAAATTCAATTAGATATAAAAAATGTTCCCGGTGGAGAAATGAAGTCCAACCGGTGCTACTAACCACTGCATTGCCGAAGAATACGAATGAAACTTGAAAACGGGTTTAAAAATATCTTTAGATCTATACCAATAAGCACTTAAATGAAGTTCTTGTCAAAGTTCATCAGGTGAAATTATTTTTCAAAAAGTCCATATTAGTATATTTAATAAAATAAAATAATTTAATTTGATAATATTGTACGCATGTAACCCGAATAAAAGACAAGACAAATGTGAGAGTGTATGAAAATAATACCTAATAAATTTTCTACCACATTTTTTATGACCAATTTGACTGGGGTACCCTGAATAAACATGTTCGTTTATTTGTCTTAATTATACCTAAAAAAAGTATAATAGGTCGAGCTTGCATGCGAAGATGTACGAATGTAGATAAAGCGAAAGTTGTATGTCAGGACACAAAAATATGGCGCTTTATTCTCTCTGCCTAC
Source organism: Agrypnia vestita (assembly GCA_016648135.1). Classification (NCBI taxonomy): domain Eukaryota; kingdom Metazoa; phylum Arthropoda; class Insecta; order Trichoptera; family Phryganeidae; genus Agrypnia; species Agrypnia vestita. The sequence continues at coordinate 298,261 of JADDOH010000580.1, forward strand.
CCCCATGGAGAAACAGCGTGATGTTAAGTTAGTTTGTTAGTTTAGTGAATAATTTAAAACAAAATATCTAACAATTAACGATCCTTTGATTAGTTTTTTAAAATTTAATTTGTAAAAAAGCGCCATTGATATTCAAATCATAGTGTTTAAAAAAAGGTTTTGAGAGCCCTAGTATGGACGCCGTAACTAAAAAGTTGAAAATAACATGCGAGCTAAAAGAGAAAGTATGTACATATATAAAATTTTACGAATTTATGATGCATATTTATTTGTAATCCAGTATTCCTGGCGCAGTTTCAGTGACAAATTTTACTGGGATATTTGCTAAATAAACATTATATATGTTAATTTAGATATCTAAATAAAACCGATATCTTATATGAACCATGGATGTATCTATATTATAATTGCGCTAAAAACGATGCCGCCGACGAAGGATTTTTTCTGTTGCCAGTTAAAGAAATCATTTCAGAGGGCATTAAAAAGATTGATTTTTTGAGGTTTATAGATCACTTTAAAATACATTGAGATATAATTTAATGTGTAGATATAACGTTTATTGATTAGAAAAAACTAAATACATATTTTCTTCAATCAATTCTATTATTACTCCTGGCAAGTCATTTCGACATTGAAATTGACAGGTGAAACGTGTTTAAAATACATCTTTATATTATGCACCTAGATTTCACGTAAATGAACGCGAAACGCATCTTAATATAGTGAATATTAGTTTTAGGGTTAAAACACACATATCATGGTATATTATGCACCTAAATCGTGAGGTATAAACACACACGCTATGAAAATAGAAAATATGTAAATATCGGGTAGGTTGATACTTAAGTCATAGAAGTTTCATAATCTTTGTATTAGCATAATAAATATTGCTTTTTCGAGTATTGTGACATCATTTGAATTGGCCGCAAAACGCCAACACAACTGCACGCAGGGCCTAGTATTAGGCAATGGACGAGAGTCAATTGTAAATACCAATGGCAGCGTAGCGGTCACTACAGGCCGCGCAGCGGGCCATACAGCCGCCCGCAGGGCCTTAACTGTTAGTAGGGATTTGATTCTCGACGTTTCCCTGGAGTCATATCACAACAACTTCGGGAGAGTGCCCTGATAATTTCGTACGTGGCCGTAGATTATAAGCATTCAGTAGATATGAGTTGCTTTTTTCTACGCTTGGAGTCATCACAGTGCTACTGATGCAATATGAACTAGGGAATGCAATCTCGGTACACCAAGATCTCGAAATACCGAGGCCTCGCATCAATTTTGCAAGATCAATCTCGCATCAGAATTTGTGCCAGATCTCGTGAGATTTGCGAATTCAAGATTAATCCTAACTATTTTTTACTGAAAAGGAACATGCGATTTCACTAGGATTAGAAAAAGCGTTAGAGCCAGTAAAACTGACCGTCGAGGTTTTATGTCGCCGAAATTCGGATCTAATAAATGCGGAACGTACTTTGCGTTTTATGATCCGGAAATTAGAAGACCTAAAAACCACTCCTACAATAAAATTGATCAAATCTTCGAAAAAACGCATATAGCCTCACGTATGAGGGGCCATCTCAATGATGAAACTATCAGTGATCTGTGCTTCTTACGAAGTTACTTTCAAAACAGACAAAAAATCAAACATAGTAATTTTTTTAATGTAACTTCATTGTTGATGTTGATTATGATTATATTATCTTGTTTATTTCGTTGATTATTTCTTACAAATAACTTTAATTACCGTTTGAAATACAGTGATGCTAAAATTATTTTCCTTTTTATTTATGTTTACAACAAAATTAAGTACTATAACTAAATAATATATGTATAACGAAAAAAAAATTTAATTATTATAAAAATTTTATCGATTGTATGCGATATTATTTTTTTTAAATTTATAAATATTTTCTATTGTTTTATTATTGATCTCGCGAGATCCCGACTTGGCTGAAATCACACAAGATTGCATTCCCTAATAAGAACTGATGAGTCAGAAATAATCATTATAAATAATAAATAAGAGAGGGAATTTTCTTGAAGACGCTGTAATACGACTCCAGTGAAACGTCCAGATTCAAATCTTTACATATCCATACGGTTTCTATAAAATATCAGCTTTATTTCAATACCTAAATATGTAAAAAAAAAAAACTTTTTACAAATACATTTTTTTTTTTTTTACAAAATAGAGCTAGTTACATATGTTGGATTTTTCTCTTCTACATGAGTGACATAGACTCGTGTTTAGAAGAGGAGTATCTTTACAGATAATAAAATGATAAAATGTACATATTCATCGTTTTATATATATAGACAATTTAGTTATAATTTGTAAATAATAGGTACATATATAAACATTAAATTAATAAAAAAGTTATTTACTATCTTGTGTACCTTAGTACGTCTGCAAAATGTATTAAATTTTATTCGTAACTAAATCATGAAGTGCTCCGAGTCCTTCTCTAAAGGATTTCCAACAACTCTCTTGGAATACTTTACAGAGATATTATAATATAAGGCTTTTGTTATCCAACCCCGACGTCGCCGTTCCCGTCAAACACGACCCCCGCCCGGCGGGCGGCTCACGTGCTCCCGTGTCGTGTTCCAACATATAATCCGCCCGAAGGCTTAGTTTAACTAGTGCGAGAAAGTTATCCGATTAAAAGTTTTGCGTTTTTAATGTTTGGGAAGTAGCACTGAACGCGCGAGAAATACTGGAAAAGTTTCCCAACTTGCGGAGTTTTCGCCGAGGATCACGACGCCAGTTTGTAAAAACATAAAACCCGCCCTTAATATTTTATCGCGATTTACACTCGAAATTGAAAGCGCCCTGGGCCTAATGTCTTGTATCGTACCGGGGAGAATAGACAAAATTGAAACGCAAAAATATATCATTTTTCAAGGCGACATTTGGCAATCTGACGCGGATGGTAGACAATTTACGTAAATTGAAAAACATTTTTTTCAATTTAAGTAGATTTTTCTTTGAAGTGGCAATATATTCCGTCGCTGTCGCTTGTAACTGTGGTAGAATCAATTCAGTCCAGAATCATGTTAATATTTCATCATACGAATATCATGAAAGAGGTGAAAAAGAAAATGAACCTTGAATACTAATAATATTAAAATTTCAACATCATATTTTTTCCATGCATAGGTACATATTAATGACATACTACCATATTTGAAAAATAGAAAAACAAAGAAATTTCGTTAATGTTAATTAATTCGTATTTTATTATTCAATTTTGTAAATTGTGTGTTAATAAGATTCCATTGTTGGATATAACAGATGGGCCTGTCCTTTTTACAACAGACATCAGTCTAGAAATAACGATAGTAATGTTTTTTACATAATAACACTAAATATACATACCTATTTATGTAAATTACTGAAAAAATACAATCGATATAATGCATTTTTTCAGTAATTTACATAAGCATGTTTTTTTAAATAAAAATAAAGATGCGAATACGGAGTACGTGTCGCATCAATATTCTTACTATTTTGAAACTAAGCTAAACGCTTGTGCTATGAAAATAGGACTAACTTGCTGGTGTCCTGGAACGGGGCTTAAACCTCCGACCACCAGATCACTAGGCAAGCGTCATGACCACTAACCCAACAAGCTACTCAATCAATGTTTACTAAAAATTAAAATTAGAAGTATTGACATAAACAAAAACAAAAACAAAAATTAAATATAAGAGAGTTGAATAACTACAATAATAATGAAGTCCGGTATTCAAGCTCACCTTGAACATACAAAAAACATATGTGCCAAGTCTAATAAAGAGATAGGAAGTTGAAATGGAAGGTAAAAAGGATATTAATAGTTAGAACACTATTTAGTGGATTGCGCTCGAAAAATTAATTAACATTATTAAAGAAAGGCACCATCTGGAACCTTTAGAGAGTTTGGCATATCTTTAAGAATTAATGAAGTCTTGAAACGGGTAACATATTTTATTTTTAACCTTGAATTTGAGACTCATCTGCAGCCAAGTTCGATCATTCAGATTCTAACAAAGAATCATTGTAAGCAAAGAAGAAGAATTCCCTTTATTTATATCGGAAACGACTCGAAACCAGATCGAGGGATTAAGTGTACAGATCGAGGGATAGATCTGTTTTTAGGTCCGAGCTTCAAACATTGGCGACTCATCTGTGACTAGTGTGACCGAAGGGAACTACATACTAATTTTTGGTCACACTAGTCACAGATGAATCGCCTCAGACACAGACAAAAGGTTATTGTGATCAAAAAGAATAATCTCCTTATTTTTTAGTAACTCCGACCAGATCCGTTCGAGGACCAAAACTAGTTTTAAGCAGTTAAATTCTCAAAAGATGGACAAAAATTATTTTTTAAATTTATTTAAGTGTTTAATTAATTCGACGACTAGAAAATATAAAATAAACGTGCTGTGTGAAGTATATGCCTAACATTTTAGATGTCTGAGGGTGGAACTAACTGTTTCTCCTATTATCTAGTAAAGTCAACGTAGATAGCGCTCGTAATGAGACCTTAAACAATGTCTCCCGGCACCCTCCAGCCCCAGCCACCCGTAAAGCGTACGAGGAATGCGACCCTTGAACTTGCGAGCCTGGACAGCGTCAGTTGGAGAAACGAGGAATGTTCAGCTCTGGCAGTCCTGCGTAGATTAGATTTACCCGGGCTCGCTGGCAGCGCTTTGTCTTTATTTTTTTAAATTTTTTTTACTAATGTGTCCTTTGACTAACCCCGTACCTACATGCACACAGCACAGCGTATAGAAGATAAGAGCTTTTGTTTAAACACATTCTTATTTTAAACACATATTATCAATTGGTTATTGATGATCATGATAAATTGCACTGGAGTGATTAATACATCGTAAAAACATTTGAAACCTTACAGAACACTTTTTAATGGTTAAGAAATTAGATAGTAGAAAATAAAATAAAATATTGTTACAAATCCACAAGTTAAAATAAATATAAAGTTATCGCAGACTGCAGTTGTAACAGAACTAGTCCATAATATTTTTCAGGTAGATTACTACATAAATTATGAATCTAAAATGTTCAAGATTCAACAGTGTCCAAGAACAATGGAAAAAAGTGACTTCAAAATTTGCATTTTTTAAAAATATTTATGACTTATTTTCTATTAAACATTGGACTAATATACGAAAAATCTATATATCGAAAAAATATTTGTACATATTGACTGGACACAAAGACACAAACTATTCAGTAATTTGCACTAATTGTCACTCAAGAATATTCGACATGTCTCTAGAACACTTTATTTCACGACGTATCTATCGCAGACTCTGGAACTTTATTCGCTGAATATTTATGTTCCCTCAAATTCGCTGATTTTCCCATATCTATGACTTGACCAAATGTCAAGCTAAGTATGTTCACCGCGTTACAGCCGCGTATTTATAAAGATTCGTTATTTTCTGAAACCTTGTCGTACATTTTCGTGTGTTTTATTGATTTATAGTTCATTTCATAATGTCTAGAGTGTTTGGAAATTCTTGATTATACGCAGTTCTTTTTATTTCTGGCATCTCGTGATAATATTGTTATTGTTCTCCGGAAAGGAAAAGTCCTAGGATCTTCTTTCGGTGGTAACCAAATATTTTTTTATGGATTTTTCATAATTACTTGTAAAAAAATAATTATCCTAAATGATTAATTTTACATGCTTTAAATACTATTAAACTGTCTTCAAAAAATTACAAAATCGCAAAAAGAGTGTTAGCGTTAAATTATAAAATGATTTACTTATTTAAAAAAAAATATCAATTATACCTACATATACATTAAAATTCTAATTTTCAATTGCTTATGGAATTAATGAACATTGCATTGTGTAGAGTGATCACATAAGCCAGCTCATACAGGTTGTATGTAAGCCCTAAGCCATCGTATAAGAGACTTCGATCCACTTTTTTCATATTTCGTCTCTGTGAAACTTCTATAATTAATTCTTAATTCATTTACTTCAGATTGTCAGCATAATAAATCGTGTCTTTCATTTTCGGGGACAATATCAGATTTGGATTTATCAATGGGTACTCGTAGTGTTAAGAATAATTCGCTAATTTTAAATGAATAAAGAAGAGATACACAAATATTGTTTAAGCTTGGCATTTACGACCCTGACCGCCACTAGGGCCACCCACACACACATTGTAAGGGAGGTTACGACACGCGATATTCTATTTTTGGTCTAACTCCCCCAACGTCACATCTATAACCCCGCTTTAAAAAAACGGATTTAAATTCCGTACAAGTAATTTGATGTAAGCTTCTTTTTGCGTTGAATATTTAATCTGTTCCCCACCCCGTCTCTTTAAAATATTTTCAAAAGACTATGTAAAATCTGTTCGTGCTAAAATAATTAGTGGAATTATCGTTAAGGAAAGAGAGAATAAGAAATAAATCTTTTCAGTCTGTTTGAGTTAAAAATATCAGATGGAAAATAAAAAGTAACGTGAAGTTCACTACGCATTAAAAGATAGCTACCTAGAGTTATAAACGGACGTTCCTTTATTTGCTAGAAACACAAGATTAATTGCTGGATTTCTATGGGAGTGGTACGAAAAAGCATCACACCTACATAAGTAAATCAATATAAAGGATCACTTAACAAAGACACCTCTGTCTCGAGAGATGCTATGTTTATTTTAATAGAATAGGAACAAAAAAGTATAAAACGTAAAAACATATTTTTGAATAATTTTTTAAAAATTATTTGGTGTTTACCTTTTGAACGGATTCTATGTCTGAACATTAAAATAAGCTACCAATAAAAGGCTGGAGGCATTTAAGATTTAATTTTATCAACGTATCCAAAAAAAATCTCATGATCAATGAAGAAGTGACTTATCAATGAAGTGATACAAAAACGGACAAATGTGATATATTAAACTCATTAAGGATGGAGGTTCATTGCAAATGCATACTTAGGCTTTTTTTTTTAGAAAATGTGGTTTTTTATTATTCATTTAAATCAGAATGTATATGCTGGACTACATCTTTAGGAAAACCTTTGTTCCCATATAAAAATAATATACTTAACATTATTTACAATAATTAAGAAAATATGAGCATTAATCTACATCAAAACGTACAGATTTTTATATTTTTATAATAAAGGATTATATTTTGATTGACATATAAAACACGGTTTGAACGCCAAAATAAAAATACATTAATTAACATAAATTTCTTATTTCCAATTTGGTACCACTTTTATTTATGATTAAATAAATTATTTGAGCCTTTAAATTTTAAAACAGTTATGAAGAGGTCACAATAAATACTCTTAAAAAGTATAATGTCTTGTTAAATAAGTCGTGCTGCATTACGAAAAGACCTTTTTACTTTTAATATTCGGTATAGATTTTTTTTACACTTTTTTTACTTTTTACTAAGGGTACGTCTTTTATAAAAATACTTCTTGTTTACTAAGGGGTTTACTACGCCAGAGTAAATATTAACAACAGTATAAATATGTCTTAAATATACGCAAAGGAAGACATTCTTCCACTATAACTCATTCCTCTCTTAATTAAAGAACTAGTTAGACATATTTTATAATCTATGGGTTTAAATTTTTAATGTTTTTTAATTCGTTCAATGAATTTATTCAGAGTATGAATTTATTGAGTGATCTATACAGTTGTGTGCCTATGTTCTTGAACTATTTTTGTAATTAAAAATCACGTTACGTCGAATCGACTATAAACAGTATTTTTTTAAAAAGTGGGTTTACGCAAATATAAAATATTGTACATGTAATACTACCAAGAATACGTTCACGATGATATTTTAGTCTCGCAACTCTCGAGACTAAAATATCATCGTGAACGGTATCTTTATATAGAGCCGCGGGACTCGGATTATTTTAGGAATGTTAGCTTTATAGCTCAGTTGTTAGATAATAAATTATATGTTCGGAGAAGAATGATGACTCAGAACCAGACTAGATATTTCAGAATTCACGAATTCAGGTAGGTAATGTATATTACATTATAATATGTCGTCTTATTTGTTCGGATTACATAAATACTCCATCAAATAATAATTGGCTACACATACACATACATACTAATCGTTGGTCTATTTTTCACTCGCGTAAGCCTGTTTTGTTAAACTTTTCTGGGGGCAGTTAATTCTAAATATTTATTTTCACAGTGATATGAAAGTAAAATATATTTTTATAGCATAATTTTCTTTTAGTGTGCTGGATACACGGCATTTTTTAATCTAAATGATGATTGGTTATAAAAATAAAGAAAAAAAGTGTAAATAAAATACTTGTATTAAATCTGTTCATCATAATATATGGGGAATTATGATTAAATAATAAATTATTTTAAAAAAATAACTAAAAAGGAGACAATATTTTATTAACAGCCAAAGTTCTAAGAGCGATCGCAGCGTAAGCGCATGTCGGACGAATAAGACAGCTCAGATTTGGAATTAAGTTATGAATAGAATTGGAATCTAAAAGAACAACATTTTAGAAGAAAACAAGATTTTTTATACTCTTGATTTGTAAATATAAGATATTTAAAAATAAACCACCAAAATCAAGTTATTTCATCAGTAGATACTATATTAAAAATAAAACAGTATTTTGGTTTGTCTTGTTATTTTTAAATAGAAATGTGGTTGCGCCAGTACCTGTATTTTTTAAATATATTCGAACGCCTGTTCATGGGAGAGATAGGCAAACTCTTCGCAGGGCCGGCTACAGTTCACATACGACCGACGCCACCGCCGCTTGCAGCATTTAACCAGGTGCCATTTACGCCCGGTTCTGTTCCTACCGCATCTCGTTCTTTCGTTTGATCTTGACGCCGCTCTCGAATTCATTACTCACAGTGAATTTGTTCATCAAGCTGAAATCGGCAAGCTTCATAATACAGTCCACGACCGAGTGCCGAGTTTCAACAAATCGGAGAAAATCAAAAGGTGAGTTTTTGCATTGTCTTTTCTGTGTGCAGGCCTTTTCGAATTGTACTGGACAGCTTTTTAGCTCCTTGGAAGTCTCCGTGTAGTTAAACATTCCAGCGCACTATTTCACATAGCCTTTGCCGATCCAAAATGCGAAAATGGAATACGTATCGCGTCAATTCTTAATATTTTCAAACCAAACTATTCGCTTGTGCTATGAAAATAGGACTAACTTACTAACTTGGCGAGTATAATGACCACTACACCAATAAGCTACTCAATATTCCTGCTAGTGATGCAACGAATACGAATACGAATATTCGTATTCGCCGAATATCATCACGAATATTAAAAACAAACTATTTATAACTGAACGCAACGCAAATTACGGTTTGACCGTGCACCTTGTATCCGAACACACCTACGCACTCTAATATCGGGGATTCCCCTAACATTGAATGAATGGATTTGTTGAGTTCATAAGTTGTCAATTGTTACTTGTTTCACAGCATAACATGAGTTCTTTCGACCAGTTTCGTTGGGTTATTAATAAGGTTAGGTGCTCATTTCATGTAGTTTTTGTTTTGTAATACGTATTGTACGTTCCATTTTATTTCCGTTGTGTGTAAAAGTGTTAACTCTTGTAAAATAATTTCAAATTAAATCTAATAACATGACCTTTTGTAAGCGTGAAAAAAGTGATATTTATTTTCGACCGCTGGAAATGTACAAACAAATGGATAAAACAAATCGTCTAACGCCTGAAGAATTACAAATGTTGTGCTTTTTGAACAAAAATTTGCCGATGGTAAATTTTAATTATTAAATCTCTTAGTAAGAAAAGAACATTGGTGTGTTATTTATTATCTTGTTGAATTATTCGTATTCGTATTCGTCGAATAATAGGTTTGATATCCGTATTCGTATTCGTATTTGTGAAAGTAGTATTCGTTGCATCACTAATTCCTACCAATTCCTATTGTTCAAGTCAACATAAGGATTTTAATGTTTGTTTTAATTTTCACGAATTTATTATATACCTGTTATCATTTAACATTTAAAAAAAAGTATAACATCTTTTAAGAATAGGCTGTGAGCCATACTCAGCCAATCAAATAAATAAAAATATTTTAGATTGTATAACTTACAATTTTTTTATATAAGAAATATTCTTTTAGAAATCGCTCGTCTGTATTTTGAACCTATTGTCTTAGATATTTAATTAAAAGGCTTGTACTAATCTACTGATCTGCTAGTACCGAAAAAGTTTTGCCTGAAGGAATACCAAGTAATGAATATAAAAGATTATACAAAATATTATTATTCGATTGGTTGGACTAAAAAAGATTGGTATGGGTGTATAATCGACTTTCGCTCAGGATAAAAGGTACGTGACGCGGTATAAATAATATTTTTTTGTACATAATAAGCGTTCGATTTATAGTATTAATGCAACATACATACATGCAACATACCCTACAACAAAGGTTGAAAAATGGATTATCAGAGTTATTAATAAGAGACTATTCAGATACAATTCAAGACTTTTTCCGATCGTTCAAAGTAATATCCGAATAAATCCTAAAATTATTTCTTGAAAATCATCATTACATATACGACCTGAATTAAAAAACACTAGAAGTAAAATAATTGGAAATATCCTAGTGCCAAAAATGAATACAAAATTTGGACAACGTTTTTTCATATTTTTGCTCCACGAAAGTACAAAAAATTGCCGATGGAGGTGAAAGAGTCAAAAATAACAAAAGTGTGGAAATTTTAAATAATATTATGGCTCATGAACATAGATAGGCTACAAAATGAAATAAATGTGTCAATGTTAGCTACTAATTTTAATTTACTTTCCTTAAATTAAATCCATACTGACAATATTCTTAGTGACGCAAATAGCTATTCTTTTTACTTATTACATTTTTTATTTATTCAACAGCATTCTAGGCTCTTGTTAAATAACAGAAAACTTTTATTTCATAAAACTTAAAAAAACTGCTTTTAACTGATTTATCTAGTTAAGGAACTACCTTAAATTTTATAAGTATAAATTCATTATGATAGCATATACCGATATATATATATATCTATATATATATATAATATATAATTAGATTATATATATATAATATATATATATATATCTATATATATATAAAATTTGTATCTCAATATTGGTCTACCCATTAATTAAGAATAAATATTTATTTCGAGTACGAAACACCAATATAATTTTCCACACAATAAACCTAGTTTTACTGTGTGAAAAAAGTCAACTTGTCTCAATACCGACTGCGAATAATGAGGGTCATCGGGCATTTTTGAAACGTATCATTAAGACTGGAGGGATAATAGGGATTGTTAGGGGAAGGCTCATAATAGGAAATGGAAGAGGAGAAGACCCGTTAGGGGTTGTTGAGACCCGATATCTCTCAGCCTTGATAAAAATTATGATGATATCAAGACTGAGAGATTTCAGTTCATATTTTTACAATTTATGCATGTATCCTGTATATATTTATTTTTAATTTATGATATTCTCCAAAAATAAAAATGTTGTAACTGGGTGTTTTTATTTTTGGACATGACTGCTAATTTTAATTATTAATTTGGGGTTTATATCTGTGGTGGCCTGCTGCAAGAAACCAATCGTCGCTCGAGGCGAACCTCGCCACCAATGGGAAGCCGACGCGGGCGATGATGTACCGACCGTCCGCGGGCCAAGCAATCACTATTTCGTTGGTCGCCATAGCCTTTACCAGCGTTCCCTATTGTACTCCGTAAACCATTATTGTAATCTTTCACATCAATGAGTAGTGAGTATTTCTTGCCATCCTGTGCTTCCATTTGTCCTGCACTAGCGTATCTCATACACCTACACACATTAAACTCGAGCACATTAACACAATAGCTATGATATGCCGCACTAGCCGCGCACTATTTTACCGACTCATTCCATTGGCTTGAATTCTAGTTCGGATCACGAGTCGCTATGAGTAATTACTCTCTTACATATACTGCCGGAGTCTCTTGAATTAAAGATAATACAGAATGAACTGGATAATCAAAAGGGAATAAAACATTCAAGTTGGGTCAACACTCGTATTTATTAAGTAATTATCGAGTATACCGAATATATAATACCAATCTTGCGAGTTCTCGTATACACTTAATTGAAAAATGGTTAACAAGGAGTTTTACTCGAACTCCCTTATCACGAACACGTCACAATATAATATGAAATATAAAATAAGATTATGTAAAAGTAAGAAATAATAAGTAAAATACAAAATAATATACGAAGAAAAAACAATGTTATTGGCTCGTGTAAATTAAGTTTTATGCTTGAAAATTATCGCTCGCAGCAAGGTTTTGAGCCGAATATACTAAAATTAATTATCAAGAACACTAAGTACACTAAAGTGCCGCGATTTGCCGACCCCTGACCTAACCGAACAACGCTTAATAGCTAATTAACAGCACAAATGGTTACAAAATCCTATTCTAAGCTCGTCGCCCCGCTCCTCGGAACAGCCCTGAAACGCAGCCGACCGCGCGCCCAAATCCACCCCTGAACACCGCAATAACAGCGGTAGAACGAGCGCTTTGTATCATTTCTATTTACGCAGCAGCTTGTATTGAAAGTCACGAGAAACGCCACTTGAATGGGAAATCAATCCGGGCCGAACAATGTACAATACGGAGGCGAACTCACACGGATTTCGGGGGTGACTTACATCACACTTTTGGTTCTTCAATTTTGTTTTCCCTCAAATAAAAATGTAGACAAAGGAATGAATGAATGAAGAAAAGAAATGATTTCACTCGTTGAATGGGGTCGGCTTCGCATATTTCTTATGAATGTCTATTCATAAGGCGTTAAAAATATATATATTTTTAAAATTAATTAATGTTCATTAAAAAATTAAAAAATTAAAAAATTAAAAAAATAATATATATTTTTACAAATTTTATTTACTCACGCTTAAACCTGTTGCACATAAGTTATTTGCTTACATTCAAACAATTTTCAATAGTTAATTATTATTATATACTATTTTCCTTTTTCATAAAATACTTGATGAAGATTTTGGAACAAACTAGAAATCGTTAGCAATCGCGACTATATTCGCGAAACTTTAATCCATGACCTGTGAATGTGAATGGTACCCACCATTCCCAGGACCGTTTTACGAGCAAAAGATCCCATATCGGCCCTTCTCATTCGTCTCCAGGTTGACATTTTTTTAGCTACAATGCAAGTCCATGCTGCCCCGCATCGGTCATATAAACCGGGGCGAGGCGGCACGGCTGCAAAAACAAAACCATTCACTGACCATCACCATAAGACACGTCTTTAATAATTAAAAAATATATATATTATGTACAATAGTGTAAAATATGATCCTAAAATTTAGTCCATCACCTATTATAAATGCGCGGGGCGTACGCGGCAATCCAGTTATTATTTTGACAGAAGCGAAGCCACAGAAAGCGAAGCTGCAGAAAATGAAGCCACAGAAAGCGAAACAGAGAGACAGCGGGCGATACAACAGACTACAGCGCGAGTGAGGTACCTATGTGTGGAATTTTCTAGTGCAAACCTGAGCGACACAAATATCCTGCATCAGTATTCTAGATACACGTGGAATATTCTCGAGAAATATTCTGAAGAATTGAATCAATACGCATAACAGAAATGTGTCCAGTGACTTTGGTTATAAATAATGGTTCTTTCAAGTACTCCATTTAGTTCTCCGCTGCCATGACTCGTGACAGTATAAAAAATACCTGGGTTATACAAATTTATTTTATATTTATATAAAATTGAACATTAAACCCAACTGTACCCTCTTCCATTCCCCGCACAAAAAATATATTTATGAGAGAATTTATTGTGTAAATAATTTTTCCTCGTAAATTTTATATACAAACTTGTTAAGATTCTTTGAAATATTCGTAGCGTTTGTAGTCAAAGCTTTATTTTAATTTTGAAAGCAACAAAGCACAAAGCAATTTATCCCTAGGGTATAGTTTTTTTTATATGATTATTTTCACAACACTTTATTGTTATGTTATAGGTTTTTTTTAAACTGTTTATTTAGTTCCATATTTAATGTTATATGGGCTTATTCATAATAAATGTACACAATATAATACAGTTTTTATTCAGTAATCAAAAGAGTACAGTTTTAACTTATATAGTGAGTGTAACTTTAATCTACTTTAATAGAATAATAACTTAATTCAATCAGCTAAGCATACATTCTTAGGCAATCAGTTTGTTGGTCAGGTTTTCTTCGTACATAGGCCTCCCCTAGTTTTTTCCACTCATCTCTGTCGCGAGCAAGACTTCCCCATCCTTTTGGTGAGTCATCTTCCCATCTCAAGAGATGAGAAGATGACTTACCTTCCAAAAAAAAAAAATGGAAAATACAAAATACAAAATTCTTTTTGTATTTTCCATTTCTAGGATACTATTCCACTGCATCTCTCGTTCATTTTTCTCTGTTTGTTCTCACAATATGACCAGTCTAGTTCCATTTGAGTTTTTTTATTTTTAGTAGAACATCGCTAACTTTTGTTCTTTCCCTTATTTTTGTAGTCGTTCACCTGTCACGCAGCCTTATGTTTAGTATACCCTGCTCCATTTTGGGTTGGCAAACTAAGTTTTTGGTAGTTTTTGCACGTAGTTGGCCAAGTTTGGCATCCATAATTGAGAAATGGAAGGAAGCACGTGTTATAAGTTTGCTTTTCACCGACGAAAAAAAATAAATGGTTATAAACGAAACAATGCCAATGCACAAAATATATGACATTAAACTCAATATTGTAGTACATAATCATTGTCATTTAAAAGTTTTTCATACTTAACTTTTTTCATTCCAGTTTAAACTTTTTTCACTGTATTTTGTATTGTTTTCGATAGGCTATCAAAGATTTTAAGTCTTTTGTACATCAAACATTTTTTATAATCAAGTATTTTTATTTTTCATCTGAAGTCTCATACCGTTGCCGCCTCTTTTATTGTATGAAGTAAAATCCTTATTTAGTTTTGTTATGTATCCCAAATTCGGGATATGGAGATCAAATAAAAGGCAGAAAGGTTACGAGTTTCTCTAATGTGTCCATATATTAATATGTGTCCACCGACTCTAACAAGATCCTATGCTAGCTGCACGCCAGCTAAAAGAAGAGAGAGGAGAGAGCTGGCGCTCTTTCTTTTTATAGCAGCGCCACCTTATACTCCAGTTCAAGTGGCCTGCCTGAATACACCAAAAGTTTGATTCTCTTGTTCAAGTATTTGGGCATTATCTATGTCTGATTTCAAATATTTATACCCAAACATAATATTTTATTCTTTGATTAACTGATTGTAATTCTAGGTCATTCAACATTTTCGTTATTTTCGTTCTTCTTGCTTATTTTGTACTAGGCACATATTTGTAGTTTCTTTAGCTTTCCTTCATTGCTAATAAATAATATACTGGAACAATAATCAATGTGCATGAGAATCGTATCTTTCTTGTATTTTTGGTTAAAACGTTTCTTATTCTTCGAAAATACTTTTTTTGCAATTTTAGTGATTTGTCGTACTTTTACGTATTTTAAAAACTACTAGCATTAAATATTACTTCCATTATCACTATCTATTTGGTTCCATCGACTAGCACCACGTTATATACACATTAAATCAATTTGATTGATTATTATGCGAATTGCTTTAGACAATTTGAGATGAATAGTACTCAACTAGAATTAATGTAATTAATGCTGGTGGATACCAAAGCATGAATATATCTACACTAAATATACAGAATAACTAATGTAAATATGTAAACAATATGTGTTTACATAAACTTAAACATCTGAATATCATTATAATGTAAATAAATACGTGTGTTATTATAATTATTATTACACTGACTGTAACTCTGCAAAATTATTCAAGCAATAAAGTTTTTTAATTTAAAAAGTTGCATGAGTTCAAAGTAAAAATAAGCTGGAAATACTACAATATGTTTATCTTTTGTCATGTCATATCAGTTTTATGTATCAAATTCGGCACAATATAGCCAAATATTTCATTTACTTCCGATGTCTCCAGTTATATGAGATGATGCAAGACAAAAAACCCTATTGGCTTCAAAAAAGTACAAGCTAAAAGAATATATATTAAAACTATGTACCTCATCTTACATTAATTTATAATTACATATCATGTATCACTTGTAAAAATCATGCAATACTCGATAATAACCTACTATATATAATCCTCATTGTAAAATAAAAATTATTGTTAAACAATATTGAAGGCAATCATGCCGTAAAACTGCTGTGCAGTTTGGCATATGTATCTATGTAATAAGTATCAAAAATAAATAAATATGAAAAAAATATATCATTTAATAATATTAAACTCACATTTAATTAATCATGTTGGCATTCTTAGTTTAATGTCACTGAAAATACATATCTTTTCCTGAAAATTTGAAAATCCTGAAAATCCTGAAAATATCAGGAATAACGCATTTCATAAAGTTGATTGTTTTCTACCTACTGAATATTATTGAAGAATTGAGCTATAGAATTTTGAACTTTATTTTTTCGAGTTCTTTTGCGGAATGAAGTACCTAATTTTTACATTACTGTCGCTTTTCGATTTCGAGTAATAGAATAAAGTCACACGTAGCCAATAGGATCGAGACCAGGGGGAAGACTAAAGGGAGATGGGCAGAAAATGTTAAGGCACCTTGCGAGAGGCATGATACTGCCCAACAGACTGAACCACTAAGGCAATTTCAAGAGAAACTTACAGTCACTTAAACCTGCTACAGAAAAAGTAGAAGATTGAAATAATTCAGAAATTAGATTAAATAAAATTAGAACATCTTATAGCAGGACTGTCACTTCTTTTTTAAATCTATTGATATTCCATTGCCTTATTTGTACAATATGATATTGTACAAATAAGGCAGTACCTACAAGTAATTGATTGTACAATATAATATTGTCACGGGTTCGCCGCAATGGGAACCTAAAGAAAGACTTTTAAACAATTCAATATTTTATTGGTAAACAAGATCACTAGACGTAAACTATTCTATGATTTGCACTAAATATGGGTTCGCTAGAATGTTCCACTTGTCTGTGGTAATTCACAGTTAATATCAGTTAATTCACTATGTCAAAATACACTTACTCGTTAGCACGGCCGCATCACAATTTATACTTATTCAATTTCTGGATCTTTCTAGTATATATTCGTGATTCTACTGACTTCCAGATCTTTCTAAAATATTCTAAAATATCCAAACTGTTCTAACACCGTTAATTTGAAAATCTCGTGATAATATAGACGTGCTAGTTAGTCTAGTGGAAAAGACACTCGCATAGTGATCGAATGGTCGGGGGTACACGCTTATTCCAGGGTGTGTCCTATTCTCATAGTATAAGATTTTTATTAATATTAACTTTTGGGTAAGAATTTTTTTACCTCTTTTATAATTATAGCCAAAGATAATGAAAGGCGTGATTTGTTATTTATTTATACACACTATTAAAATTTTAAATATGTATACACAATTAATGTTTTGTATCTTGTATATATGTCATTGGGTGGAAAAAGATTCCAATCGGATTGGCGGAAGATCATCTCAAGAGTTTCAAAAGTGCTTTACGCAACACATACACGGATATGAGGGGTTTAAAATCAAAGGCAGCAATATTCAAAAATTAAAAATAATATTTTGAATGCAATCATCCAGGATCACTAATTTAGAATGTACTATTGCAGTATATAGGAATCCATGTCTTTCTCTATTAGTCCGCGGTACATCTTTTCTTATATAGTCTCTTGTTCTTGTGTATTGTCTATGTACGTCACTAATTAGATAAAAGAAGATATTTGTTATTAGTCATTTATTTAATAAATCATCTTTATCTTTTCCACACACAAAGGTATATTAGTTCTTCCTGGTTAAGCATGCCGGTGATTTTGTACAAGTCAGTGGTTATGTTTATCGATTTAGGTTGAAGATTATTTTAAAGGCTCTGTTTAAAGTTCTTTGTCATTAGTCGTGTCTGTGAACTACACTGTGACTAAATAATAATGCCATATATAATGTGAGGGAGAACAAAACATTGTAAATAATTATAAATAAATTTATTCCAAATTAACAAATCTATTAAGAAAATAATTAATGCAAATGTGATTGTCTTCTTTAAATTTAAGCTGGATTGAAGTGTTGTATTGAAAAGTTACTGTTTAGTGTTGATGGTTTTCGTATGTTTCGTGAAATTTGATATCCTTGTCTTTTGTCTCGCCATTTGCGAACTTGTGTATAAGTTTTAGTAAACTATTTCATTCGGTGTCAGGTAGTTTGAGTTGTAAACCACTTTCACTCGAGGAACGCTGGTGATAAACTGCCTTTGTATTTGAGGCTTTGGTTAGTAAACCCTTCGGCGATAACAGCACACTCACTCACCAACACGCCGCATCTCCGCAGGGGTAGGTAGAGAGGAAAAAAAAGTAACCCATAAAAACCAAGTTTTTATTATACTCCCTTTCTTTGTAAAATATAACAACAATTAAAGACGAATTAAAATATATAACATAACACTAAACTTACAGTAATTTAATATATTTCTAAAATGTCAGATGTTTCGATAAGACACTTCATGCTTTGAAGATTAAATTCTAAAAACATTTGTCAGTCAATTTAGATTTTCGACATTCGTAGTGAAGTACCTATTACATATACCGACGGAGTAATTCAAATTTAGAAAATATTCCGCGACGTTATCGGGCCGTCTTTGCTAGTAATCAAACTTTTCTAATGATTCCAATTTGAAAAAACCAATATAATTTGTAAAAATCCCAAATTACACTATAATTATTAATTTTTTTTAACGAAAATTTGAAAGATCTTCTTGATCGTCGCCACGAGTCTACTTGCCAAGTTTCAGCTCGATTGGATCACGGGAAAGGGGTTAAAAATCGATCCAAAATTTTTTGACGGCAAGCCGGCAAGCAAGCATTTACTTCCTTTCTTTTAACTCGAGTAGTTAAAAGAAAGGAAGTAAAAAGTCACACTGTTCCATTTCGGCAAACTGCTCTTGTCTCGTTCAGTTTCATACAACTTTTTTTTAGTAATTGCGTGACAGATTGCTCCATTTACCCTGTAATTTATGGGGTGAGTTTTATATGGAAGATATCTTCTGTCTTATGCCTTTAATTCTGACATTAAATAGATATAAATGATCTCTCGGTTTGTTTAAAAGTTGCACACAGTTGTGTGCCAATTTATAACATCCATTTTGCATTTTGGATCATGGAATAATTTTTGTATAATTGCATGACGTCGTTTACGCAAATATAATAATGCTCTCACCCACCAATATCTGGATATATATATTTTTTAATTTTTAATGTGGGTTTTCAACAAATATCTTTATATATTACAGGTTTAATGGTAATTTTTGATGTAGGTTTTCAACTTATGTATATTTATATATTTCAGGTGTAGTGCATTTTTTTTTAAAATAGAGATGTGAACACGGAATACGTGTCACATCAATATTCTTACTATTTTCAATCTAAGCTAAACGCTTGTGGTATGAAAATAGGACTAACTTGCTGGTCCGGAGTGAGATTCGAACCTTCAACCTTTGGATCACAAGACAAGAGTCTTAACCACAAGACCAACAAGCTACTCAATAAATATAATTTTAATTTTGTTTTTATAATAATTTAAATATTAGTGTTTTTTTTCTTTTTATTCTATTAAGTAGAATTAATGTATTTTTTGCTACCAATATTTATCACTGATATATGCATTATTTGTTTTATTGTGAAAGGCTTTGTTCCGTGTATACAGTTATATAGGGTATCACAAAGCTAGTCCATCATACTTTATAGGTAGACTCCTATCTAAATTATGAGTCCAAAATATTCAAGCAATAATGTCCTAATATCAACAATAGAGGTGACTACTACTAGGTGTCAACTAGAGATGACTTCAGATTTTTCCTTTTTTAAGTATTTTTATTACCTACATATTTTGACTTATTTTCTGTAAAACGTTAGTCTATCACTGCAGTTACTATTACACGAAGTTACATTGCAAAATCCTATTAATATAAAATTTTCCTTTAATTTAAATGGTTAGCGTGGAATAATAGTTACGCATTTTAAACAATTTTAAAATTAGTTTTTAAAACAACACTCTCCCAAACATCGCATTCTTAATAATACTTGAAGTCGTATTGAAAATATCAATACTTGTGCGGTTCGTTAGCTAGTTACAGGACCTACTCGCTCGTAAAATTAAGGAGTTCCCTTGCGATCTCGCATGGTGTCTCGGAATTGAGAAAGGATGTGACTGTCGTGATGAATACTTAGGGATCCCGATGCTAATCTTTTCCAGTAGATGTGGACAGTTGATTTTGCCAGAAATTCATTTTACTAAGAACATTATGTCGGAGTATTCTCTTCTAAGTTTGCAAAGAAAGTGTATAAAAGCATGTTTTCAATTTTTTTTATTTATGATTTGATTTGATTTCGATACCAATCCACCGATCAGTGAAATCCTGTAAGAACTTTCATTCGATCAAAATTTCCTATTAGGCTTGGAATTATTTTAAACTTTATACCACATCAGATTTATGCAATCGCCAGTCCCGGACTGGTTTTATTTTATGGATTTGCTTCTAAACGAACACCAACGATAAACAGTATTTATATTTGAGATTAAGGCCATGAGGAGCGCCAGTAATGGACCCGAATGTCGAATGATCTAAGATTGAGAGGGTGCTTTGAGTGTTTAGTAATTCATCCCCTGTACTTTGTCCGAGCCACATGAGTTATCCCCCTGAGAGAATATTTGAGTATGGACTCACTAAAAGCTTTGATATCCAAACCGAACGAATTCTCGTGTGAGCACTTTGTAAGCGGATAGGCACACTCAATACTTGAGACTCGACACGCACAGCCAAACAAAAAAAGCATTGTTTCTAATTTGGTGTAAAACAATATTTTGTTTAATATAATATTTCAATATTTATTTACTTATACAGGATCGATGTTGTGGATGGCAAATGAAATACTGGAAATTAATTGAATGGTGTATTTTGTAAACGTGTTATGTCACATTTTTTCCAAAAATAAGTAAGTATGCAAACATCTTAGAATACCTAAATACACATATCTAATACGAAAACGTTCCATATATGTATGTTTTTAAAGCATTTTAGAGCATCGCCTAAATTAACGTAGTTCGAAAATGTCCTGGATTCGTCACGTTTTCGAACTACATGCCCCGTATGACAGCATGATTCAAAATGGCGGACAAAATACGGCAGTGTAAACAGTGACGAAAATATTAATTTACACCCAAAAAGAAGAAAGAAAGAAATATTAAGTAGTGAAAACTATAAATGTATCATTATAAAGAAATTAAAGTTAAAAGGCGTGTAGCATATAAACCATGTAAATAAGGAAATTCCATCCAAATCCGTGGGCGAAGATTGCAAGTATTTTACTTATGTACTGTAATCATGCTTTATAATATTGAATTTTCATTCTCAGTGCTCTGTATGCATCAAATTTTATACATTATAATAGCTCATATAGGTTGTAAGCCCTGGGCCATTGTATAAAAAAGACTTCCATACACGTTTCTCATATAAATAGCTTCGTCTCTGTGGGACTTCTATAATTATCTTAAGTGTGTGTGTGTGTGTTGTTTGTTTGTTAAATGTTAAAAATTTTTTGGAAGAAGTTACCTTTTTATTTTATTTAAAGTTATTTTTTAAATATTGATTAGAAAAAAATTAAAGATTTGTCAAAAAAAATGGAAAATTCTCCAGGAATTCAGTTGGATAAAATTGGTTTTGTTTTGACTCACGTGATTCAATGGTTCATTTTACAAATATTTTTTTAAAATTTCAGGTATTCAAGTGTAGGTACCGGTAACACGATGATTTCTCTCCAAATAAACTATCACAATAATTTTAATTCACGTAGACTCAATAACACATATATTGTATCTATCTACAAGTTCCAGGAGCCTGCAAACTAATTAGCAGATAATGTAATACAAAACATATTACGTAAACAGTACAATAGAATCCGAGGGATGTGACTAATAAAACAATCTATGTAGGTACCTATATGATACAATATTCTCAGTTGGTCTCAAATGTTAATGTTTTTTTTATTTTGCGTATTTTATGTAAATATAAAAGTAATACGATGTAATTAAAAATATACAGCAACGCTCTTAATTATTTTAAATTTTTCTAAACATAACTACGCTTTCGAAAATCATAACATAAAACTTTTATCCTCGGTGCCTTATGGAGGGTTAATAATGAACTGCTTTGAAATCGTAGAATAACAGAAAAAAATTGCAAAAAATAATTCAGGGAATTTAGTAATGGATACCATCACATTCTCTAATTCCTCACCCCTACTGTCTACACTCCTAACCCTCTCATTAGATATATTATATTATATACTAACTCTACATTACATATTAATGTAGGTTGACAACCCACTCTATTTAGAATACGTATTAATTACATGTGATGATGAGAGACAGCTACTCTCGATACTTAAGTTATTACTGACAACGTTTTGAGTTTAACCCATAACCAGGCTATGGTATTTGGGTGGTCATACAAAGTTTTGTAGCTACAACGAGTTGATACTTTATATGGACACGAAATGTGACCAATACCCTTGATAGTAAAAATTTTATTTCTTTTTTTTATATAAATAAATAAATAATTATTCCTTAGGAACCAACATGTAAAAGTATCGTCATTTTTGACGGGTTACAGCTACTTTAAGTCAATATCATTAGTTGCAATAATAAAGCTGCAGAGTGCAACTCTCTATACCTACATGATTGAATATTGTCAACTAGCAGAAAGCAATTCTATTAGGCATCTAAAGTTATGAGGGAGAGACGACCCACTAAGATTAACAGGGTTGGTGTGGAGTAACTGCATTTGAAGCAAGCGAATACTACTAATCACTCTAAGCCAATGTCCTTACCACTGGTTGTTAGACATGCTAAAGCATTGTGTTTCAACTATCATATTTGCAACCCACTGTAGAATCTAATATTATATCAATAAAAAATAAAAAATGAAAACACTTTGTAAAAAATCACTATTTATTGAATTATTAAAATGTTTCGTGGCCAATGATCCCTTCATCAGGATAAAACGTGTACAAAAAATTCAAATTGAAAGTATAGACGTTAACAAAAACAAAAAATAAATATATGAGAGTTAAATAACTATTTGAAATTTGAAAACAAACTTATTTTAAAACAAACAAGAAATTTTAAATCTATATATGTAGGTACTAATTTAAAAATTTGTAAGATAAATATTTTATTTTATTTTACTTTTACAATAAAATATATACATTTACAATTAAAAACAGCAATAATCAAGCATACTTAAAATAAATCTTACTGATTTTACATTCATTTGTCGCGATTACACAATGTCTCACTAAATTTTTGAGATATATTTTTATTTATATATCTTTATTTAGTTAATGTTTACATTGTTTATCATTAGCTAGTATATGTGTACACTTATTAAATAATTAAATAAATAATATTTCTCTTCATATTCCATTGTTATGAGCCGTTTACATTCTTGTTTGAAGATGTTGATTCTGCTTAGCTTCCTCACATCTTCTGGCAGGCTATTGTACTCATTTATTCCCTTGTAGTAAATACAGTTTTGTGTGTTTGTCTTTTCTCTATTTGGAATAATTATTTTGTTTGTATTTATTGTATTATGTCTATGTATCTCTGTGTTATATTTGATCTTATTTTTAAAATATTTTGGCATTTTGTCGTTTAATATTTTGTGAATGAATATAAACAAATAATAATGTTACAAATCTTAAGAGCGACTCATATTCTTGATATAATATGTATGCTAACTGTCATCTGTCATCAAATCTTACTTGTACAGAATGTACTTTCCGTATTATCATCGATTTCACTGTCTAAAAATTCAATTCAATAGGTAGACCTTTTGTATTATATCGGCAAGAGGTTGTAGAAACGGAAAGATTTATACGTAATCGAGGATTTTACAGCACTCTGCACATTTTACAGTAAATTGGAAATCACTGGAATACACGGGAATAAATCGGAAACTTCTCGAACATCGAGAGTATAAATTACGCGGAAAGCGCGCGTGGAGGAACTGTCTTATTTTTAAATTTAGGAAAATCGCAGAAAAAGCAAAACAGACAGCGACGGACATTTTAGTGTGGAAAATTGACCAGCAATAAAGTACCTGCCGACGAGTGAGAAGTATGTATTAGATAGTGACCAGAGCCATAAAAACGACATGAATCAGAATTTATAGATTCAGGTAGAAGATTCTTGAATGACTAGTGCGAATTAGAGAAAAGATCTCCAGTTAAATTCGTGTCCTGTAATTTTAGTTAATTAATAAAACATCAATTTCTTATATCAATTTTAGTTAATTATTAACATTGAAGGCTACATTTATCGCATATTTTATTCCCTTTCTTATGTTAAATTCCTCTATAGGTATGTTAAATTGTTAAGATCTGTAATTATATCATATTCAAAAGCGTTATATCATAAAATATATTGTAAAATCTTTCTCAATTTTTACTTAAGAATAAACTAACTACATTAGTATGCCATGCGCATCACCTCTAAAAGTTTACCGAAATAATATTTTAAAACCAGGATTCTCTTAAATTTGAGCCAAACTTTATCACAGCTGCAGGCAGTTTATCAATTTGGTTGTGAAATTAGATTTGTCACAACAAAGTGGATAATACACGTTCTAATTTGACGGAACAGTTATTCAATAACTCACCGTGCTAGTTAAATTTTACCACAGTATCCTAGTCACGTAGAAGTTAAGTGAATTACTGGAGATAATTTATAGACTCACGCAGCATCATATTGAAGAATGACGGGTACGTGCCACCAGTGAGGAAAGACGTCATTTCAAGTTTTTTAGAATACACCAAGTATAAAGCTTGGGGCTCGACTAACGATTTATGGAGGCGTTTTCCTAAAAAAGGGATGCTCAAAAAGCCTTCTGATGCTTTTACGTGCTCGGAATAAATATAACATACTTATTTTGGAATATTTATGAATATAAAATGATGAGAATCCTTTATAGATATGATATTTATATACGAACATAACATAACTTACATATCATGTGGACGTGATGATTTTTAATACTGAAGAAAAGTAACCCATAAAAAACAAGTTTTTATTATACTCCCTTTCTTTGTAAAATATAACAACAATCAAAGGCGAATTAAAACATATAACATAAAACTAAACTTACAGTAATTTAATATATTTCTAAAATGTCAGATGTTTTGAGCTTTGATAAGACACTTCATGCTTTGAAGATTAAATTTTAAAAACATTTGTCAGCCAATTTAGATTTTCGACATTCGTAGTGAAGTACCTATTATGTATACCGACGGAGTAATTCAAATTTAGAAAATATTCCGCGACGTTATCAGGCCGCCGTTGCTAATCAAACTTTACTAATGATTCCAATTTGAAAAAACCAATAAAATTTCTAAAAATCCGAAATTACTATAATTATTAATTTTTTTTAACGAAAATTTGATAGATCTTCTTTATCATTCAATTTCAGCATTTGTTTCTGTTTCGTTGAATATATTTATGAAAAAAACACACATTAATACACAATGATTTGCGGCATGTGTTTAGCACTATAAAGTAGGTAAAACTAATGGAGATAAGAATAATAAGAATGGATTTGTAGTGAGAGAGTTTTACGTACTGATGTGAATGTACCTACAGCCTTTTTAATGCGTGCGATTGTTGGGTTTTGAGAAAAAGCGCCACACGTTTTTGATTTTACATACGCACACACTGTGATCATTCTTAGTACTGTGGCTATCAAAAATATATTTTTAGTTATTATTTTTGTTTTTAATATAATATTATTTTGCACGTTTTAGATTTCGTCAAATTAAATCTTGTAATCAATTAAGATTGCACCGACGACATGTTTCTTTTCCGAATGCTATTAACCTCATAACTCAATCGTCATTTTGAAATAATACACACTGACAAATGTCACCGGCTTCCGATAAAATAACGCGTCAGCGTTTAAAATATTCTTTGAATAAATAACGTATGATTATTATACTGCCATCCGGAATATGTCAGGATCAAATAGTGATTTTCAAATTTGACCATATCCCTGACATGCACACCTAAGCAAAGCTAAACAAGATTTGACCCTGGCAAAGGGTAAAGCTAAATAAAAATATGAAAAATAAGATAACAGTAAACATAATTTCTTAGATTTATCACAGCGAGATTAATTAAATTTTAAAAAATACACACACACATTAGAAGTAGTCGATGGTGGTCAGAGCTATACAAACAACGTGAATCAGAAATTCTAGATACAAGTGAAAAGTTTCGGAATGACTAGTGCGAATTACAAAATAGATCTCCAGTTAAATTTGTGTCCAGTAATTTTAGTTAATTAATAAAATTTTAATTAAATTCAAGTATTTATTTGCCTCTTATCGCCACAATCCCGTAACAGTATCTTTAGGTTTATTTTATAATACTCTAATTTTTTAATTAGAAAATAAGTTTTTATTTTCCTAAATCGGTGAGATTAATTAATAAAACTCATGCGGTTAAATTTAGAGTTGATTTTATTGAAATAAAATAATATTATACCTACAATAATTTGATACTTAAAAAATTTAATTAGCTATAAATAAATTTCATTTATGTACAGCTACGAACATAATATATACGTAAGTGAATCAATATTAGAATAGAGGTTGATGAGTAGGTATTCGAGCCACCGCAAAACCATAATACTATGCATCTATGTTAGAGGATTCCTAATGTAATCAAATCCCAGTGTTTTGTATTTGCTCAAAATTTACCAATTGTATTAGGTTGGTAATTATTGTATTTAGGAGATTTATAAGATTTCACTGGAAATAAAATATTTTACATGGAATGTTCCAACAAAAGTTAGCGGATTTATTTTCCTAACAACACGATAAATTAGATAAAAATTCGTTGTTTCAGATATCCCTGTTTGCAACTCTATTTCAACAATTCGAATAGGAAATTAAGACAATGCGTGAAATGCTAGCAGGCAATGAACGTATGGAGAAGTTAATGAGTTTGTATATTTGGTAAGGATATTCGATAAAGAAAGCTGAGAAGTATATCGAAAGAAGGATGGTTGCAGGAAATAAGGTGAAGATTGCTTTGAATGCAACAATTTCTAATAGGAATATATCATCCGAGGCAAGACTAGCAATATACAATGGAAGACTTGAGCTGGTAGAAAGGAAATAAAGTAAGCGGATGCGGTAGATTTGAGATCACTTAGGCGTGTGTATCACAAATTTATTTATGGCGCTACCTGTCTAACTCTGCGCTAACTCGGCAAACCCAGCTATTTGTTTACGTTAACATAATTAGACCGCCGCGGCCGTAAACTTACGAGAACAAAGAAAGTCGCAAGGTAGACAACGATGCCACATTTTTAGTCGAGTGTCTGCCATAACATCGGGTGGACCTGCGTAC